>VDFB02000020.1:39172225-39588472 GCA_007258455.2 Sequoia sempervirens
TCCCCAAAAGGTCCCCGATTGGACGAAACGTCCCGGAACGGAAAGGGGACGGCCAGCCGTCCAGGGGACGGATAGGGGACTCCTAGGCGTCCCCTATCCGTCCCCTGGATGGTTGGCCGTCCCCTGTTGCCCAACAGCATTATAAACACAAAAATAAAAAGGTTTTTTTAATTTTTTTTAATTTTAATTATTTCCTTTATGGGCCCCATGCCCTCCCAACCCTAATATGGCCACTTAAAACATCTTCTTACCTTCATTTGACCTCATTTTGTCTTGCCAAAATAAAATTGCAGCCAAGACTATGAGCCAGCCCCTCACAGTGACAGTGACTTAGACTATGAGTCTGATTTTGATGCAATGTTGGCAAATGCCGAGTAGCGGCAATCATCATACTTTCTATTTCTATGTTTTGCCTTTGGACACTTGTGACTTTGTCATTTTGACATTTGTAGTACAAACTTGTAGCCTTTTGGGCATTTTATTATTTTATATCATATGCACATTGACTATTTGACATGAATTATGGTCCATGGATGCAATTAGGTAGCTATAGTATTAATTTCTTCGATAATTTGATTCTATGATGCATATGTCAATATGATTGGTGATTACATTTGCAACTTTATGAATGTTCATTGTTATGATTATCATTACTCATATGAATATCTGAAATTTCCCTATATTTTTAAAATCTCTCTCTCTCTCTCTCTCTCTCTCTATATATATATATATATACTATACACCACCCCCGGCCCCTGTGTGTAAAATCCTCAAAATTGCCAGTCTCGAACGCTGGCCCTCAGTTGCCCCTTCCTGAACTTGGTGGAAATATAGCTTAACGCATCTTTATTATATTAGTGACTTTATTATTATAGTTACTTTATAACTTTATAATAATATTAAAATATTAAATAAATCACTTAAGTCACTTAAACTTTAATATCTCTTGATGTACTTGTCTGATTGCTAAGCCGTCTGAGCCAGGAGTCGACTCTCCCTGTTCTCCATGTGATCGGATGCCCGTCTAAAAATAGAAACCCTGAACAGTGACTTACTATAAATAGTAAGTATGTGAAACTGAGTCTAGAAACAGCTGCAAAGGCCCAAATCAAGGTCGACATTGCCAATATGCTCTGCTCAGGTGTATTTCTATTAATAGGAACCCTGACTCTCCCAAAATAGTAACTTACTATAAATAGTAAGTGTGCCAATCTGAGTCAAATAACCTATACAAAGGCCAAAACCTGAATCCAGCGAAAGAGCAATGTCTCTAATCACCGAGTAACTGCCACACGGGACCCTCTATCCAAACATATTAGCCTACAAGAGTTAGGAATAGGCTAAATCCACCAAACTCTTATGCTCGCAAAATGGGGGACATTACAGGCTTGGTGGCAAGGACTCCACCCCTTGACCTTGCTACAGGCGCTACCCCAAACCCCCACAAGGGGAACTGCCCCTCCCCTCAACCCTGTTGGAGGCATTGCCCCCAAATCCCCATCAAACTATAAGTCTAACCAAGTAATAGACCAATGTTGAATCATAATCATAAAATCTACAAAATACATATCCCCTGTTGCAAATCTCTACATCTTCACAGTCAAAGCCACAATCAAGGATTATCTTGTTTAGTATACAAGAATTGCCATAGGCAAAGTTGGCATGCTAAAGTCATTGTACTGTTGAATATGACTTAAGTCATAGTTGGAAAAAAATGCCATTTTCATAATGCAAAAATGTATCAATCATGCCCTGAGACAACTCATAGAACAATCCCATCTAGTAGTATCCTAGCTAAGGTCAAAATGGAACATAACCATTTATCTTTTTACTTAACCGTTCCTCTTTGTTATGAGCTTGACAACAAAACATGCAATCTTGAAGGCTGCAAGAAATCTTTAATAATAAATCCCTCAGTTAAATATACACACCAGTCATTGAGACACAAGCAAATATCATGGCTACATCATCATCCAAGACATATCTTAGATGCCAGCGCATGACGTGTCGTGATATTGGGATGAGAGATGTGTTGGCATATGGCTTCTAGTGTTGTCATTGATGGCAATCTAAGTCATTATTTCGGTCTGCAGACCAAGATTTGTTCATACCGGCAAGCAGAGTAAAGAACAGAGTTTTACCGGAAGTGAAAATGAAGAACAGGGTATCCAGTTAGTATGTCGATCTGTATGCTTCACTGGATTATCATTTTGCGTTATGGATCTCGGGGAAAGTTGTTAAGTATCTATTTTATCTTATTGTTAAGTTTTGTGATGTTGCATCAATCGGTGGTTAAGTTAGGAGATCCGGCAGAATTATTTTCTATTTATCAGCTCATGGTGGCTGACTCAGTGAATATGGCATGTCGCAGATGTGTTGTACCCAAACCAAATTTTTTGCTTCACTAAGGCATTTTGCTTAATTGAGTCTTAATCTTGTTAAAGTGATGTCAGAAGGTCATTTTTGGACTTTTTAAATATGGAGTTTGTGTCAGTTTCATGTTAGTCTGTTACTGAAGAAATTCAAGAAAAGTGAAAATTTGAAGGAAAATCATCAAAATTTTCTATCTCTGGAGAGGGGAGCACATTTTCAAAGAGGCGCCCTATCTTTTAGGGGCTTAGATCCTGTTTTTAGGGTTTGTCACCTCCAGCAGACTTTTGTTTGGTAACTCGTCAGCTTCGCAACGGGCTATTAAGCTTATCAAACGGACCTGTTTCGTGCAAGTTACAGAAGATATAGCGCAAAACGAGAGGAATGACAAAATTGGCTAACACTGGAGAAAAGAGCAGCTTTTGAGAAAGGCGCCCATCTTTTTGAGGTGTCAAATGAAGGTGTTTGACTAAATGCCACCCGAGATGTTTGTCTCACATTTATTCAGGCTTCGCGACGCATCTGTCAGTGGGTGAATCTAAGTTGCCGAAATGCCTGAGCCAGAGGTCAAACATGGGGTCAAATCTTGGTCAAAATATCAAGGAAAAAGCAAAAGAGCACTTTTTCAGAAAGGCGCCTGAGCTTTTGAAGCCTTTAATGCTTTCTTTTTGATGTTCTCAGATATTTAGCTTCTTTGTGTTACGTTCAACTCTCCGTTGCCTGTCTCCGTCAGATCAAAAGATGACTCAGCAACTTGCAGTCAGAGTTTTAGTGTTATTTTGGTCAGTTCCAGAAATGGCTAAGTCTGGTGGGAAAAGAGCAACTTTTCAAAAAGGCGCCCTTGATTTTCACCCCTCAGATGATGTTTTCTGGAGAAATGTGCCTTTGCAGCTGTCATGTGGAATGAGGTCAGCTCCACAGTGAGCCTGTGATCCAGTCCTGAAACTTGGTCAATCAGAAGTTATGAAGGATTTGTTTTTCCCTTCGTACGAGATGGAGATGAGTAAATTTGACTAAGTCTGAGAAAAAGAGCAATTTTTGAAAAGGGCGCTTGGATTTTTGACCCTTCAGATCTTAGTTTTATGATGTTCAGTCTCAAGGTACCTTTTGATCAGTTTTTGTCCTGCTTTGCGATGCATCTGTCAGCCAGCCAATCGGTGGAGTCAGTCAGCCAGTGTCAGGGGATGAGCAAAGGTCCCGAAAGAGGTTTAAATCCAAATTTTCATCAAAATTGGCTAAGTCTGGAAAACGCCTAGAGAGGTCAAAGTTGATTTTTGGAAAGAAGTTGACTGGTGCGCCCTAACTTGAGTTCTAACTTCAGTTAGACTGAACGATTTCTGGGTTGTCATCTCTAGTTAACATTTTGGCATGTTGAGTGTTCTTTCAGTTTGCATGTCCAGTTAACTGACTTTGCATGTTGAGTTAACTTGTTTGCATGTCCACTTAACTGAAGTGCATGTTTGAAAATCAACTTGAGTTTGAATTCATGGCGCATTAGTTGAAGTTTTGTGAAGATTTTGTGAAGTTGACACTTCATTATATATTTTAACTTCAGTCTTCAAAATGGACGCTTTAGTTAAAATTTTTAACTAAAGATTTAAAGAATGAATTTTGAGTTGTGAAGTATGGCAACCTTAATATAGAGTTGTCAACTGAAGCTTAATTCCCATGATGCTTTAAGTGAATTTTGCAACTGAAGTCTTAATAAGGCGACTTTAGTTCTAAAGCATGGTGCTTTATTTAGCTCATTTTAGTCTTCAGTTAACTAAATTGAGGTCCAATCACAAGCCAAGCTCAATTTTCAAGGTTGCATGCATTTCTTACGAATTTTAGTGATGAAACTCTATTTATTCAAGTTTAGGCGTCCATTATTCCTCATCACAAGCTTAGAGAAATACATTCTTCTTGAGCGAGCAGCGATTTGAAGGTGTTACAGGTGTCAGATTTCAGCGTTCTTCATAGCAACGGATTCAGTTTGTTCAGAAGAAGAATATTCCAGACTTTGTTTTCAGTTTGCATGCAGGTTTCATCGAATTCCAAAACAGAGATAGGTGAATTCTACAGAAGCAGAGCAAATAAAACCTTCTTTCTTCTATCTTATTTCTTCTATTTCTCATCTAGAAAATTTCTTCTTCATTTTCGTCAAAGAAAAACGGAAAAATATTCAGATCCACCATCCGGTTTGTATATTTCAGACGTTGTTAGAAACCCATGTCTTAGATTTTTTCGAGAAAATTGCCCCGTAGTATTCATTCTGAAGCTCTATGCTTTTTTCCGAAGATTTATTTGCATGTGGGATAAAATCACATCTTTTTGAAAATTGCATCATCTGGGTTTGTTCAGAATTCCATTGTGCACAAAACCCATGTTCTAGATTTTCTCAAGAAAATTGCCCCAAGAAGCTCTAAAAACCCCTACAATTCTCGACTGAAGAATCTTTGCATGTCAAGCTAAACGGCGTTTTTTCACAATTTGACGTTGTGGGTTGTCTTAGAATCATTTTCCGGACAAAACCCACGCCTCTGCATCTGTTGGTGAAAAATTATCCCCTCCTGGCTGTATATATTTAGCCTACCCGTGGAGCCATTTTAGCTTTCCGAGAAAGGTTCAAATATAATTTGCCCGCGCCAATGGGCAAGCTTTCGCATTAGTTCAACTAGGATCACCCAAGACCAAATCATCTTAATTTATGTTTTCATCGAGTAAATTGGCAAATGAAGATCGCGCAACCGGGTTGATTTAGACAATTTGACAAGCGTAGACGCGGGTTGGACACTGTTGGAATTGCGCGTTCTTGTGTATTTCTTGCAACCAGAGTGTTAGTGGTCAAACTCCGCAGTTTCGTCATGCGACACTTCTCCATTGAGAAAAACGTAAGAAGCGTCAAGCTGCAAAAGAAACAGTGGTCATCACTTCAATTACAGAGCCGCCAGAGTTACTAGTCAATGAAATGCCAGTGGATATTTCCAAGATTGTTTGAGTTGCTCAAGATAGCGGCCAGTGATCAGTCAGTTAGAATATGCAGTTAGTTTCGAGGTTAGAGTCAAGAGCAACAGTTAACTCGACTTTCAGTCTTGAGTTCACTTGTTGTTTTCATACATGCTTATCTCTTCCTTGGGATTATCTTCACAAGAGTTAGGGTTAGGGTTTTCAGTTAACTGAGGGTAGTGTCCAGTTAACTTTGCTTTAAATAAGGACGTGCATGCTTGCACATTGTCCATTTAGGTTAGATGTACCAGTTAACTGATGGTAGCTTTCCAGTTAACTGTATAGTTTCCTTTATTAGGGTTTAGCAATAAAATCTTGCATGCATTGGTAAGATCTATTGACTCTAAGGTGATTTTGAAAATTCCTCACACCTTTGATGTCTATATAAATGTTTCTGCTCATTTGTAATTAATCTTAGAGAGAAATATTGTTATATATGATAAAATGCCTCTCGCAATATTGCTCGTTCTGTATCTGTTCATGCGTTTTTACTATTATGATGAATTGTTATGCCACATAGGGTTTCATGCAATTATAATGGTGAATTCTTTCCTTAGTTAGATCAAATCTATTTTGTGTTCAATAAACTTGTCCAAATTGAGCTGATAGATGTGCCACCTTGCCTTCAAGTTGAGAATATGTTCTTGTTTATCATATTGTGTTTTGTGAATAATAAACTTGTTTAGATTGAGCTGATAGATGTGCCACCTTACCTTCAAGTTGAGAATCTATACTTGTTTATCGTCAGATAGTCATCCTTGCTCCATTTCCTCATGCTCTGTTTTCTTGAGGAAACTGAATAGATTTTAAGTAATTAGCCTAGTTGTAGTTAGTAATCTGAGAAACCAGAAAATACTCAGCTGCAACATATACAGTTTTCGAGAAAGCCTTGTACCTCTACAGCTGAAACAAAAAGACCGGATATAGTTTACTTTACTTTCCTTTTCAAAGCATTTTTGTCAAGCACAACGAGGGAGCTTCCCCTCCTAATTTGAAGAGCACTCATTGCGTAGTGTGCATAGCTGTCCGTACCAACTCTTACTCCAGAGGTGCTAGTTGTTACGCCAACAAGATGTATAAGGAGTAATTGTTTAAATATTTTTGTGTTCAAGCATTTTGATTTGAGGCCACAGCATAGCTTTAGCCGACCTTGATGGGTACGCATCAAATATTTAATGTGGATTGAGCCGACTATTGGGAAAATAATTTTATTGTGTTGAAGCCGACATATAGCGATTGAATTCTTGCTAGCGGATATATATAAGAGATCGATTAATTCATTTTAAAATGTGTGTTGGCACATGTTCGAAATGTGCGAATAGCAGAAGGCTTTTTGAGCGATTTGGCACAGTTTCACTTGTGCAAAAGAGGATTTTTGTGAAGCGAATTAAGGCAGAGCAGAACGAAGTGCAGAATCAGACAGAAGGTTCAGAATCTGATCTATGAGCCTCACCGGAACTGATACCAAGCATTTGTAGATGCTACTTTCTCAATTCAACTTTTGTTGTAATCCAAACATTTTGTAAAGCAGTGAGCCTTTCTTATTTGAGCAGTGAGCTCTAGGCAGTGTGCCTAAATGCATGTGCATTCCCCTTTTTCTTCATACTTTTAACAAAGTATAAATTGTGGATTAACCTCCACCGTGGTTTTTCCCTTAAAAGGGTTTCCACGTAAAAATCTTGGTGTTATGGTGTTTTGATTGTTTCCTTTTTGTGCTTGCATCTTTACTTCTGTTGAAATGTTGTAAATGGTTTAAGATCTGAATTGAAATTTAAATATTGTTGAACACTGATTCACCCCCCCCCCTCTCAGTGTTCCTTGAGTCCAGCAATTGGTATCAGAGCAAGGTTCCTCTAAAGAAGTTTGACAGCTTGAGGTGGGTCTTGGAATGCAATGGACTCTAGTGGTCTTCAACAGCAGCTTTTGGTGGCACTTGATGATCTTGATCAATCTAAAGCAGAAGTGTTGGAATTAAAAGCAAATCTTGAGGATGCTGAAAAATTCATTCAATTATTGAAGGATAAAATCAATGAGTCAAGAGAAAAGAGGAAGGAACTATGTGATCAACTGAAGCAGAAAGAAAGTAAAAGCTTGGAAGATGTTCACCTGAATCAGACCTTAAAAGAAATAACTGAAGAATGTGAAAAGCTTGCTAGAGACAATGTTGCTCTAAAGCTTGAGATGGAATCTATGGTGATGAGGCAAACTAAGGAGATTGAAGAGAGAAGGAAGAATGAGGAGAATCTGGCCCGGTCCTTAAAAGAAAGATCTGAAGAATGCAACAAAGTTAATAGTGGATTCATTCAGCTGGAGATTGAACTGCAACAATCCAGAAATAATGAACAAGAACTTGAAAGACAGATAGTTATTCTCAGAGATGAACTCACTACTGCAAATGAATACAAAGAGAAGTTTAAGATCAGTTATGCTAAGCTTGATGAACTAACTAAAGGACAGAAGGATGCAAATGACAAGCGAGGTCTTGGATATGAAAAGGGAGAAAGCTCCAGATCTAAACATAAGGATTCCAGACAAAGAAATCAGATGAACAAAGGTAGAAGGTATCTGGTAAGACAACCCAATGCTCAAAAGTTTAATGGTCACTTCTTTGCTTGTAACAAATTTGGTCATATGGCTTCTCAGTGTAGAAATAAAATGAATTCAAGCAGTCCATCATTTCCCGGTCAGTGTTTCAGTTGCAACAAGTTTGGTCATAAATCAATTGAATGCAAAAGTATGTCTATCAATGTAAGGAATGTTAAATGCTACACCTGTGGAAGATTTGGGCATGTTGCTAATCAATGCAAATCAAGAGGAAATCAATGGAATGAGTGGTCTAGACAAAGATATGTCGCGTATTACAACTGCAACAGATTTGGTCACATTGCAAGATTTTGCAAGAACAGAAACATGGATAGAAGAGGTCCGATATACAAAGGCAGAATTTCACAGAAAGATGATAAAGGAAAAGGGAAAATGACTGTGGAAGAGATAAGAGATCAGATGAAGAAAACATGGGTAAGGAAGAATGAATATGATGAAGGAATTAAGCCTGCACTAGAAGCAATTTTTGGTAATTCCTCTGGAAATTGATCTTAGGCTATTGGCCTAGGGGGAGTTTTTCAAGAAAATCATGTCCCCCTATCGGTAGTTGGCATCGGAATGCAGGAAGTTGTCAGTAGTTGTGCTCATAGTTTACAAATGTATCTGTGATCGCTTGTGCAGAAATTTCAGAAGTAGGTGGTCCGCAAATGAATTCTTCTTTTGTTGTCTGAGAAAACAGAGCATCTGAAACACCTAGGGAAAAATATTTAATGCGATAAAAAGGTTAGGTGTGCGAGTTATAAAAAGGTATTTGGAACCCTCATTTGTCACCTTGCATTGAAGAAGAACAGAAGGAGAGCCTCTGCAGCAGAATTTCGAAGGAGTAAAGTCAATTCAACGGCTAATTCATCAGGTATTTCAGTTGCTTGTAGAATTCTCACTCAATTTGGTAGAAACTTGTTAAGTATGGAAAAGAAAATGAAGCAAATCAAAGGAATGGTGAATTTAGATGAATATGGCAGTGAAAAGATTAGGGATGTGAGAAATATGTTGTCGGCCGATGAATTGAAATGGCTTGAAGGTGTGAAACATAAAAGTTTGGACATTTGGAACAGGGAAGGCGCAACTTCAGCAGGTGCAGTTTACATCTCTCATAAAATGATAATGGAGGATCATGATTTTGACCTGTGCGGATTACTAAAAGATCAATTGATGGAAAATGTTCAACCAACAAAGGAGGCAGATTACCCCTTCAGGTGGTACCTTGGTCATATGTCTTGTGATGTATTTTTTGAATTGCTTGCCACAAGATCGATAATGTTGTATGGAAAGAGGATGAACCGGTTTGTAAACAAATTTTGAACATTCTAATTCTTTGGAAAATTGTGAGCAAGAGTATGGGAATTTCTTTAAAGAATTGCTAGGGAAGTTTGGAGCAATTAGCATTGCCATTTCGGTAAGAGCACTTGAAGTTGGATCCTCTTCCGGTGAGATGGAGAGGAAGAAGAAAAGAGCTCAAGAGATTGTTGATTACACTCCTCTGGCACACAAAACTCCAAAAATTGAAGGAAAAGGTAAAGATCTAGTGATTGTGGACATACCAAATGAAGAATCTGATGAGTACACTGCAAGGGAAGAACCGGAATCAATTGAACCGGATGTAGTTATAGCAGAAGGAAGCGAAGAAGAAGGTGTTTTATCCAAAGTAAAGATACTACAGCTTGTTCAGGAAAAAGATGGGATGCAGAAAATTGCTGACATATGGTCTGATAGACCCTCATATGAGCAGCCCTGATCGAGAGCACACTAAGTACTTATTTTATGCACAATAACATTGATTTCGAAAGTTTGCAGAATGTGTTTCCTGAAGAGATGATTGAATGCATTAAGGAAGCCATGGTCTCTGAGTCCGAGGACAGGAAAGAGGGAGAAATAATTCTATATCTGAAGGAGCACTTCAGACTATTTCTTACCAAACTAAAAAGGAAAATGAATTGTAAAAGTTGAAAAACCAACTTCACAGTCCCCAAGAATCACCTGCATGCAATCACCTATCACATGCAACAGATATTCAGAACAAAAAAGAAGAGATGTTTTGTAAACCCTCGGAGAAAAATATGTGCAAGCAAAAAACCAGAATAATGATTATAGAATGTAATTGTTTTACAAATAATACAAAAGCCTTGAAAAAGGCAATCATGCAAAAAAGCAAGACATGCATAACCCCAATCTTATCTTGAGCAAAAAGACAGCTCAACTAGATAAGGATTACAATTATCCTAGGAATTAAAAAATGCCTAAGTAAACTTATGCTAAAGTGTAATTAAATAATTAATTACACCAACACCCCCCCATAAGTGCAACTTAGGGAGAAGCAAATTATTATGCAAGAGATGAGTCCCAGCAACAAGGCCTGATCAGGTACCCATTTACAAATACAATGCAAACTAAATCAAACGGGGTAAAGGAGAAAACCACATGGGAACAAAACTCCTCCCCAAAATAGAATGCAAACTAACTAAGTGATGAAAGATGGAGGACTCCATAAGACCCCCCAAGGACACCATCCATCACAAAGATACATGAAAGAACCCCCCCATAAGAGAGGAAAGAAGAGACCACAGATCCCCCCCAGAATGAAGTAGCTCCAAAAGAACTGAAGAAACTGCATCTCCTGAAAGAAGTGAGAGGGAAGAGGCCAAATGAATGCAATCTCTGAAGGTGAAGTAGGTGTAGCCCAAGATGTCTCCACAGAAACAGGTGTGACCTCAACAAATGAAGAAGTCAAAGTAGGTGAAGACTGAATAGAAACCTCCAAAGATGAATGATCAAGAATGTCCTGCTGTACTGAAATGGAAGAAACCACATCTGTAGTCATAGAAGTATCAGCAACTGCAACAGGAGGTGAAACAGAAGGATCAAGAACTGGGTCCGAAGTGAGAACACCAATGTTCAAGAAGCCAAATGTCTCCTGTGAATGATGATTCACACTAGAAGTGTGAGGAACAATTGTAGGAATAGAAGCACCATCAATAGCAAAATCGGTAAAGGAATACAACTGAGATGAGTGATCCACTATCCCAGTAGCAATAACTACTCTACTCTCCAAATCTCTGATGATAACCGAATCAGGTGTGAACTCCATAGATCTCCCAGTGCCTCCATGTGTGAGCTGATAGATGGAAAGAAGGTTGTTTGTCAAGTGAGGGACACACAAGACATCCTGAAAGGAGTTGTCCCCAAAACTAATAGACCCTCCCTGTAACACTCATGTAAGTGTTGTTTCCCATCAAAATGGGAGACATAGTGCAAGGCTCAAAGGAAGTGAACATAGACTGTGAAGATGCCATATGATGAGATGCTCCTGAATCTAGAAGCCATCTCCCTGATTCAACACCTGAAGAAGCACAAAGAGCATGTCCCTTCATATCTGATGAAGTATGTATACCAGTTGTGCCCCTGTCATGCTGCTCTGAAGAAGAAGAATGAGGAGAAGAAGATGATGCATACATCCTAGAAGGCAAATCAATCTGATGTTTCTGAAGAAGATGCTTCAGCTCATCAATGTCCTTGTAGCAATTATGTTTTGCATGTCCTTCTCTCTTGCAATATGCACATGTAGTCTTCTCCTTCTTAGATGATTTCCCCTTAGAAGAGGAGGATGAATCTGAGGACTGCTTCTGCTGCTCATGAGGTTTGGAATCCTTTTGTTTCTGTTTCTTGCCTTTGCCTGTAGAAGCCTTCTGATCTTTGGGCTCCTGTGATGCAATAAGTGTCTGTGATGAAGAAGGTTTCACCATGCCCATGCTAGCTAACTTAGCTTGCTCTCGAGTGAGAGATGAAGCAAAGTTATCAAGAGATGGCATAGTGAATCTAGTACTAAGAGCATCCCTAGTGGCATAAAAGGTAGATACAAAAACTAAATAATCTGGTCCAAGCTTTGAAAGAATGGACAATATCAACTGAGAGTCTTCTTTCTGAACACCACACTGTGACAACTGCAATCTAAGAGACTTGAGTTTGGTGAAAAACTCTTGGATGCTGTCAAAATCCCTAGGATTTAAGCCAATAAGCTCATTCTCTAACTGAAACCCTCTCATAGTATCCTGCTTCCCAAAGTCTCCAAAGTAGTCCAGACCTCATGGGGTGTAGTGCAAGACTCAATATGAAAAAGAAGGTCAGATGAAAGAGCCAGACATAATGTACCATAAGCTTCATCACGCCTATTAAACCACTTTCTCTTTTCAGTAGCACCTGTAGGTTCAATTTCTATACCCATGGTTACCCTGTACAACCCTTTGTGTTTCAAATGAATCTCCATTTGTTTTTTCCAACCAAAATAGTTGAATGGAGTAAGGGGTGCAATATTATGTGTATCCATGACAGAAAACAACAATATATACTCTCAAAGCAAAAAACAATGCTCGTTGATCTCAAAAAAAAATAGCCTGATTGCACGCTTCCCCAGAAAATAACTGAAAAGGTAAAGGCTGAGATCAAATAGGAATATCAGATACCTAGTAAAAAAATCTGAAAAAACAGGTCTTAAGATCTGTGTAGAGCACTGAACCAGCTTTCCAACTCCTATTTGTTTTTGCAAAACGGAGTCAGGACGCAAAAGTTACGCCTCCCGGAGTGAAAACAACAACTTCTGACTTCAGAGGCAGAAAAAGGCATCAAAAATGCAAAATCAGGAAATCAAACCACCACCACTGCGAAGTGCTTGGAATCAGCTTTCCGGCGACATCTCGTTTACGAAAAAAGGCCTCCGTTTGCAAAAGTTATGTGTTGTACCCAAACCAAATTTTCTGCTTCATTAAGGCATTTTGCTTAAAAGAGTATAAACTTTG
This sequence comes from Sequoia sempervirens, assembly GCA_007258455.2. Taxonomy (NCBI): domain Eukaryota; kingdom Viridiplantae; phylum Streptophyta; class Pinopsida; order Cupressales; family Cupressaceae; genus Sequoia; species Sequoia sempervirens. The sequence goes on from VDFB02000020.1 coordinate 39,184,978, forward strand.
CTAAAATGATGTCAAATTACAGTTTTTGGGCAAGTCAAGCATGGAATTTGGTCAATGTTATGTCAGTTAAAAGCAGCTGTTGAGCAGTACCTGTTGATCAGAACCTGAATCAGGGACTCAGAACGAGGCATTTCATGATCGAGTTGCTTTTCACAACAGATTATACATTTACATGGTCATTTCAGTGGCCAGAATGGGGATTTCAGAGATCAAATTTATGAAAAAATTTCAAGCAGAAGCAAAGTTGCGCCCTTGTAGTTCAGGGGCGCCCTTCTCCTTGAAGGCCCAGATCTTGTCACTTTTGTTTGTAAATGCAATCAATCTCTTTAGAATTAGCCCAGCTATTTGGCAAGCTATCCTGCGAAGTCATCCGAGTTGCAGAACTCCGGCAACTGACGTCAAAAGTTGAAGGTACAAGAGGATACAGATTGCAAAAGATGGTCAATTCACAGCTTTTGCGCCCCTATAGCCCAAGGGCGCCCTTCTTAATGGAGATTCAGATTCTGTTATTCCTGATTGTTGATGCATTTAATCTCTTCCTAATTGGTCTGGCTATCCGACGAGCTATCGAATGCAAACATCCAAGACCCAGAGCTCTGGCAGTCGAAGTCAGAAGTTAAGGTTACGAGGAGGCTTTACATCACAGAGAGTTGTCAATTGGCAAAGCTGCGCCCCTGTAGCACAGGGGCACCCTCCAAAATAACCCCTAAGATGAATGAGATTGCAGATGAGGTCTTCCTGACATCTGTGCTAATCTAGTCTAGCTTTGCAATGCACCAGTCAGCCAGTCAATCCGACATTCCAAGTAATCGTAGTAGAGATTCTACTAGACACGTAAATCAGAGGGTGGAGAAATGTGGTATTTTCGCCTATACTTCTGTAGGCCAAGGGCGCCAGCCTTTAGGCCTGTCAGATGGAGTTTTTAGCTTTCGAGGTCTTCATGAGACTTGTGAGGAATTACTCCAACTATCCAACAAGCCCAGTCATCACCCTTCAGGATTTGGCGAACGCTTGTACGTGCGAGGTCTTTGTAGAATGCTGAAAAGTGAAGACATCCGGAAAATGGCCAAGTATGGAGCGTATATTTTAAATAAAAAAGGCTATCGTCTCTTTGAGGTCTTAGAAGCAGTTTTCTTGCTTCGTCACCTCTAGAGACATCTCTTGTAAGTCGTTCTAGCTATGCAGTAAGACAGACGGTGAGTGAATCGGAGCACTCCAGCTCCCGATATCAGGGGTCAAAGTAGGGCATCTGGTTGAAAGTCACACTTTTGACAAAATGGTGTTTTAGCCTTTTCAGGCCAGGGGCACCCTTGCTTTTGGGGTCCCTAATGCAGCTTTCAGGTGCCTTACGTACAGTCATTGGATGCGGAATACTTCTAGTCACGCAGTTAGTCTATCATCCAGTCAGCAGGGTTCACCGTTCATCGTCAGCAGCCATTTGAAGCGTCAGATGGCAGTATGGAGAAATGGCTAAGTCTGATGTCATAAAATCAATTTAATCAAAGGCGCCTAATTTTTTGAGGTGTTAAACGTTGATTTTAGCAGTAATGACTCCCAGCAGACATTTCTTCCTTGCTCTGCAGGTTTCGCAATGAATACACCTGCTCAGTCTCAGCATCATCTGGTCACCCGGAAATCAGTATTGAATATGGTCAGTTGTAACTTTGTAGTCAGCTACAAAGTAGGAAGTTAATAAAAAATGTCATATCTTGAGCAAATGGACGCCTATGAGGTCAAATGAGGACTTTTTGAAATCAGGAAAAAGGTTGTCGAATCCATCCAAGTGCTTTACGTGGTTTGCCAACTGAATAAAGTAATATTTAATATTTATTTTGCATGCATAAGTATTAAATGGCAATTTTCTTCAAAGAGGTGCCTCTTTGATGCTTATTCTCAAAACGCATGTGAATGCAAACTGAATATTTTATTATTATTTTGTAATTCGAACTCTGAGTCAGTAGCAGTTCAACTGGAGGGGGTCCAATCAGACAATTCTTTTCACAGTCAGAGTTTTAAATCTTGCAGTCATGCTTTTATGGTGCGATTTTGCTCTATTAATTCAAGCATGGCGTCATATTTCATTCACACAGCTTGAGCAAATTCGTAATTCTTCAGAGCAAAGGCGAATTTCTTTCAGAGTTGGGCGAATTTCTCATCAACAATCATTGGTGAAGACATCAAAACACTTTCTTTTGCAGGTACAAGTCTAGAATTATCAGCGAATTTCAAGGCAAAGTGGCGATTTTGGCAGAAGATAACATCAAAAAACATCTTTCTTCTTCTCAATTTCTTCCATTTTCTTGTCTTAAATTCATTCGCATGTTTGAAGAATTGGCAACTTTTGACAAAACAAATCATCTGGGTCAATTCAGCATAGCTTCCTCAAAAAAACCCATGTGCCAGAATTTTTCAGGAAAATTTACTCCAGAGCATCAGTTCTTGAGGCTCTAATTTTCTCAACTGAAAATTCCTTGCATGGTCGAGTAGAAGTCAAATTTTCGCATTTCTGATGTTTTGGGTTGTCTTAGAATCTTTTTCTGGACAAAACCCATATCTCAGATTTTTCCGTGAAAATTGCCCTTCGATAGGCTATTTTTAGCTTCAGCGAGCTATTTTTAGCTTTCCAGAAAAGTTATCAGAATATAGTCATGTTCACAGTCAACGGGCGATTTTTTCAGAGTGCAGTACACGCAGATTGAATTCAAGACCAAATCGGTCTTAATTCATGATTTCATCAGGAAAGCTGAGACCGATTTGTATCAAGTGCATTCAGAGGATTGACAGGCGTAGTCACTCAAATTCATATGGTTGCATGCCTCGTATGGCCGATTGTCTTCCAAAGCCAATTTAGAGCGTTGATACCGTTAGAATTTTGCATGTGCAGCAAGTTCGTTTGCATTTCTCGCAACCACAGTGTGCGCAGTCAAACTTCGCAATTTCGTCATGCAACACTCTTTCATTAAGGAGAAGCGTCAGAGACATCCAGCTGCAGAAGAGATAGTGGCCATCACTTCAGTTACGGAGCCGCCAAAGTTATAAGTCAGTGAAATGCTAGTTTGAGTGTGCAAAGATTGCCAAGATTGCTCAAGTTGCTGACAAGCAGTGAATTGTGACGACTTTTAGATGCTGATGCAGTCAACTACCTCGTTGAGGGATTGGTTGCTCAAGATCACGATCAATAAACTTCAGTTCCCACCTCTCAGGATAGACGTTATACACAAGAGTTAAACTTGGTGTTATCTTTTCAAGTTAACTTGCTGTCTCATCTCATGCATATCTATTATGGGATTAGCTTTATTCACTTGGAGTTGTATTTAGGGTTTACGTTAACTGATGGTAGTGTTCCAATTAACTTACTTTCAATAAGGACATGCATGCTTGCACATTGTCCATTTAGATTAATTTGTACCGGTTAACTGATGGTAGCTTTCCAGTAACTGTATAGTTTGCTTTATTAGGGTTTAACAATAAATCTTGCATGCATTGCAAGACTATAGTTGACTCAAGGTGATTTTAGGGTTCCCTACACCTTTCAATGTCTATAAATAAGAGTTTTTGCTCATTTGTACATAACTTTTGCGTGATAGCATACATGTTGTGCCCACCTTGCCTGTAGTATTGCTATTATTGTATCTGTTCAATAACTTTTGCACAAGAGAGAAATATATGTTGTGCCTACCTTGCCTGTAATATTGCTCGTTCTGTATCTATTCATGAGTATTTACTATTATGATGAATTGTTATGCCACTTGGGTTTCATGCAATTATGATGGTGAATTTTTGCTTTAGTTAGATATAGTGGCTAGTTTGATCGTAGATTGTATGCGTGTCTTGCCTATGCAATTTATTGTCCTAATTGGCTATCTTTCATGTTTTGTGTTCAACAAACTCGTTCAGATTGAGCTGATAGTTGTGCCACCTTGCCTTCAAGTTGAGAATTTGTACTTAGTTATCGTGTGATGTGTGTGAATAATAAACCTATTCAGATTGTGCTGATAGTTGTGCCACCTTGCCTTCAAGTTGAGAATCTGTACTTGGTTTATTGTGTGTTGTTTCCAATAAGCCTATTCAGACAAGCAGATAGTTGTGCCACCTTGCCTTCACATTGTGAGTCTATACCCGGCTTATTGTCAGATAATCATTCCCGCTTCGTTTCCTCATGCTCTGAATTTTTGAGGGGATTAGATAGTTAAGTTACTTAGTTTTGAGTGTTGTAGTTAAGTCTTGCGAAACCAGAAAATACTTAGTTGCAACGTATAGAGTTTTTCTTAAACCTTGTGCCTCTTACAGCTGAGACAAAAAGACAGGATATAGTTTATTTTACTTTTCTTTTCAAGCACTTTTGTCAGCACAACGAGGGAGCTTCCCCTCCTAATTTGAAGAGCACTCATTGCGTAGTGTACATAGCTGTCCGTACCAACTTGCACTCCAGAGGTGTTAGTTGTTACACCAACATTATGAAAAAATGAAAAAAAGGCCTATTTTAGGACCTTGCAGCACTAAACAGGGTCAAAAATGAAGCCCTCTTTCTCCCGGCCCTCGGTTCTGCATGTGACCGCCGGCAAAGCTGCAGGAAAACAAAACGCCGGTGGCTTAAGCGCAGCTCCTAGTCCTTAATAGGACCGGGGCAGGGGCTGAACTTGGCGCAGGGCTGGGAACGCTAGCTCCTGGTCCGTAAGGTGACTGCAGACTGGAGCTCACAGCCCTCAAGGGCTAAGGCTGAGCAGAGTGGCGGTGCAGACGGGTGGCGATGCTGGTGGCCAGAGGCCACCCGGTGGCAAGAGGGTGGTGGAGTTGTTTTAAACTGGCCACGCAAAACTACGCATGATTTTATTTTTTTATAGTTTTTTTTTATTTTTTTGAAAATTTTTTGCCTCGAACTGTGTGCCTTGGGGTCGTATGGCCTTGGGGCAAAAATTTTTTTGCCTTTTTTTCAACTTTGTCCGAAATTGACGAAACGAAAGGCGTTTCTACGGTTTTTGGGCGCTCTAAATGCGATGGAGACGTTCGTTTTGCCCAAAAATGCACAGAAAAATTGAGTACCCCCAAATCCACAAAAAAAGATGCCTGGCTTGAAACCCTTGCACAGAAAAAAATGCTGTGAGAGAATATCTTCAAATCACGAACAGGAAGCCACAGGTCTGGAGCTCTAATACCATGTAGAAGTTGAAGAACCAACTTCACAGTCCCCAAGAATTACCTGCATGCAACAGATATTCAAAACAAAAAAGAAGAGATGTTCTGTAAACCCTCGGAGAAAAATATGTGCAAGCAAAAAACCAGAATAATGATTATAGAATGTAATTGTTTGACAAATAATACAAAAGCCTTCAAAAAGGCAATCATGCAAAAAAACAAGACATGCACAACCCTAATCTTATCTTGAGCAAAAAGATAGCTTAACTAGATAAGGATTACAATTATCCTAGGAATTAAAAAATGCCTAAATAAACTTATGCTAAAGTGTAATTAAATAATTAATTACACCAACATGAATGTGTTGAGGCAATGCATAAATACAGCCAATAACATCTACAACTATTGTCTTTGTTGGCCTCATGCAGTTGGGAAATACAAAGATAAGCTGGAGCAAATTGAATCTGAACTGAACAAGATTGGTCAGGACTATAACATGTTTCAGGATCAGGATGGTGCAGTCAAGAAAAGGATTCAAGAATTGCAGTTTGATTATACAAAATCTCTTCTCAACAGAAACAACCTTGTGGACACCTTTTGGGAAGTGAAGGATTTAACCGAATTGCAGATTGGAGCAGTTAATTGAGGTTCTGAGGAAAGGAGAGAAATTAGAAGAGGCAATCACAATTCCGGAATCTCTCATTCGGATTATCAACCAGACAGCTGAAAACAACAGCTTGATCTTAATCATTGGGATTTCAGTAGAAGCTTGGAGAAAATTTCTTCCGGAAATGAAAGATAAGTACAAGATAATTTTTTTACTCAAGTAGCAGGCGTATTTCTTCAAATTTTGATCCAATTTTGAATTAGCAAAGGGGGAGATCCAAAATATGTTTGTCATTGATGTCAAAGGGGGAGAGAGAGCAGTGAAAATGCTTTATCATTCTAAGGGGGAGTTGTGTTTTGAAATTTTGAAATTTTGAACTTTGGCAGCGTAATCATATTGGTTCCGACATTTAGTCATTTTTCACTAAGTGTTGCCATCAATGCCAAAGGGAGAGATTGTTGGCATATGGCTTCTAGTGTTGTCATTGATGGCAACCTAAGTCATTATTCTGGTCCGCAGACCAGGATTTGTTCATACCGGCAAGCAAAGTAAAGAACAGAGTTTTACCGGAAGTGAAAATGAAGAACAGGGTATCCGGTTAGTATGTCGATCTGTATGCTTCACCGGATTATCATTTTGTGTTGTGGATCTCGGGGAAAGTTGTTAAGTATCTATTTTATCTTATTGTTAAGTTTTGTGATGTTGCATCAATCGATGGTTAAGTTAGGAGATCCGGAAGAATGATTTTTTGTTTATTAGCTCATGGTGGCCGACTCAGTGAATATGGCATGTCGCGGATGTATAAGGAGTAATTGTTTAAATATTTCTATGTTCGAGCATTTTGATTTGAGGCCACAGCGTAGCTTTAGCCGACCTTGATGGGTACGCATCAAATATTTAATGTGGATTGAGCTGACTATTGGGAAAAAAAAATTATTGTGCTGAAGCCGACATATAGCGATTGAATTCTTGCTAGCGGATATATATAAGAGATCGATTAATTCATTTTAAAGTGTGACTTGGTGCATGTTCAAAATGTGCAAATAGCACAGTTTCACTTGTGCAGAAGAGGATTTTTGTGAAGCGAATTAAGGCAGAGCAGAACGAAGTGCAAAATCAGACAGAAGGTTCAAAATCTGATCTATGAGCCTCACCAGAACTGATACTAGGCATTTGTAGATGCTACTTTCTCAGTTCAACTCTTGTTGTAATCCAAACATTTTTTAAGGCAGCGAGCCTTCCTGATTTGAGCAATGAGCTCTAGGCAGTGTGCCTGAATGCATGTGCATTCCCCTTTTTCTTCATACTTTTAACAGAGTATAAATTGTGGATTAACCTCCACCGTGGTTTTTCCCCTAACAGGGTTTCCACGTAAAAATCTTGGTGTTATGGTGTTTGGATTGTTTCCTTCTTGTGCTTGCATCTTTACTTCTGTTGAAATGTTGTAAATGGTTTAAGATCTGAATTGAAATTTAAATATTGTTGAACACTGATTCACAACCCCCCCCCCCCCTTCTCAGTGTTCCTTGAGTCCAACAAGATGCAGGCTCCTCTAAGCCATAGACTTATATTTTTAGTTTTGGTATTTGTTCTAATGCCATGGATTTCATAATCCATGAGATTTGTATACATTTGATAATATTTATATATCTAACAATGTTGTTGCCTTCAGATAAAAATTTAAATTCATTTTTATACTCGTCATCGATGTATACTTGTGTATATAGTCAGAGTAGCTTCTATCTGATTAGTTTATTGTGTCTTTAAGTTTATTTGTTAAAGGGTGTATGAAACAAGTTTTGAATCCTTATAAATATCTATATTTCATGGTTTTTTCAATTTGCCAAGTCTTTGTCGAGTCTAGGCGCCAAGTCCGAGTTTAAGCCTTGTAACAATGCTTATAAAAGATTGAAAATATGCTGAAATGCCCCTTGAAACTCAATTGTGAACGTCACGATGAGGTGACAACATCACGTTGAGTGATGGCACTTGTACATACCATACATGGGTGTAGCCATGATGGTCGATATCAGGATGAGGTGATATCTTTCCTTTTCACATATGGGAGTAGCCATTGTGGTTGACATCACGATGAGGTGATATATCTTATGCAGCTGGAAGTATCCTCCCTAGATGAGAGGGAGTGTTGATGTTATCATGCAACGTCGGTTGTCTATTCTAGCCGATGTCCTTTACAATGCTGAATAAATTAAATAATAGTCGTTGGCTATTTAATTTATGGTGATTGCGATTTGATGAAGAGGTACGTCCTTTGTATTAAATGATAATTAAATATCATGAAGGCTCGAATTAATGAAGGGACACGATTCTTGATGAGGCCGACCTCTTGTTTATTGAAGACGTGATGTTTCAAAGAGGCCAACATGCTTCAAGGAGGCGCGATTTCATGAAGACACGACCTTTGATGAAGGCCGACTTGTGTCTTGAAGGGTCACGTCCTCTCCCTCATCATGTATATATGTTTGATTGTCTTTCATTGTTACACATTCATTATTCAGTTCATAGTTCATCACAAGTTCGATATATTCAAGTGCGAGTTTGTATTCAAGAGTATTGATATTGTATAGAAGACTGAGTTATTCATTGTTGTGATTGCATCAGATTGTGGTGCTTACTCTTGGCCTTAATATCGGCCTCTTTGTAAAGGAGACATTATTTGTGATTCAATATATAAGTGATATATTGTTGCTGGGTTTTTCTCCCTCAAGTGGAGGGTTTTCCCAGGGTATCTGCTGTGTTATTGTATTGATTTTTGAATTAAATTTTGTCCATCTAATCTGATCATAAAAACTAACAAATTCTAGTCTTGATCTTTCAATCAACTGCGTCATCTTGAGACCATCTATAGGATATTTCTTCAACTTGGAGATCAATTCCTTCAACCTCTTGCTATATGTATGATCTATCATTTTTCCCTTCTCATTGTCATCTCAAAGTAACTTAACTCCTTTTTAAAAGCATTTATGGGCTTGTCCCAAGTATTCACACATGTCTTGTCTTGTTCCATATAGCAATTTTTCATAATTCCCCTTAAGGTCTCTAGAAATGACTCCTATACCAATACCCTTTGTCATTCAGTTCTTTTGCAATTGTAGAAAACATTTTACAATGTGTTAGAAGGCCTTTGTTTCTCTCACTCATAAAACCTTATAACTTTACTTAATCCCATCAATAGACTCACCATTATTCCTAGATGTTGCATTGGTTTTGGTGGTGGTGATGTTCTCAATGGAATTCCTCTTCTTTTATTCACACAAACCTGCCCAACCTCTCTTTGACCTCTACCCTATCAAAATTAACTTGTCTAGAAATAAGCAATTGTTTGTACTCATATTGGTTTGCAACCCACATTGCCTATCTCAAAACCTTATCCGTCTACCTATACCCAAACAAAAAGGTTCATTATCTAACACAAAGGTGCCACTTGGTGCCACAATTTCCTCTATTTGGGATCTGACTTCACTCTTACAAGCCATTCTCACCTTCACCCTAGTGTTGGCTATCTTTGCCAATCCTTCCATTATCATGTTGATAAGCCTCTTCCTTAATAGTCCTATGGCCTACCACAATCAATGCAGTCCTCTCACTATTTATGTTCATCCTATTGTCCTAACTTACACCCCTAATTTCCCACCCCTACAAAATCATTCTTGTTCCTCTATTTAATTCTTGATTTGTTCCTTTGTTTGAGCACATAAGCACCATTGAGTTCACTAGTTCCCACATTGACTTTGTTCTTGATAATCTATGTCTCTGCAATCTTTAATTTATTGACACCTCTAGATCTTCACAGTGAATAGCAAATCGTTTTTGTATGCACAAATCTCAAAAATCTCAAAATTAGTAAATCCCCTCAATAATGCTGCTCATTCTCCTTTTTTAACCTTCCTTTATACTTTATCCTTATAGCACTTGAGAATGTGCACTCTCAACCCCTCATTGTTGCTCCATATGATTTATCTTCGGTTTTGGATAGTAACAAACAATGAAAGTTGGGATACTAACAAACATATGGTCAACATACTCATTCCACGCATGGTTGTTGACTACATCCATAAGGAGAGTTTGTTTGACTACAAAACCCTTCAAGTGAAATCATCTTTGGTTGTCTCCTAGACTGCATTGGGGTCCTTAGCTAATTCTTCCCCCCTACCTTGTGGCTTTAATCAAGTCAAACTACCTTCCTATTTGTTTATGAATATATATCTAGACTACAAATATTTAATCTCGACAACAATGTCCTAAATGTAGGAGAGAAACTTCTCATGAACACTAAATATACACCATACATTGTAGTATAGGAACATATGACATGGAAATTCCAAACACATTCATCAGCTACCACATAGGACACACAAAATGCTTGAACAATAGTACATTAATAAGACTACCTTTAGTACATGTATCAGATGCTATTCCATGACAATTTATTCTCTAGACGTGATACACATACATAGGAGATCCAAGAAAAAGGATCATAGAAGTGAGACTTCATGCCTCAAACTCTTGCACATCAGCAACTATTGTCTACAACAATCCTCAAGGGTACAACTCAATCTACTAAGCTATTACAGTATAAATTACACAGCATAGGTTTAACTGTCAGATTTCTAACAGCCAATAAATGCCACTCCTTAACACTACTATCTCTCAAAATTATAGTTCCAGCTAATGAAGATACTCTCCTATTACTTAAACCACTGGATGCTAATATTTAATATCAAAGTGTATTTTAGAACTGCATGTGGTGAGCTCATAAGAAATATGTCAATGTCAGTCCATATTCTTTCTTTGAGACCAATAATACTGGTTATCTCCAAGATGGATAATCCTAACTTACATTTTGTCTCCTACTCATATAATCAGGGATCCAAGCCATAATTTCTTGAATCTAAAATTATGAAGATGCCGGAACTCCAGAAATGTGTCCTCCATTTAGGGAAACCTTCCTTGATAGTGTGTAACCAGTTCACTAACATTTACTGATTATGGTAAAAGTCTCCCATGGCATGAAAAGAAAAATATGCATATCTACGAAAAAGGATGTGAATTAAAAAAAATAAGGGCATTAGGAATGTTGAACCCAATACTGTATTGCCCTTAAAAACATTTTCATTTCAAGAACCCCTTTCTCTTCTATGTCTCTTCTTTTTGCAAACAGCAATATATATGGCAGCTTATAAAAGGTAGCAGCATATATTTTTATAAATATGGACTTGTTGATTTCACAATCTCTAAAAGGCAGAAGTAGGAAGCTTGTGATAAAAGTAAACAAAAGAAAATCCTAAACTGATGTATGGATGCCACCATGCCTACAAAGACCAACATGAATCTTTAAAATACTGCAATGCAATGAACTTAAAATAGTGTCAACTGATGTGAAAGCAACTTAGAAGGAAAGATTGCATTAGACTTGAAGAAATTAATTTATGAAATGTAAAACCAATTGTATGTCGTGGTAGTTTGTGATGCAATTTCCATAAAGGTTAGAAATGTGTTAGAAATGTTGTCATTGATGTCAAATTGTCGTTGTCAAACACCACAAATCGTACAGATATAACCAAACAAGATACAAAGAACATGGATCATTCATGATTCATTCAATCAGTTCATATCAGTTTGAAGTATATTATTGAAGAAAAGAATATCATAAGGAACATGTGTTGTGATCAAAAGCTAATTACAATCATGAAGTTTGCAGAGGTTAATAGAGTTTGGAAATGATCAAGAAAGCATCAAGAAATAAATGGAGTCTGCTGTTTTTAATGATTGCTGAGATTGAGTAAATCCTACAGATTGAAGATTAATAAATCTGAAGTAACTGAAGTAACATATTTGAAAGATGTATGAGGTCAATCAGATGACAGTGTGAGTCAAGGAAGCAAGGACTCAATCCTCTTACTAGAAAGAAAAATTACTACAGAGAAATGAATGCTACAAATTGGTCAATCATTAAAAACCCGAACTATATTGTTAAGAGAAGTCGTGTGTTAAAGAAGATTATTTTCTGAAGTCAATTGCCTCCAGCTCTTAATAAACAAAAGATAAACAAAAGGGGAGCGATTTATTTTTGCTAGACAAAAGATAAACAAAGCCACGACTTTTCAAGAAGAACAAAAAGTCACGACTTGGCTTCAGATTAATTAAAACACAAATTAAATAAATTTGTATCTTCTAAAAGACACGATGAAGAAAGAGGCATGAAAAATCACGACTCCAAAAAGTGTGTCTCTATTTAGTGATAAAAATTAATAAAAACAAAAAGATGCGATTCCTCTAAATAAGACAAAATTTGTCTTATTCACAAGCCATCAAAAAGGTGCTATTTTGTCTTATTCTTGATTGAGGAAAAGGTGCGATCTTATCAAGACAAATATTTAAGTCAAACAATGATTTATTAAAAAGCATCAAAGGACATGATTATTCAAGGAAATGATACGATGGTTTAAAAGACTTTCACAAGCCAAAATAACTAATCAAACAGGTACAGAGAGATGCAATTCCATAAAAGGACGTGATCTTTTGAGTAATACTCTTTAGAAGAGGCAGATCTCTAATGAGATGTCCTTCCACCAGATGATGCAACATATGGAGAATATATATATATTTGATATTCAAAAACAGTAGTGTGCGTGTGTAGTATGTCTGAAATAAAGATTATATCATAAAACACGTGCTGGGTGAAAATTGTATATCATCCGAAGAATAGAGAGATATGTGGTATGGATTTTATTGATTATTATTTATAATAAAGAAAGAGAATGATCTGAATCTGTGTGTACATAAAATGAAAATCATTTGAAGATTGAAGTAAATGCTGTGTGGAATAATCAATACATCTTAAAGCATAAATACTGTGTGTATTGTGTGAGTGTATTTAATGCTATATCTTTGAAACACATTCAGGGTAGAGTGTGCTGAGTGTTGAGGAACAAGAGATATATTACCTGAACACAAGCAGGTGTTGATGGCTGATTAAAGAATTGCAGTTTATGTGTGTGTAAGTAAAAAGATAAATCATCCAAACACAAGCAGAGTACAGAAATATATATTATTTCTGTGTGAGCTTAAAGAGGAATAAGTGCAGATTAGAGAGCATCTTGAAGATTAAATTTATGAGAAGATTGTGAATGATTATGATCAGTTTTCTAAAAGGAGATTGTGCACAGTTTGGATCAAAGTTATGAAGAATATATGCAGATCTTATAAAGCAGATTGAAGTGGAATAAGTGCAGTTTTTGGATACAGTAATAAGTATTAAAGGCAAACATATACATCAGATTTGTAAGAAGGTTGTTTAAGCAGAATTGTCCATCATCTATTGAGGAAGCAACAATTGAAGGTGGAATGTTATCATTCAAATTATAATCTTTGCTAGGTTGGTGCTTGGCAAGTAGGGGTTGGTACTCCTTGTAGGTTGGTGCCTCTCAAATCAGCTTTAGGGGTGATTGCTCCTTGTAGGTTGGTGCCTACTAAATCAGAAATAAGGGTTGGTGCTCTTTGTAGGTTGGTGCCTACTAAACTACATAATTGATTCAAGTAGGTTGGTGCCTACATTCTTTGTAAAAGCATATATAATTCATAAATTACATTATTTGTACCGTGGTTTTATCCCACAAGGGTTTCCATGTAAAATCGTGGTGTCAACTTGTTCATATTGTGATATTCTTGCATAGTTGATTTGTGTTAGAGCTTGAAGTTGATAAGAAGTTTAAGAGGGTAAAAGTTTGTTGATATACTGATTCACCCCCCCCCCGCCCCCCCCGCTTCTCAGTATATCTCTGTGCTCTTCAAAACGCTTCAAAAACAAGAAAACAAAATTGACCTTTTGTTTAGAAAAGCAGAAACCTAACCATAATGAATTGAATGTGCTCATGGAAATGCCTATTACATTTCCTTAATATATAAGCATAGGTTGGAACTTTAATACCAACCTTGTCATCATTGGACTGTACATTTGTGATGGTATGAGCACGTAAATTAGTGCACAAAGACTCTAAATAGCTTCTCACAACTGCTAGAAAGCCTTCTGCTGCCTGAGCCTGTATAGATAAGAAAGAATGCCTTTTAACACATCAGGTTGGTTAGTTGACTAGAATAGTTTATTGTGATAAAATCCTTGATAATTTGTTTTTGCTTTGCAATCACTCCAAAATTATATAGGACAATTTTCACATACCTGTTCATTTGTGTACTCATGAACAGGCCTCTTATTTGCTAAATAACTTTCAGAAACAAGCTTTTCATAATAAGGAACCAATGCCAACAATAACTCTTGGTGCTGGGGCAGTTGTGGTATCGAGGGTGACTTCACCTGGTTTTTCATTGGGATTGAGATCAGAATTGAATCTTGCTATTAAAAATCTCTTACAAAAGACCTGCAAAGTGGGTATTCTAATATTCAAGATAAAACAACAATGAAGGGATTCCCACCCAGGGGTTGGTTTTAAAATTCAAATATTATCTCAGTTACAGATCAGGAAACACAACATTCCTTTCCTTATCAAAGGATGATAAGCAGTTGACCAAAATGTATTAATTTTCTGCTGCTTCACTATGTTGAGATCATAGTGTAGAGAGTTGGACTTGGCGAATATTCAGCAAGACAACTTTTGAAATGACACTACCATTGTTGCTACTTCCATCACCATTTGGGATCTCCACCTAGTGTGGTCTTTGGAGTCTGCCAAATTTCTTAATTTTTAAAGTTATCCTTCAAAATCCTCAAGAAGTGTACTAAATGAAAACTTTGAGCTAAATAACTAATATTGATAACCTTGTAATCAACAAACTACCTTACTCATATGATTCAAGTATGTGGTTGTAGGGTTATATTGAATCAGATTTACTGTCATAAGGGTTATGTGAATTAACAAGTTAATGTTTGATTAATTTATATGTTTATCAGGGCAGTTAGCCAATTGTCACTCAATAAAAGACACAATTATAGAAAAACAACAGCTCTTCAATAGGAACATCCAACATGCGGTTCTTCCAATACTGATTTTCTCACCTTGACTGTTAAATTTCATGTGTATATTTTAGTGAAAATCTTTGATATCCTTCTGCACATGGTACTCATTAAAAAAATAAAAGTATATTGTTCAATTTCCAATTGTGTATATGTAATTTGGTGTTTGTTTGGAGAGATTATATGCATTGTCTTTGGTATTTACTATTATTCACAGTGTCATGTTATACCTCACTTTTCTGATGTTTATGACTTACATGATGCCATCAAGAAGAAACCTTGAAAGTATGTTTATGGGCGAACAATATTAGGCTAGTATGTTTATGGGCGAACAATATTAGGCTAGTATGTATGATAAAGAAAACAAAACTGGAAACACATAGGATAGGCATGCATTCCTAAAATCCCAAAAAGTCCAGAACTAGAACTGCAGAGTTTCTATCGTTAGCCATGCTAGCAGTATATATTGTGAATTCAACTGACAGGCAAGTCATTATCTCCTTGATTCAAGGAATTAGAACCTTATCTCCTAAATTGAAAGAGATATTGGTCATTCTGCAGGATAAGTACAACAAATTCAAGAGAAGAAAAGGAATCCTGAAACCCCAAAAATTAGTTCTTATGAGATGCTTTTGATAATGGCTTTGAAATTAATCATCTCCTGCCTGGCCTCAAAGCCATCAAAATAAATATTATAGTGATATGTATGACTAATTCTATTGTTGAGACTTTGGAAAAGGGACTTTGAATCATTTAGAGCAGATCCAAACAAAGAGAGTAGACAAAAGGGGTTGCTTTATCTCTAATCTGCATCAGTTTCTAACACCTGAATTTCATCTTCCAACAACAAGATCAGCTTAGACTTTAAATGATTCAAATTATAGGTCAAAATGCTGTTGACTAGAGGAGATCACTCAAGAAGTGAACTCAAGGAAGTAAAATGGAGAGGTGGTAGATATTAAGGGTGCAAGAATGAAAGCAATGTCAAAAATGTAAAAGATATAGAAAAGCTTGGCTGATGGCATGTGATGAAGGAAGATATGTTTCAAACATCCAGATTCTAAAATTAATTCAACATTATTTTGTTTCCAGTAAAATTTTATAGTTGATGTTACCACAAATTGTATTCCTAAAAAGAAGTACTAATTTCCAATTTAGTGTCTGTAATTAGCAGGTTGAATCCTCCCAACCCCCACAAAACAATATCTAGAAGCAGTTGTAGACCTTCAATCAGACCTTTGAAGTCAGTGATGTCATGAGATGCAGCAGCAAGGCCAACACTATATTTTGCTTTGGCACTATCTTTTGCAACCTTGATTTATACTCATTACATTGATCTATTACATTCTCCGTACAGCCCTATCATACAAAGTTACAAACTAAACCTTAATGTGTAGGCGTACAACCCTGACTAATAAACAAAATTTTCCCAATTTACTCCTGACTTCTTCTTTATTTATTATTGTCTTTCTATCATCACATATTAATCATTCTATTTTGAGAGGAAAACACTATGTTTGCATAGAAATCAAAACAGGAGTAAGATATTGAACTCAAAAATTTGGTGGGAAGTTTGGTTGACACTCTTAGCTGATCACCGAGAGCCAAAATCTAGAAACATGCTAAATTCCATCCAATGCTGTCTTTATTCCAAAGACTTAGAAGATAGGAACACTTATTTTTTATGTTAAATTGATATTGCGTACATGTAAAATTGCATGCAATTGAGCAAAAGACAAAGGGCAGATACAACAGACTTCCAAGCTAGATTGTGCCATGATGGAAAAAGAAAAGAATTATGCTTACCTGATTTTTGTTCACATCGACCAAAATAACATTTGGTATCTTGGATCGTACTTCTGGAGATCTGTTCTTTACACCAGCCTAAAATAGAATTTCCATACATCAGTAACAAACTAAGATTTTTTCTAGGGGAACTAACAAGTGACACCTGAAAAGAACTAATATGACAATGAAAAGGAGGACAAACATTCATGCAATCATCTGCCTCAATGTCCCACCATCAAATGCAAAAAGATCCACTTATCTTATAGCATACTTTATTAGTAGACCATTTCATGTATCTAAACATCTTGGATGATATTTTACTTGAGACCTGAAAATCTATCAAACTTGAATAGTCCACATTGCACTCACTGCATTTGGTCTTTCGCATAGGGGTGAAGGGATTGAAACTAATAATGAACCTTAGCATTAATTGTGGTATAGTTGTGTCAGAGGTTGTCCCCAACAATTGTGCCTTTTATTACTTTGTCCTATATGCATATTTTTTATTGTTAATTATAAGAGCACTCTACCATGTAACGAGGCTCTTAGCAAACACAAAGGCCACTTGGAGGCCATACAAATTGCATCTCAAAATTCTTATTTCCTATATCTGTATGAATTGTTCATACTTGTGGAAAAGTGCTTTGTACTTTGTAAATCAGACATAAGTTGTATGTATTTTCTAATTTTTATGTCTCAAGCTTTTCTGAGCACTATTTATCAATTCATGTTAGGTATTTACATTTTTGGTGTCCTTTCTGTTTCATCCTCTAGTTGTCCATGTGCTAGCATGGACCTGAATCAGAGCCTTGCATTCATTACCACTATTTAAGTTTGCAGTCATATATTTGAAATATATATAGTATGAAAAAAAAATTACAATACAATTTAAGACTATGGGAAGAGGCTGCAACTTCTACTCAGAGTTTGGTAGGAGTTAGGGTGATGTGATATCTAGTGCTAGAAAGAGAGTTCTAGCAGGGGCACATTCATAATCATACTATTCAACAGGAAAAGGAAAACAACACGGGCCAACAAACAAGCAAAAATGTCAGAACATTCAAATAAAATGAAGAAACAATTAAGAGATGATGCAACTATTTATAAAGACAATATATTCTTTGAATTTATATAAAAAAAATACTTTTTATCTTTGGCAAGTTTGCCATGAGAATAACATTAAAGGATGTAGATAGACAGGCAGTACATTAAAAGGAGAATGTGATAAGTGAAGAGGAAGTTCAGCTTGGGGCAATGAATGCAAATTATTTGCTAGGGCTTAAGGTCAAATGGATTTTCCCCTCTAGTGGAAGTATCTTCAAATTGAAAGACTGAGAACCAAAAAGACCAGCAAGCAAACAAAAGAGCATAGATATTAGACCATGAAATAAATGTTGTTGCCATACAATGCAAACCGAATGACTGAAAAATAGGGACAGGGGTGAAATATACCGAGCCAAATTTTTTCGTTTTTCAAATAACAGATTACAACATTCAAGCAAGTGCACCCGTTAGGGTTAGATGAATAGACCGAAACGTGCAGAAGATTAAATCCAAGATACAGAAGGAAACTCAACGTCAAGTATGTGCTACCCAATCCAAGGTGGAGTGAGGGGCGACCATATGACGGAGTGATTACAGAAAGCAAAGCTTGAAAAGAAATGCTGAATAATAAAACTACTCAACACCCAGAATGTGCTTGCTCACCCAGAGTGGGAAGTAGCTACCATAGGGCGGAGTTATACTATCTCAACTAATACTGAAAGCAACTTGAAAGAAATGCTGAATATTGAATCTACTCTACACCCAGAATGTGCTTGCTGACCCCAGACGGGAAAGTAGCGACCATAGGGCGAAGATCTAACAATTACAATAACTTAATTGAACTGAGAATTACAACCAGATTTGAATAAGAAAGAAGACTGCCAGTACTACTGTCAGTTTGTACAAAATCATAAGAATTTGCCTGCCAATATCACTTGAATTTAAAGGATCAGCATTGTACCAAAGGGAAGCACTTATATCATGTTTAGGAAGTGCTACATCCAAATGTTTCGGAGATCAAGATATTGTCTTCTGTTTTCTGTTACAAATCTGCTCAATACAATAATATGACAGCAGTCTATAGAACTATTCAAATGCTCACAAAACCCTAATGACTTGCTCAAATGAAGAAATCTCTGATGCACAACAATCCTAATATTATAACACTCAAACTAATAACATGAAACCAACTCGAAATGCCCTTAATGAATATTGCACAAATTTCAAAGCAAGTACAGTGGTACGGCCTGCTGAGAAATTCGACCTTCTCTTAAAAATTCATGCATTCACTAAAAATTCTACAAACTGGGAAACTAGGGCGCCTATGACAAACCTTTCTAATGATGCAATACCCAGAATGCTATTTTTGTCTTTTTTTGAAATATGATTAAAACTTCGAATCTGCTGTCTACAATAATGCAAGAAGCTGAAACATGAATGTGCCAAACTAATCTAAGTTTACAATAAACTGAACATACAATGAATGAACTAAAGATGCACTCACACATAGACTGAAATTCACCACTAGATGTTGTTTCTCAAACACGAAGTGATGCCCAATGGTTAGGAGGTCTTCATCCCTCGAAGTGATCCAGATTCAATCCGGCAGCATAACGGTGTATTTTCCAAGATGAAGCAAACTGATGCACAAGCCCTCTTTTTATAAGTTTCGTTTGACTTCACGAAACCCTAAAATCATCTTTTAGGTCAAATTCCCTGATCTCCTCAAGAGGGCGTACTTTCTCCTTCAAAGATTAATAAATGATATTTTAATTAAAAGCCAAGCTTGAAAAGTGCGCCCAACATAAGCTTGCTTGACTTAGGCAATAATTAAAATAATCATTTAATGAGGGCGCCACCCTCAAAGGCCCCTTTTTTAAAACATCTTTAAGTCATTAATTCTAGGCCCAAGGTCAACATTAAAATATAATATTTAAATGTGCCTTTTAATGAAATAACTTAGCTTATCCCTCCGGAGGTGCACTGAAGCCAAAACTGAGCCAAACATCTGACCACTGAAACAGGAAGTCAACCGAGCTGAACATCATCTGACAAGCTGCCAAAAATAGAATTTACTAAAAATAGTAAATTCCAAAAAGTACCCAGAATGTCGGGATGATCATACCGCTGCGAAGCCCTCTGAAAACCCAGAAGGAATCCGCCATTAAAACTAACATCCTCGAACAAAAACCTCCTCAAAATTAGGAAACCCTAATTTTAACTTCCGACTAGCCTCCGGGTTCCCAAGGAAAGGCTAACGGTCACTGAAAATGTCAGGCTTGAAAAGGGGACATTACAAGGGGAGAGTCAACTTATCAACCAAAATATTCTATTTAAGGAGAAAGGAAAACAAAAGAGACAGCTAAAGTGCATTTCAAATCACACTAAGACCTAGTTATCTTTACCACAGATATGTACTGAGGACAATGTTAGATATGCAATAAAAAAGCTCATCCAAGCATACCAGTTAATACTCAAAGGCATAATGTAAATTAGACCATAAATCATGGACGTGAATGTTGGGAATGATGACATCTAATGCTTGAGGCAATTTACAGAAATGAGCAAATCAATGAAAATCACAATAATGAACACCTACTTGGGAATTATATTCATATTCTATATGTCCAACCAACTTGAAGGCTGGTTCTTTGTGAAGGATATGCCTCCTCTGTTTTGGAGCAGCAATTCTTTCAAATACATTTGCAGGAGATTCCCTCAAAGATTTCTCTTTGGCATAATCACTAAACCCATTGATCTCTACGGGGCACAGTTTGGTGTCACAATTTAGAGCTTCTTGATTGGGCATGCATTTGGAGAGTGTGAGCTATCATACTTCCTTATACAGTACAGTAAAGGGCATCCGTAGCATTGTCTTGGCTAGATTTAACTCCAAATATCTTCACCTTGAGAGTGTAAGAAAGCATTTTTTCTTTCTCCATGGACTTTGGTCCCTTGCTGATTCAACTTCAGTTTGGGAGATAATTTGGATTTAGCCCTTTGTCTCCTTGAGTTTCCTTGGTCAATGACATTATTGGTACTCCAACAATTGTTTTATTTTCAGTGTACCAGCATCTCCATCACTAGATCCCTACTATCAATTACCCCTTACCCCTTAGTCACCCGCTCACCATCTCAAAACAGAAATTCATAAAATTGTCAAAGAAGATATTGGCTCCATTGTACAACTTGACTTCCTTCTATGTATTTGGCCATATGGCCTAAGGATCCTACCCCCATGGGCAATTTAGAGAATACTCTCACCAGCTACAAATCATGACAATGTGATGAGCCCTGCTGGCTCTCAGCTCAAAACCCTTATTTTCTTAAGTCTTTAGATGTTTTTTTAAGTTTTTTAGAGAATTCTTAATAGACAGAAGAGAAGGGGCGCAGCATATTTTTTGCTTGTAATTTGAAATATAAAGCAAAAACTCACAAAATGGAAATGCAGAAGCTGTTATTATACTGAAACAATTAGATTATGCATAACAGACATACCCGAAAGTCTCCAGTTATTTTATATAAAGAAGTTGCCAGATCTACAGCTGGAATTGATGAAATCAAGCATAAAGGCACGCCATGACTCCAGAACTCATTTCTCCTGCTCAGAAACTGGACACAATGTGCAAGAAATACTGGACGCCAATGATAAAGCTCAGAAACCAGCAAAGAGGAAGGCGTTTCTACTTATTACTTCACACGCCTCTTTCAAGGCACAATTCCCAATGAATGCCGTACGGCCAAGAAAACGAGAGGTAGAATCCCTGATGGAAATCTCTGAAGCTGTGGAAGGATGCGCCACCAGAAGGAAACCCTCAGTTATTTCAATCAACAAACAAACTCAGTAAAACAATCTCTGTAGAATCTGTAGAACCTCTGGCTGAAGCTCTCAACATGCACTGATTCGACTGATATTCCACAATCTCAAGAGTGCTCACACTGAAGAGGTATCGTTCTTCAATGGCAATTTGTTCAAACCCTGATCACAGGAGAATGCACAGGCAAAATGCTCAAGGCAAAGAGAAATAGTCAAAAGATGAGTTTCAATTGCCAGGGAAATGCTTTATACCAAATTGGCACGCATTTCAAGAAAGTACGGCCTTTTGCAATCATTAAATATTTTAATATTTTAATATGACCTTTTCAATAGTTCCCATAAAATACTTGAGCGCACTTTTTAATATTTTAAGTCATTAAAATATTAAAATCCCTTTTTGAACATTTTTAAGTGATATAAAATATTATTAAAGTCAATGTGACTTTAATAAAAGGCCTTTAAGTTAAATAATTAACTTAATCACTTAATAATTCATAACTTGCTCAAAACTCTGAATATTCCTGTGCCGTCAGAAGCTGTGGACTCCTGAAATGCCAACGCTCGCTGTGATCCAAACACTGTCCACTGAAAACAAGAACAATCAAACTCTCCAGAATACATCACTGACCCTCTATCCAAACTGGCTAGCCCACAAGGGTCCAATAAAGGGCTAACACACTGTTCCCGAGAACTGTCTAGCGAGGGGACATCACAGACAAATTGTACCATTCCATACGGCAATAAAAGTATTATCTTTTCTCTCTCAAAGAAAGATCTACAAAGTAGACCCGTTGATATGAGATCCAAGGAAAATATCAAAGCTTGCATTTGGAATTAAAAGGGTTACTTGTTTGGGGCGGTGGGCCTAGCTCGATTGGCTAAAGCATCCTGTTGCAGGTAAGAGGTCACGAGGTCTAGTCTCCCCACCATCCCCATGGTACTGGTGGGCGTGTTGCGCCAACGTCACCGGTCACGTGAAAAAAGTTTACCAGGGGCACTGCAGTTTATAGGGGGGCGGCTACCCAATTCATATTCCTGTAGTCTAAAAAAAAAAGGGTTACTTGTTCCCTTTTTCATTATTCAGATCACAAGTATTGGGCCCTCTACCTTTACACAGTTGTATGTCCCTTTCTAGAACATTCCTGATTTTTGCCCTGAATTTCTGAAACAATAATTCAAACTTTAAATGAAAATTGCACTATATTTATAAATATAACTTTATCTAAAATGATGAAATTTTATTATAATATTTAGATTTATAACCTATGCAATAATTCTGAAATAGAACTTATCTTGATCTTCTGCATTAATTCTCCTTCAAACTATGATGATAATTGCTTTGTCAAATATTATGAATTTATTATAAAATTCAGATTAATAATTCACAACATAAGTCTGAAAATAAATCATATCTTGAAATTCTTTGGAAGTGCTTCCAAATCTGCTGAATTAGAGGTTTTCATCCCTAACTCAGCAGTGGTAATATCAAAGGTTTTCATCTTTAACTTGCCAAGAGTATTCAAGGGTTTTCGTCCTTAATCTCTCATGAACTTGGAAGGGTTTTTGTTCTCCCTATTTGCAAGACACTTCCTTAAATCCAATACTGATTGCTTGATCTATTGATAGACTTATTGCTCTTTGCTTGATTGATCTTTTGATATTTTGATTGCTTGATTTCTTGATGGATAGATGAGTGATGATTGCTGATTGAATGTCAATGAACTGATTTACCCTTTATATCCATTTCTTGAAGGAGTCACCACCCTTCTTTGCTGCCTTTTGAGAATAACAATTTATTTCCAAATTGATTCATTCATTCATTCCCCACTGATGATTTCTCCACAAGAAAATGATCTCCCTTTTATATCTTATTATTGAGGGTGTCACAACCTTTCATATTTGAAGAAGTCACAACCTTTCACATTAGGAGGAGTCACATAATATTTATTCTTAATTGTTTTTTTTCATTCCTTCTTCTCATGGAATGATCCCTTCTTTATACCTTATTGGTGAAAGAGTCACCACCTTTCACCATCGCTATCCTTGGAAAATATAATTTAATTTTAATTAAACTATTTTGCTGGCACTCCCTTATGAATATTGTTAGTGCCTCCTTGCATTGTTTTTTATAATATTGCCTAGTCAATGATTTAACATGCAGCGATCTGGGCTTTTTGGCGGGGCATGACAGAAGTTAAATTAGTTAATTAATTCCAAATGTCACTCTTCAGTAGACTTCTAGGGAAACTATACTCATCACTACCTTAGACTAGCTTAGTTCTCCATTGAATACGTCAAGTGATCATTAGCTATTGTAGTCACTAGCACAAATAACAATAGATATCAGAAACAACATACCATGAGGCAAACAACCAAAGTGGCACCTCAAATATCTTATTGTCATTCTCAATGAAGCAATCAACCATTCTTCATTATGCACAATCCGATCTACATGGGCAGACAGGTAGTAGTGCTTCTGTCTGAATAGAGGATTCTTAATCGTAAATATTAGTAGAGGTACTAGAAGGAATACCTTACTTCTTACACAGTTGTTCATTCTCAGCCTATTAGCAAGGTTATTCCCCAGAGGACATCATCAGATTCTATATTGGCCCTTAGGGATCAACAATGATGTCATTATCTCTTGTGCTCTCAATCTTTGTGCAGATTAGAGCCTTATTCTTTGTCAGTTTCCTTGTCTTGGCCCTATCAACGGTTCTATTTTTAGCATGGCATCTTCCTTTCACATGATTCTTTTGTAATGCATGGATTTTGTATATAATTACTTGTCTCAGATTTATACCTTCCTTATTAGGTTCTTTTTGTTTCCAAATAAAGATCTAGATTTAGTTTTGTTTTTTTTCTTTTTGGTTGTTAAGAGTCGTTGTAGCACTCTTGATTAGCATTGCAACATGTGGTTTGAATCCGACTGACCCACATTTATCCTTGAAGACATTAATATAAGTTATTTCCTTCCAATATCTTATATTAATATAAGTTCTTTCTTTCTTCTTTCTTACAAGAGTTTTCTTTCATTAATGATGCTAGTGTAGTGTAAGTCAACTTTTGTAGATGATAACTCTAAACCTATGTTACTGGTTCACTCAGTGAAACTCTAGATCTAGGTCCAGTTCAAACCTAGTCCAGATCCCCTGTGGGACCATCCAGGGTCAGGCAAAACAAACCCAGTTTCAGCCAAGACCACTCTGCAATGAACTTGGACAATTCTGGATCCATTTTGTAGGGCCTGCACAAGAGTAATCATTTCCTGTGAGAGTTCCAAGCAACTCCAGCAAAAAGAAAGCATCCAAGAGCATTAACAATGCTAAGATTTTAGAGTTGTAGTCAATGATTTTCTTGTGGTTGTCTCTGATTTGACCTTCCATTTTCTCAATCAAAGCAACAGTGGAATTAATTTTTGCTTTTTTGTGAAGCCTCTTGCTCATTCTTTGAGCAACCCAAAGCTTGTGGTTGTGCGCATCAGAGAAATTTCTTGTGTGACAAGGAAAGATAGAGACCACCTATGGGAGATATGCATTGTACTTGAGATTGATGAGAATTTTGGGGGCAATGAAGATGTAGACAATTAAGGGATGAGTGATGGAGTACTGGGCATGAGGTCCCTGTTTTATGTGAATCAGCCATTTGCCATTGTGGATGTTGAGCACAAGCACACAGCCATACAATATGGATGCTTTGGGAATTCAGGGAATTGATCATGATTGTCAACTGGCAATATACTACACAAAATAGTTTCTTCTAAAGCTGCAACAAAGAACTTCCGACTACAGATAGGCAGCCAAGAGTCAGCTTGTGATCACAAGTTCCTTAAAAAGTTTTTGTTTTTGATCATTTACCATGGACCATTCATCCAATCTCTAGTTTGACAAAACACAATTCACACATACCTAAATATCTCAAAATAGAATTTTAAATTATTTATCATTATCTATTTTCAAAGTATAAAAATACTCAATTGTGAGCAATTTATTAGTGTTTTGAATTTCTATGATGACATTCTAGTTTAACAAACTGACATTGAAGTAGGTTTTTTTATTTTTACAGTGGTTTTCTTTATTATATGCATTGTATGTTCTATTATGAACTTAATTCCTGTTTTAAGGCTGCAAATATATATATATATATTTGTTGGCGTTACAATTTGCTCCTCTGGAGTGCATATTGGCAACGGACAGCCATGCACAGTATTAACTGATCTTCAAATTAGGAGGGGAAGCTCCCTCTTTTGCTGTTATGCGAAAAAAGTAAAGTAATCTAAGTTCCTATCTTTTTTACTCAGCTGGTAGAGGCACAAGGTTATAAAACCGTTTGCATTGCAGCTGAGGTTTTTCTGGTTTCGTAGATCTCAACTACAACTAGGCTAAAACTTAAACTATCCTATCTCCTCAAGAAAACAAAGCAAGAGGAATTAGGAGCAATTTGGGAATGAATGACAATAAACTTATATCTCAGGATTTCCAAGGAGACGACGTGTTCTGTCCGAGGCGTAGGCTGAAATAAAGGTTATTGTAAACAACATCAAACGGTAAGCTAGATCACAGAATTCCCAAGGAGGCTCATTGCACTGTCCGAAGTGTAAACTGAAATTAAGATTACTAGAAACAACATTAAATGATAATCCTAATCTCTAAATTCCCTCGGAGGCTCATTGTCTGTCTGAGGTGTAGATTGAAACAAAGACTATTAAAACAAGTGTTGATAAACCTTGAAACTTTGGATCAAAGACTCCTTGCTCTTTTGATTTCTTTCTTCAAACTTGATCAACGATTACAAAAGATTTGGGACAGCAAATGGTACTAACATACAAAATGCGATCAACCAAACAACTCTTAGACAAAGAGTGAACCAATATTGACTTGCAAGCTTGTTGGCTTAACGGCACAGCAATTTTGCGCAAATAAAAGTTAAACAATAATGAGCAAGGTTGCTCTTATTTATAGAAGCTCAAAAGAGTAGGGAACCCTAAAATCTCCTTGAGTTAACATTAAGTTCTTGCCAACATGCAAAATTTATTCCTATGTCTAAATGCATGAAACCTAACAGTTAACTGGAAAAAGTACTTTAGTTAACTGATTTTAAACAAAACTAGAACTCCATATGTACATAAGTATCTCCAAAATAGACATGCACGATTGGTGGGACAACGAGTTAACTTGGAAAGAGGCATCAAGTTAACTACTGTGTCTAATATCTATCTGGAAAAGGTGGAACTTCCTGACTTAGTAGTTCACTAGCTGTGATTACGAGCAATCAACTCCTCCAAGAAGTTGTTAACTGCCTCATCATTCGAAGCACTGATACTCCTCTGAAGTACTTGATGTCTTAGCAACATTTCTTCACCATTTGTGATCTGACTCTACAATTCTCTTCCACTCTTGGCCACCTCGTCGAATTGTGCTGACATGGCCGCAAGTTGACTTAACTTACAGTCAACTGAAACACCGTTGAAAATACTATGGATGAGTTTCTAAAACTCCGACTGCATGTCGGCGAGCACGGTGTATTCACCATCCTCACGCTAATACTGGCAACGGACTTGTGACACGAAAGTTCTTACGAACCTGAGTGCACTTGCCATCTTTTCTCTGCTTTCGATCAATTCTGCAGAAATTGTTTCATGTGTTTTTACCTTGAAGATTTGTTGTTCTCTCCAAGTAAAAAGCATTTCCTTATCCTCTTCTACAGTGATCGAGTCATATGCCATCCTCAAGTGAGAGACCATGATCTCATTCTATGGTTTATCAACCGCTAGGTCCTGCTCCGACTCCTGAATCTCTTGGCGAAGATTGTGGGCATTGTACCTCAACTGGAACAACTTTGAAAGTATGAAACAGCCCCTTGTGACGAACTCTTTTTCCCAATCTTTCAGGCGCTTCCCATAAACAATCACCTGACTTAGTTGGTTTTGTTCTACAAGTAACTCTAGCATCTGTCGGAGCCAGGTGGTGACATTTTCAATGTTGTGAAGGAGGTTTCAGATGTATCGACACAACTACTGATTTTCAGCCCTAAGGGCTGCTTTATCTTCACCATCTTTTATCACTCTCTCCTTTATGCTTATTGTTGCAACTTCGAGGAGATCTACATCAGCCTGGCATGTGCTTTTACCAAGGTTGACCTTTATAAAAGTGGAGTCATCAACCTCTACTTCATCCAAGTTTTTATCCTCTGGTGGTGCGGTGATCTCAATGATAATCTCATTGTTGGCATTCCTTTCCACATGAACCTGCTTTTTGCACTTTTTATCTGACGTGTCTTGGTAGACATGATCAAATTCTGCAAAGTCCAATTGGTATGACGACTTTCTCCTCTTCCTACTGAGTTGATTCTCAAGCCAAGAAGAATCTCGACTAATCTCGCTCGAAGGATTGGTGCTAGTCCTAGGAACTCTTGATGAATGAGATTGTGTTGAGACGCTACGTGGTGGCGAGTGTGGCTCCAAGTCTATGCGAGTCGGAGACTGTTGTGGCGTTGACGAATTGGGAAGCTCTGGTTCTTTTTTTGGCACTGTCTGAGCTATATCTGTGGCTATCTCCACATGTTGTTCTTGCTGATTTGTATCAGCAACTGGTGTCTTTCCCTTTGAGTGCTCTGACACTCTTCTACCCTAGAAACCTTCTAGAGGGTTACTCCATGTCTTTTGTTTGGGTTTTGATCTTGATGTGGAAGGTAGTGAAGAAGTAACCAATGGCGGCTTTGTGTTTGGAATGACTACCTTCCTCCTCCTCTTGCTATCCAAGTAAAGAATGATGTTTCTCACAACTCTGCTTGGTCTTTCCTTAAGAGATGTGCTTTCCTTGGCGTACCAATCAATGGCTAGAAGGGGCTACGTGTCAACTTGATCTCTGAAGAATGTAGGAAGTGTGACTTCCCCATCATCATCTGATAACCCTTCCACATCCTCTAACAAGAAGTCAACAAACTGTGAAATGGTGAACCTGTTGTAGTTGCGACTTCACACATTGAACTCGTCTTCACAGTTAAACCAGAAATCTTCTATGGAAGGTTTGTGTGAAAAACATCCGCCAAGGCGTGCTGAAAAGTGACCCCAAGGGTCATATGAGCGTCTTTCGACGAGATACTTAAGGTTAAGTCTAGTCATCTCATGGCTCATCGCCTTGGTGTCAGCTACAGATCTGCACCTGTAAATCCCCACCTGAAAAGGAAAAGTGGCAACTGTCTTGCATTTAATGCACAGATAGGAGTGAACTTTGTGCAACTGTCGTAGAAATTCCATGAATACCACCTTATTCGATGGATAATGGGGTAACATGGTTGGATGACCAGAGTATCCTTACACGGGGATGTAGGTAAAAGTAGGGAACTGGATGAACCAATCCGCCCAATCTGCCATCGCCAATTTGGCTTCTGCTGAAGTACACACATGTAACTCATGATCAAGATTCCTCACTGTGTACATTAGGAATGATTCATTCACTCGCTTAAAATGTCATTCTGATTGTGTGAACTCAAGCTACGACAAATATTGATGAACCTTTTGTACACCTAGAGTTCCCACATTATTCAACCCTCTAAACTGGCCTTGGAAGGCCATTAGATACACGAGGTACAAACACATGTGGAACTCGTGAGCTATCAAGAAATCGGTCATTTGTTTGTGGAGAACATCACTAATCAACATAGCGTAGTTGTAGTGTTCCCTATTGTTGCCAAGTTGAGCCATGATGTAATACATCCATGGCTGCAACCTGTTGGCATCTGCTTGACCGGTAACACGGTTGAGTAGGGTGATCATAATTGCATACTCATCTCTGAACTCTCCACGTCCCACATTCTTTGGCAAGTTGCTTCTTTTCTGCTTGAGCCACCTTTCTGCCATTCTTTTCTAACACTTCTCCTTTCCAGAGTTGAACGCATTTTCACACTCCTCCATGGATATGACCAAATTGTTTGTATTTGGAGGAATAGTGAAACACTTCTCGATGTCTTTAGGCTTGAGACTGCATACCACTTACCCATCCATTGATTGAATTTCTCTACAGTAGGGTTGTAATGCTTTACACAAGCGATTACAAACTCTACACTCTATGCTAAGATGGGAAATGAGACCGCTTCAAGCAATCAAGCTTGCTCTATGTTCTGAAGTGTGGTTTGGTCTATGCCTTCCAAAGCGTTCAAGTCAACCTCCAGATGCACTTGATGCAAATCAATGTCAGTTGTTCTTATGAAATCATGAATTAAGACCGATTTGGTCTTGAATTCAGTTTGAGTGAATTGCATACTGAAAAACTAGACTGTTGACTATAAACACGGATATGTTCGGGCAACTTTTTCCGGTGAGGCTAAAAATAGCTTCTCGAGGGGCAATTTTTATGAAAATTTATGACGTGGGTTTTGTAGAGAATATCTTTTTAAACAAACCCACGACGTCAGAATTTCGAAAAAGTTATTTTTTCTTTGATATGCAATGACCTCTCGGAGCAGAAGCTACAAGGGGCAGCGGGGTTGCATAAGCTTTTTTTCCTGAAAAATTTATGGCACATGGGTTTTGTTGACGCTTGAGAGCTAAACAAATCCAATTTCTTCGTTTTTTGAACTGATGACTTTTTTCGAAAACCCTAAAAATAGGGGGCACGGGGCAATTTTCCCGAAAAATTCTGGCACATGGGTTTTGTTGCCAATACTATGTTGAACATACCCAGAAAGCCAGGTTTGTGAAAAAACGTTGTTTACTTGGACATGCAAGAGAAAACCTAAGACAAGGATAGAAGAAATGTGAGGGGGAGAAGATAGAAGTTATAAACTGCCTCTCTCAATCCTCAAGAAAAACTCCTCTATATAATCCCAATCTGATGAATTCCTGGCAAGAACGAACTAGAAAGATGAAGTATGGAAAATTATTCCTCTGTGCAACCTGAACCTGGAACTACGAAGATCATTGAAAGTGGCCTCCGTTAAGATCCTTCAAAAGGCGTTGGAGAGAAAATAGCTGATTTTAGCTTCAAATTGCAAGAAATAGTGGAGAAATGATGCCCATGCATGAATAAATATCCATTTTGGAGGTGGGAGTGTCAGTTAGGGCGCCAGCCCTAATTGAAGAGTCAACGTGCATGTTTGCCTTGTTAACTGAAAGTTCTCTAATTTTAGGACGCCACATGCAAGAGGAAGCATGCAAAAATTGTAACTGAGAATCAACTTGGCCCACTTTGACTTTTAGCGTCCAAGCCTTAGGGAGTTAGAAAATTTTTAAATATTTTCAACTTTTGCTATGAGTCGTGACGAACTACCTCTACTTGACCCTGAATTCCAATCGCTCGGTTGATCTTGAAGCTTGGCTGACAGATTAATCGCAAAGCTGGAACAATTCTGAAAAGATGTTGCTAAGAGCTGCAAACCCTAAAAATTGAATCTGGTGGCTTGAAATCTTGGGCGCCTTTTTCCAAAAGGGTGCTTTTTTCACCAAACTTAAGCCATTTTCTGGATGCTTTTCAACTTCTTCAATTTGACCCTCCATGCTTTAATTTGCAATCGTTGTTGATTGATGAATCTTGCGAACACACCAAGATATGGAACGGAAAACCAGTTCAATTCCGAAAAGAATGACTAGTATTGCAATGACTGAAAGTTGATTTATGAGGCTCAAATTCCTAGGCCCCCCTGGCCTACAGGGGCGGTTTTGTGTCTCTGAGATACATTTTGCATTTTGTAACTTTTGACGAAATGCTCCAGTTTGACCCTTGTCGGGATTTGACTACTTCGATATTCGTGTTGACGATCTCATCGTGGAGATTGATCAACTCTGAAGAGATGATCCTGGGAGTCACGAAGTCTAAAAGCTGCATCTGATTGCTCAAAAAGTTGGGCGCCTTTTCCAAGAAGGGTGCATCTTTTTTAACACTTAAATTTTCATGTTTTTCAATTTGCCTTTGCCTCCAGCATTTTTTACGCTTGATGTTTGTTTATGAACGTTCGACAAGTCCCGAGAGCTGGTTGTTAGATTCATTGCGTAGCTGGAAGGATTCTAAGCAGATCTCTTGAAGAAGACAACTGCTGAAAACCTCATCTGATTGACCAAAAGTCTAGGCACCCCTATCTTGCAAGGGTACATTTGACCTTTTGACTTTCATTTTATCCTCTATTTACGTGCTTGTTTGATCAACAACTACGGTTGTTTGATATGTCCTTTGTCCTGGCGAACACATTTGTTTCAAAGCTAGACTAAAGCCGAGAAGATCATCTAGAGATGACAAATCCAAGAATTTGACATCCAAGGGCTTTTATTCTTGGGCACCCCTGGGCTATAGGGGTGCAATTTCCGTAATTTGACTATCGTCTTTGATGTTTGTTGCCTTCAGCATCTTCTACCTCTATCGTCATTTGTCGGTGTTTGACAAATCTATTGCATTTGCTTGATGATTTGTTGGAAAGCTAGCAGAATTCTGGAGAAGATAATTGGTTTTGCAAGTGATAACAACTGCATTTGGTATCTCAAATTCAAGGGCGCCCCTAGCCAACAAGGGTACATTTGGCTCCAGACTTGATCATTTTCTGATGATTTTACTCGCCTTTGCGCTTCGCGATCACCGTGTTGCTTGAATAAGTTGACTGCGTTGAAGCATTGTTGCTGCTGACGCGAGTACGTTCACTGTAGTGATTGCATTCACCATTTTTACATGCACGGACACTGCAAAGTTGACTTGGGCGTTGACTACAAAGGCATCTCCCTTATAGCAAGGCGTATTGTTTCCAGACTTGGAATATTTTTTACATTTTTCACCTTTTGAAAATCTCCTCCATCACGAAGCATCTTTTTGAGCATCTTTCGCCATAGAATCTTCGCTAAAGTGTTTGAGGCTTAGATTTCGACACCTGGTATCTGGCCATCTGCCATTGTTGACCTCGAAGGTCCTAACTTTTCTCCTGAAAAAGTGAAGTAGACCCACCAGAGCAAAACTGACTTTTTTTCTGATTCTGACTTGACCAGTGTGATCGTGAAGTGAAATAAGCCAATCAAAATTATTTTTAGTCATTTTTGGAAAGATCCTATTTTTAGGGTTTTTCCTAAAAACAAGGGTCTTAAACCCTAATTTTCAAAATTTGCCAATATCCCTGGACAGTAAACCCACAAAAAGCCCACACTTCGTTTGACCTAAAACTGACTTTTTACGACAATTTTACAAGATTTAGACCATTTTAATCAAAATGCCTTGTTGAAGCAAAATTTTTATTTTGGGTACAACAATATTTAAGCTTTTTATATGCTTTTTATATCGATGTACCCAAAACAAACCTAACTCTTCAAAAAAAAATTGTTGTACTAGTGTTTCTGAATCTAAACCAGGAACTTAGCTCTAAACTTGACCTAGATAAATTGTTTAT
Organism: Sequoia sempervirens; assembly: GCA_007258455.2. Lineage (NCBI taxonomy): Eukaryota > Viridiplantae > Streptophyta > Pinopsida > Cupressales > Cupressaceae > Sequoia > Sequoia sempervirens. Next base: position 39,217,723 of record VDFB02000020.1, read on the forward strand.
TTTTTAAGTTGAAGCTCCCACTCATATTCAGCTAGATTGCAAATTTCTACAAAAGATATTTGACTCTATAGGCATCAATGCAAAAATTAACATGTTCGCCCTTCTCATCTATACATTGTGAAAGGCCCTCAACATGGACTTTACCCAGCCAACTAATGTACTAGTTTTAGGTAATCTTCCTACTCTATAATGTAGAATAAGAAGCATATTCTCCCCAAAAGAATAAATCAAGAAAAGCCTAGATGCTATTTCTAGAAGAGACGGTCTAGTTAGCCAATAACTAATATTTCTCTGGAAACAAAAAGCTGCATGAGACAAAATTCACCACATCAAGAATAAAAAGACATCTCCAGTTACAAAAGTGATCTTGATTTTTCATCAAAGTTTTTAAAAAGGAAGAAAAAGGTGCTCATACTTACTATGTAAGGCACAGGAGCATCCAAGAATTCAAGCATACTATTTGGCAGAATCTGGAAGACGCTCAATATGCAAAATAGAGAGAAGCATATAAGTTCAGAACAGAAAAATCTACCCCTTTGCAACTGTAAACATTATACACTCATATAACCATCTACAAGTAATCACTTCATAATATTAGTTTACCCTGTATGCATAATGTTAATCAAAATCTTTCAAAACAATGACCTACCAAATTCAAAGGTCTCAAAGTAATAATGGTTCCCAATAATGAAGAGTAGGTTTCGCACCGGCAGCAGAAGACTTTGCCACTGGAAAGGTCGAATCAAAGGTATCACTGACAGGACCACTGCTGAGAGCACACCCTGATAAACAACATTAAACAAAAAATTGATAAGTAATTTCAAGAATTCAGTCACTCATCATTCATATACATTACAAATTTCAAGTACAAAAAAGTCACTGTTGAACAAGTAATAAGACTGTCTGATGCCTAATCATAAAGTTTTGAAGTTTGTCAAAGTATTAACAGACTAGAACAGAAGACCATTTAAAAGATTCAAGATGGCACTCAGTTTTATATTTAGCACATATATCTAACACCAAACATCCCAAGGAGAATCTACCTTCCTAATTACCAGCTCCAGAAAATAACTTTGATCATACTTTTGGAGTTAAATACACCCCAATTCACAAATCATGATGCGTCCCAAGACAAGCTTAGAACATAAAAAAATCTTACATCATGAAGAAATAATTTTGGATAGGTCACTGTCTCCTGTTTGATTACTGGAAAACACAGATCCAAAGAGGAAACCTTGTTCTAAATCCCCACTACATTACCAAGAAGACAAATAATATTGAAAGAGAAGAAACAAAAAAAGCAAGCAACCCTTAAAGAATTCAATGGCACCCAGCACATTCTAGCATGGCACAAACATTCAATAAATACTATTTTGAATTTCTCACCAGGTTTGAACAGACAACAATTATTTGTTTCTCCAACAATGCTGCCGAGAAGATAGCCAGGACCTGCATATTTGCAGAAGATTAAGAAGCTTGTAATATATAGCAGTCTAACAAACAAAAGAGCCTGGTAAAAGTTCCTAATTCCATTCAACTCAGAAAATAAAATTGAACAAAGAAAGAGGTATATACATCCCCATGGCAAGCCAAAATATTAACCCAAAAAATTTGTTTAAAGGCTTCACTCATTCTCCTTTGCACCTTAGATTAGATCCTTATGTATTCCATATCAAATCAATATGTTTGGAAGTTTGAAAAGATTTTGAGTATATGAATTTTGAAAATAAGAAATCATTTCTATGATGCTTTGACTGTGGTAACATGTTTAAATTGGACTCTAATATAAACTTGTTTGCCTATAAAATTGACAATATAGGGAAAATATTTTTATTTGTTTAGATTGGCATATCTGGTTATTTGCAGCATACTTGATTCAATATTTCCTCTCTTTTAGTATTATGAATCATTTACATGAAAGGAAAGCTCACACTTTCAAGCGGAAGGACGCCACAAATTGTCGCTACTGTCCAAACAGATAGAGCTTGAGCCTCCTCTTCTGCAAAAAGTGTGGCCTGAGCCTGAAACTCAATTTCAGACAAAATTACTGAACATGTCAAGTCTTTTGAATTTATCCTATGCTAATAAAAAAATATTTAAAATCTTAAAGATGTGAAACTGAATATGTCTACACTACCAAGCATTGTGCATCAAAAGAAGAGTGAGATTTCTTCAATCAATTGTCTTGAAAAGCAACCAGATTTACCTCAGCAATCTCCAAGCTAGTTCTGCAAGATCTTAGACTGATAGAACTTCCAGCAGTTTTCAACTCTGCATCTCCAAACCTATGAAATTTCAAAGGCTCTAAGTGTTCCAATGGTTGGAAAACAAGGGATGAACCTCGGGTAGGAAGTGGTAGCTGGTAGTATTCACAAACAATCCGCAAAGAATGATGATTATTGGCCTGCAAAAGATTCAAGTTATTTATGAGAGATATTGCCAAAGATTGCTACGTATGTCAACAGCATCTATGATCTCCAGAATATCAAGACAAATGTCCCCTCATAGGAAAGCCCCAAGTACCTTTGCCCAAGATAGGATAGTATCAGAAGCATTAGTTTCTGCTTTCCCTGAAGAAGAAGCCTCTTGTTCATCCACTTCATCATCCAAACTCAAGCTTCTAAAATGTTCCTCATAACTACTATTTGTAAATATTTGAATACTGTGAACAATTGACAGTTTTAGCAACATGTCATGGGTTGATCATAAACTACTCAAGATGGAGTTTAAAAGCATTTTGACATGGACAAATTATGATCTTAAAAATTTATAATACTACAAAAAACATGTTTATGGTATTCATTATTAGAAATTATGTCAATGATAAAATTAAAAAAGTAATTATTTTCAATTACTAGCAATGATCAGTAAATTTGCAAACCAGCATTATCTATTCTGCAAGAGAAATAAAATCAAGACAGGAACTATGGTCACAACCAGATTTTAAGCAAAGCATGGAGAAGAATCATGCTTTTCACATGACATGAGGTAGCATCCTTACTGTTGTCAAATTTGATTGTATACTACATATTATCTCATCTCTTAGTTTGGAAGTGATTTAAGTCAGTGAGGTTAATATGTGTCGATGATCTCATACCTACTAGATGAACCTTGAATCTCACGGCATCCATGCCGAACATTCCTATTAAGAATAATCTTGGTGGCTGCTTCATTATTCACACTGCCTTGGCCTAATTTGGAATTTTGGATTTCTTCCTGAGGATCTTGTTTCTCTTCACTGCATATTTGCTCAGACTCCTCCACTTTGGCCTTGAGCTGTAAAACCTGATTCCCAAAATTTTCCTGTTCAGTCTCCTTTTGTTCATTTGGATATATAAGAACTGTATTTTCACTTCCATCAAAACCAGAATTTGCATCATAATAAGATCCCACATTTGCAATGGCCTTGGTTCTTTTTACCTGTTCCTGACTTGCCACCTTCCCTTCAGGCATGATTGGTTCTCTAATATGATCTTCTTGACCAAATTCACCATTAGATTCACGTATTTCTTCTTTGTGATTGGCTTCTGATGTAAAACTCAACTCACTGATACTCTCTGTTATCCGTTCTAACCTTTCCTGAGAGAAGATACTGTAAAAATATATGAAGTCAGGAACAAAAAAAAATTAAAAATGCATATTTTATAAAATTCCAAACAAGAAGAAAATTCGAGTGTAAAACAACAAATCATCACTAACTGCTTGGAAAACAATTGCTGAATTCTTTCCTAGCAAAGAAGTATCATTCAAGGAGTGCATGCAAAACACATCTCGAAAAAAAAATGTGAGATGCCAATAACACATGCTTGTATCAAAGACTTTACCTAAGGAGACTATTGACAATTTGTCTTAAGTGGATAATCATTAGGCGTTCATGATAAGAACTGTAAATTAATGGTTGGATATCATTTTGGGCTCCCTTTCGGCACTGTAAAACATTCTGAGAAAGACATCTCAATGGATTGTACTAAGGGGTCCACATCTCATGATTATACTAAGGGGGCATATCTTAACATCCACTGATAATCAATTAGTATTTTGTAGGATTCTAATTGTTTAACACAAAAGATTGCTCAAACAAATGTAACAAAAAGTGCTTACAAAGCTAGCATACTGTCTAGGTCTACATGTAACAAAGTCATGATCCCTGGAGGAATAAAAAGGATTACTGCCAGAAAATCATAACTACATACTCTTAAAATTTGCAGCTGCAAAAATATAATTATATATTTGTGCATATGCACAGCATAGTTACCATGTTCAAAAATTTTAATTTGTTCCGGAGTCGAAAAAATTGGAAATCTGGAATAAAAAAAAAAAGAGTAAAAATTCTGGACCGAGTCAGACAAATCTGGTCAGTCCAAAAAATTTGATTCAGAACAGCAGATGCGACTTTTGTCAGAAAACAGTAGGAAAATGTCAGAACTTTGATGTTTCAACTTTCAAACCATAGTTGAAAAAATCAAACACAGCAATTACTCGCTGACCCAAAAAAAAATTAAAAACTTGGACTCCACAAAAACTCAGAAAAACTTGGGAAATTTTTCAAACATTAAAAACAAATAAATTTGTAAGAACATTCTTCAAAAATATGCATGCTACTGAATTGAAGGAGCACATTACTGTTATCCTTCATATATGGATCAAAATTAGAGTTCAATACACTCGTAGACCAAAAACTGAGTTCAATACATATCAACTTCAAATTTCAATTATAAAAAATTACAAATTATAGTTTCTAAGTTCAAAACCTATAAATTTCTTCTATGACTAAAGCTTAAAAAAATCTGTTGCTGTGTAAATGTCCTACAACAGTGTCTTGTTGATAAACAATATCAGCCTCAATAGGAGCATATTTCCCTCCTCCTATGCTGCCACTTCCACTTGCCGATCCACTAACTCCCTCTCCAAATCAGCCATATAATCCTCAGTTATAAGAAAACAGAGTCCAAAATGATGAAAAATTATCACTTTTCCAGGCTGAACAGACTTGGCGAAATTTGGCCAAGTTTTTAAATGCCAATCATGTGTTGGTGCTGAGTTTTTGGTGATCTTTTTCCTAAGTTTTCACAACAACTTGCTGCCGAGTTATTTTGCAAGTAACTTGCAAGCTATTTCAACTTACCAGTGGTGTGAGTTTTTGCAAATTTTGCATCTGTGCTTCAAATGGCATCAACAACAAAGAAGTGAAAAATGACTATGTCCTTCGAGTGCAATCATTTGCCTAGTTGAAACACCAACACACTTGACATGGCAAAACCATCATGAAATTCTACCTAAAATCTCAAATCCATCAAAGAGATTATTGGCACATGCTTGGCATGGCAGAGCCAACATAAAGTTTTGTCACAAGACAAAAAGTTGGTTCAAGCCTCAAGGGCACACATTTGGGATGGCCTTGTTAATAAACACCCCTAAATTTTTTGAAAATTTCTCCAACTGAAAATGAGTTACAATGCAATATCCTTTCCACTTTATGATCACCCAATTCTTGAGATGAGCAAGGTGAGAGCATACAGTGTTCCATGCCACACAACTAACTAGAATGCAACAACTTGAAAATAAACGCACTAGGCAGCAAGCCAGCCAACCTCACTTCTTCAGTGGAGTGCTATGCAACTGAAAGAAGAGAACACTACACGCTTATTCAACGGAGTGCACAGTACAATGAAAACTAGCACTTCACACTTATTCAGCGGAGTGAAATTACAAAGCTTCCAATTATTCAATGGGTAACGATTCAACACTCTCAACTTATTCAGTAGGGTGAGCAAATAAAGCACTTCCACTTATTCAGAGGGGTGAGTAAATATAATATTTTCCACATATTCAGTGAGGTGAGCAAATTTATCAAAGTGCAAAGAAGAAACCATTGGCGGTACTATCGTCCAGGGCATTACAAAGTTAGCTCACATGCATTACAAACATCAAATGGAAGTATAATTGCTCATATAAGCTGATATAAAGTGCTAATAATTAATATGACTGCTGTAACATCCCAGAAGTGAACCAAATAATATAGATAAATCAGTCTAATCCTAACCCAACTGAAAAATACCTTGTAAGGGAGATCTAAGCGCTGCTACAGGTCTGATAACTCTTTATTTTTGCTGGAAACTCTGATAAACTAAGTTTGATGCAAACTGGAACACATTGCAACCACTCTGTAAGCTGATGCAACACTCAAGAAAGAAGGAAAACCACTCCCAAACATAACAGCAATTAAAAATAAGCACTCCAAACAACTCTAATCAGCATCTACCCACACCAAAATGAATATTGTAGTTCTGAAACAAATTCCAGACCAGATATAGGTCTCAAACTGAGTTAATTAGCTGTTGATACATCTGGTGCAGCAAGTACCAGATCATAGAAAAATCATTTCAAACCCCATAGAAACTTGGATTGCCAACACCAAAGTAATAGGACCAAAGTTAGGACTGCTGGGCACCATTAAAACACTCCAAAATCAGAAGAGAACTACAATGCTTCACCTGGAGACTTACACGCCCCTGTTTCATGCTTGTACGACCTGGTCAACACGGTACGGCCTACTTAATCTCCACACACTTCATCAGACTGTACGGCTCAGCAAGGTAACATGAGGAAATCATTGATTGTCAACATAAACCCTGCAGATTTAATCATGACTGCAGCTTCAAAAGGTGCAGCCCAGGGCCTACAATAGGAGCTCTAGAATTGCCCAAAATCAACACTCCAAACTCCTGAACAAACACTAAGCAACAATATCAATCTCTTGCAACATCAATCATCCATACTTACAACCCAAAACTGGAACTTCACTATGCAGCTCATAGGTGATTCCTGTATGAAATCACTCTAACTAGCTAGGAGGGTTTTTGTCCTCAAGAAATTTTGAGAAGAACACAAGTTCTCTCCCTATGTAGAAGCAAATACAATTTCATGGCTAACCTTTCAAATGAGCTCTCGGCCTCCTTTTATAACTTTTTTGGAGGGAAAATAATAATAATCCATTTTTCCCTCCACAAAGACCTTTTTGAAAAATAAATAATAATCCGAAGTACAAAAAGACTCCCATGCCTAGGCATTCAAGTTGAAGCACAACTTAACACCTTTTTAATAAGTTATTTCACTAAGTTGTCTTTTTAATATTTTCAACATTAGACAACTTAAGTGAATAATTATTTAATAACTCAATAATTTTCTGAAGTTGCGAAAAGTATCAAAATGATACAAAAATACAATTCTGACCATACCAAAGTGTCTTTGAAGTCATAGGACAATGAACCGAAGCAACTAGGTGACTTTCTTGTTGTACCCAAACCAAATTTTTTGCTTCATCAAGGCATTTTGCATTTAAAATTCTAAACCTTGCTAAAATGTTGTAGAATATAGTTTTGGGCAATATCAAGCATGGAATTTTTGTCAATATTTTGTCAGTCAAAGTCAGTCTTATTGATCAGAACCTAAAGCAGAGACTCAGAATAGAGTTTTTCACGATGGAGGAATATCTCACGACGACATTTCAAGTTGCACATGATGATTTCAATGATCGAAACAGAGTTTTCAATAATCAATTTATGAAGATTTTTCAAAGGAAAAGCCTAAAAGCGCAAGTATAGCCCAAGGGCGCCCAGCTTGTTGAAGATCAAGATCTTGTTTAAAATGTTTAAGCATATAGTCAATCTCTTCTGAATCAGTCTGGCTATCCGTTGAGCTATCCAGCGAAGTATTCCGAGATCCACAGCTCTGGCAAACAGCAACAGAAATTGAAATCCCTAAATTTCCAGATGTGAGAAATTTGTCTTTTTCAGGCAAAAGCGCGCCTCTAACCTGAGGGCGCTCATCTTAAAGAGGGGGTAAATCTCAACATTTTCGATGGCGAATACAGTCAATTTGTTCTCAACTAGTCTGCTTATCCGATGAGATATCAAACGCAGTCATTCGAGTTTCAGAACTCCAGTGGCAGTCGTCTGAAGATCAGCTTAAAATGGAGTTTTCACGTTTCTGAGCTTCTCCATTTGTTCCCAGTGCAAGTACAGCCCAGGGGCGCTGGTTTAAAGGACCCTTCAGATGCCAAAATTTGTAGACAGAGTCTTCCTAACATCAGTAATACTCTAGCCCAGCTCCGTGATGCACCATCCTGCCTGTCGATCCAACGTTCCAGGTGATCGTGGCGGAGATTCTACCAAGCACGTAATTTCACGGGTGGACCAACAAAAGATTTTCAGTGTATTTCCACAGTCTAGAGGCGCCTAGCCTTTAGGCCTGTCAGATGAGCTCGTTCACGTTCAAAGTCTTCACGGCTATTGAGCGTAATCATTTTATCTATCCAACGAGCCTAGCCGTCAGCCTTCGGGATTTGGCAAACGCTCGTACGTGCGAGGTCTTTAGTGTAATATTGCAAAGTGAAGATATCCGGAAAATGGCCAAGTCTGGAGCGGTAATTTTAAATAAAATATGCACTGGGATTTTTGAGGTCTTAGAAGCAGTTTTCTTGCTTCGTCCCCTCCAGAGACTTCTCTTGTGGGCCTTTCTGGCTGTCCGTTAAAACAGATAATGCTCGAATCGGGTTATCCCAGCTCCAGATATCAGAGGTCAAAGTAGGGTACTTGGATGAAAGTTCATCTTTCATAAAAATGACATCAGTGCAACTTAGAGCCAGGGGCGCTTTTACTTTCGAGGCCCTTAACACAGCTTTCAGGTGTCGTGTGTACAGTCGTTGGATGCAAAATGTCTCCAAGCATGCAGTGAGCTTCGTTTCTTGTCAGCAGGGTGCACCATTCAACGTCAGCAGCCGTTCGAAGTGTCAGATGGCAGTTTGAGAAATGGCTAAGTCTGGAACCCGTAAAAGCAATTTAATCAGGGGCGCCTAATTTTTCAAGGGGTTAAACGATGGATTTTGCAGTAGTGTCTCCCAGCAGACATTTCTTCCTTGTTCAGTAGGCTTTCCGATGAATTCTTCAGATCAGTCTCAGCATCACCCGGTCATTCGGAAATCAGTGTCGAAGTTGGCCAGTCGTGACAGTGTTGTCAGCTATAAAATAGGGAGTTAATAAAAAGTGAAGTATCTTGAGCAAATGGACGCCTATATGCTCAAGAGATGACTTTTCGGAATCGTTGAAGTCTCACGATGAATCTCAAAGCTTCATTCCGGATTGTCAACTGAAGTTCAAAATATTTAATATTTATTTTGTAATTTTAGCATTAAAATGGCGATTTTCTATTTTTGGCGCCTATGCTAATTGCATGATAATAAATATTTTATTATTTATTCAAATTCGAACTTCCAGTCAGTGCCAGTGGAACTGAAAGGCAACCAATCAGAGGATTTCTATTCTTGTCAGGGTTTTGAATTCTTGCAGTTGTCAAATTAGTGAGAATTTCTTCTTATTTAAACATGGCGTCATCTTCATTATTATTCACACAGCTTTCAAAGGAAATTCGATTTCATTAAGAGCAAATTCAATCTTAAGTGAAGTTCGTATTTTTCAAAGCAAGTTCATATTTTCAAAGGGGAAATCGAAGTTTATCAATTTTCAAAGTAACTTCAAAGTAATTCGTATTTCTTCAAGAAGAGAAGGTGCGCACCTTTAAGGGAGTTCATATTAACAAAAATTCGCAAGTTCTTCAGAGTTCTCAAACGCATATTTCAAGATCCAAAGCGTTTTCTATATCAATTCTCCAAAGGAATTCGTATTTCTTCATATTCAAACGCGTTTTCCTCAAATAAATTCACAAATTCTTCAGGAATCAAAGGCGCACTCTCAAATTTCATTGTAAATTCGTATTTTCTCAAGATAATTTCAAAAGAGAAATTTGAATTTCTTCATAACAAAAGGCGCAAATTTCAAGAGAGGAAAATTCGTGGTTTTCACTACAAGGCGAATTCTTCCAGTTCAAAGGCAAAATCTTCATCAAATTCCCAAGGCGATTTTATTTAACAAATCTTTTTGCAGGATAAAATTCACAATTGTCAGCAATCTGAAGAAATCTAAGGCGATTTTCATAGAAAAAGAGCAATACAAAAACGTCTTTTTCATCCTTCAAATCTCAGATTTCTCACAAATTACAAATTGCATGTTCTTGAAATTGGCGAATTCTACAAGTCTCAGTATCTGGATCATTCTCATATAATTTCCTCGAGTTAAATTAGTGCGTTTGATTTTTCACGAATTTTTAGCTTCAGAACGTTCGTTCTTGAGTTAATAATTTTCTAAGGTGAAAAGTCTTTGTACAATCAAGTAGAAGTTGAATTTTCGCAAAACTGACATTCTGGGTTGTCTTAGAATCCTTTTCTGGACAAAACCCATATTTCAGATTTTTCGCTGAAAATAATTCTTCGAAAGGCTATTTTTAACTCTCGCAGGCTATTTTTAGCTTCCAGAAATCTTGTCAGAACACAGTCAAGTTCACAGTCAACAAGCTAATTTTTCAGAATGCAGTTCACTCAGCTCGAATACAGGACCAAAACAGTCCTTACTCATGACTTTCTCAGGTTGGTCGAGACAGATCTTCACAAAGTGTTGCCAGAAGCAGTTTTAGATCCTGTCAAAATCAGAAGTTCAATCATTCAAAATATTGAGCAGTCTAGTTTATTAGAGGCCGCTTCCATACCTATCTCCGTTCACTGTATTGAATTCGTAATGGCTTGCATTAGCATTACAATCCTACTACTCGTGAGATAGCGTCAGTTGACGAACGGATCATTTGCAGTCTTAAACCTTTGGACATTGAAAGGAGTTTTGGCCTTCCTCAGCACCAGAACAGTTTAGTTATTTCTATGGAGCAGTGTGAGCAGGCATTTGATACTGATGTGGACAAGTGTCAGAAGAAGATGGCAGAAAGATGGTTAAAACAAGCAAAGAACAGATTGCCAAACAATGTGGGTCGTGGTGAGTACAAGGATGAGTACGCGATTCTAATCACACTCTAATCGTGTCTCAGGTTAAGCACATGCAAATGTTTTCCAGCCTTGGATGTATTACATTATTGGTCGCATCATTTCTGGGCAGGAGCATTATGACTGGGCATCCTTCATCAGCGACATTCTCCACAAAGTGATCACCTTTTAGTTGCTCATGAGTTTCATATGTGTTCATATCTCGTGTACTTGATTGCTTATCGGGTCAGTTTCGAGGACTAAACACCGTGGGCACTCGTTCGGTCTATCGATTATGATCAGCTTGAGTTCACCGAGTCAACGCCATTTCGCTGTTCACGAAGGCTTTTCCGACTTATACAGTGAGGAATTTGGACCGGAGTTGCACGGCCCGTATCTCGGCAGCTTGCTAGGGCAGCGATGGATGGATGGGCAGATTGGTTTATTCAATTCCCAACATACACCTACATCCGAGTTACGGCTTACAGGAAATCCAGCTATGCTTCCACGTTATCCTTCGGATAAGACAATCTTTCAGGAGTTCCCGAGACAGATGCATGATGTTCATCGTCTTCTACCGCAGGTAAGACCATCTCTCAACTTTCCTTTTCAGTTTGGAATGTATTGGTGCAAGTCGGCAATTGATGCCAAGATTGCAGGACAAGAGCTTGAGAAATATCATCTTAAGTATCTTGTTGAATCACGTGCCTATGATCTTTCAGGTCATTACACAACTCGCCTTGCTGGAGGTATATATCACGAGCCTTCTATGGAGGATTACTGGGCAAATTGCGCAGATGACTTCGAGGTTCGCAGACGCAGTTACGACCGTTTCTCTCTCTCACAGATTTTTGTTTTCTTGTCAGAGGATGTGGGAGGTTTATCAAATGATGAGGGAGAAGTTCTTCCTCAGTTTTTCAGAGAGCAGGTCGATACACAACCGTTGCCAGCAGTTGATTGGTACGCCAAGGAATACGCAACGGTCAAGGAGAGGTCAAGTAGAGTTATCCAGAAGAGTATACTTTACCTCGACAGCATGAAGACAAGGAGGGTAGGTGTACCCAGAGCAGAACCGCCAGTAGTGGTAAATCCTTCGCTACCTTCCTCGTCAAAACCTAAACAAAAGAAGAGGAGTAATCCTCCTAAGAAAGTACAAGCGCCAAACAATTCAAAGGGCAAGGCGCTTTCCATTGTTACACATACAGAGCCAGTTCAGAGGCCGGTTGAGCCCGCCAGTACCTGAGGTTCAGCCTCAAGTTCCTACACTAGTTTCAGAGCCGTCACCAGTCCCAATTCACATTGAATTGGATTTAGACTCTCCACCTCGCAGCGAGGCCTCTACACGTTCACTCTCGTCAATACCTCCTGTCGCTAGTACAGACCCTTCTAGTAGCATTAGCCGAGATCAGTCTTGGATCGAAGCTCAGCTAGGAAGGAAGAGGAGGCAGCCATCTTATGTTCTCAATCATTCAGATTTTGATGACATTTACCAGGATGCGCCAGACAAGAGGGTTAAGAATATGGTTCACGTAGAGAGAAACACTGACATGGAGATTGTCATTGAGACTGCTGTACCTCCACAGGGAAAGAGCTTGGCTGAGTTAGAATCTCAGGATTTTGAGGTTATCACAGTTAACCTTGGTCGTAGCACACGCCAGACTCAAGTTGATCTCCTACAGGTTGCTACAGACAGTGCCAGGGATAGAATGCTGAAGGACGGAGAGGATAAGGCAGCCCTCAAGGCTGAAATCAGACAGCTTCGTCAGTACATTTCTAGCCTTGTTCATAGACCTGATGCCATTAACACACTCCCACCGATGCTTGAGCCTCCAGCAAAGCAAAGTCAGCTCAATCACTTAGTTACATATGGCAAGCGTTTGGAGGAATGGGAGGAAGAGTTCGTTGCTAGAGGTCGTACTATGCTTACAGAGTTATATCAATTGCGGTATAATGCACGAGAGCTCCGTATTCGTCTTCAGGATGAGGAACGGGATATGGCAATTAACAAACCCAGAGATGAGATTATGATTGCTCACCTGAGTGTGGCATATGATGCAGTCACAAATGCAGAGGACAGAGAAGCTATCTACTCTTGGAAAACACAGTTGGTTTTCAAGGTAAAGATAGAGGACACTTTAGCATCAGAGTTGGCTGAGAGTAGAGAGCACGTCACTAGTGCACTCCGGTTTGTGAGGACTCTAGTTTCTCGTTTACCGTGTCGTTACCAGATCGAGGGTGGTGCCTACGTTGAGCTTACCGACGTTCAGTTAGAGCTCCAGGCACTCATTCATACCATTTTCAGTGGGGAGACCGTTGGCTGTAAGGTTACTCAACTTACAGTCATGTCAACATTATTCGATGAGGCAACGAGGAGCAGAGGGGAACTTCAGTCTCAGATTACAGCTGGTGAGGACATGCTGCATCGACATAGTATTCTTCGTCAGAGTCTCATAGCTCCAGATAGTGATACAGTCAACAATCTCGTTGAGGGATTGATTGCTCGAGATCACACATAGTAAACTTCAGTTCTCACCTCTCAGGATAGACATTACACACACGAGTTGAACTTGGTGTTACCCTTTCAAGTTAACTCGATGTTGTCATCACATGCATATCTATTCTGAGATCTGCCTTATTTACTTGGAGTTTCTTTTAGGGTTTTACGTTAACTGATGGTAGTCTTCCAGTTAACTCGCTTTCAATAAGGACGTGCATGCTCGCACAATTGTCCATTTTTAGATTAGATGTTTCGGTTAACTGATGGTAGTTTCCAGTTGACTGTATAGTTTACTTCATTAGGGCTTAGCAGCAAAACTTGCATGCATTGCAAGAACTGTAGATGACTCAAGGTGATTTTAGGGTTCCCTACACCTTGATGTATATAAATAAGAGCTTTTGCTCATTTGTAAATAACTTTTGCTTGAGAGAGAAATATATGCTGCGCCTACCTTGCCCTCAATATTGCTCTTTTGGTATTTGTTCATGTGTCTTCGCTATTACGATTAATTGTTATGCCACATAGGGTTTCAAGAGATTGTAATGGTGGATTCTTTCCATAGTTTAGATAAATCTGTTTGAACATCTTTACCATTGTGATCAATCGTTATGCCACATAGGGTTTCGAGAAGTTACGGTGATAAATCTGTCTTGTGAAATCTTTTATTATTTCAATCAAGTGTTATGCCACATAGGGTTTCGTGAGATTGTGAAGAGAAAATTGTTTTGTGAAGTCTTTACTACTTTGATCAAGTGTTATGCCACATAGGGTTTCATAAGATTGGCGTGGTAAATTCCTCCCATAGTTTAGATAAATCTGTTTTGTGAGACTTTTATCATTACGATCAAGTGTTATGCCACATAGGGTTTCGTGAGATTGTGATGATAAAACTGTTTTGTGAGTCTTTACTATTATGATCAAGTGTTATGCCACATAGGGTTTCATAAGATTGTCATAGTAAATTCTTAAATCTGTTTTGTGCCCAATAAGCTTGTTTAGATTGAGATGATAGTTGTGCCACCTTGCCCTCAAGTAGAGAATCTAAACTCGTTTATCGTCTGATAGTCAAAACCTTGCTCCGTTTCCTCATGCTTTGTTTTCTTGAGGGAACTGGATAGAATTAAGTTGTAGTTAGTAGATCTGCAAAACCAGAGAAAACTCAGCTGCAACGTATATAGTTTTTCAAGAAAGCCTTGTACCTCTACAACTGAAACAAAAAGACAGGATTTAGTTTAGTTTATTTCCTTGCAAGTACTTTGTCAAGCACAACGAGGGAGCTTCCCCTCCTAATTTGAAGAGCACTCATTGCGTAGTGTGCATAGGCTGTACGTATCAACTCTTACTCCAGAGGTGCTAGTTGTTACGCCAACAGTTCTTTCTGGCGCCCACCGTGGGGCACGAGGCCTTGAAATAACTTCATGTCACGGTTATGACTATCTGGCGTCCTACTACTCCAGTTCAACAACCAGCACTAAGTCCGCCTGTTATTCAGCCGAATTTAGTATTCATCGAAGCAGAACAGTCAGATATTATCAGTAGCTTGCGCACGTTTATTTTTGAAAATCATACATCTACCACTCAGTGGAGAAACGCGGCTATAACTCTGGATAAAGAAGAAGAAAAAGCAGATCTTGCAGCAGGTAGGCTAGTCTTGCCACCTCCCTCGTGGAATTAAGCATCCTGGCGTACCGAGTTTACATCAGAAGAAGGAGAGGAAATCCTCCTATCCAGCCAGATCCTGTTTTTGAAGAAGCTCCTGATCAGTTTACTGAATCAGAAATTTTTGAAGAAGAATCTCCCACTCCAATTGCAGAGATGGGTGATCGTATTATTAATAACAACAACAATGGTGATGATAACAACGGTCGTAATGCAAGAAACGCAAGACGTCCAGCCCCCTTGCCTTGGGGCGACAATATTGGATCGTTGGCTTTACCAGGACATCATGAATTGCCCAAGGGATCACGCAAGTTTTTCCCGAGATTTCATGGCGATGGTTCTAAACATCCAGATGAACATTTATCAGCATTCACGGCGGCTTGTTCCGTTTTGCATGTTGCGCATGAGGACATCGCCGTTCGTCTTTTCGTGGAGACTCTTGAGAACAACGCAACAAATTGGTTCAATAATCTTGAGCCAGGAATTATCACTAGTTGGGCTGTCATGAGCGAGAAGTTTTTGGCAAGATTCAAGCCTGCCGAAGACAATCATAGATTATTTGCACAACTCTCAAATTCAAAGATGGAGAAGCATGAACCGATGAGAGAATTCGTGGCAAGGTTTAATCGCCTTGTTACACATCTTTCTCACACTTTGAATCCGTCTGATGAGATTTTGATGAGTTCTTTCATCAACGCATTGTCGTCAGAAATTGCCTTTTTCTTGAAAATAAGCGAAGAAGATGATCTACAACACCTTCAGGAGGAAGCAATCAAGCTTGAAGATAACATGATTACAACTGGCAAGATGAAAGATGATTCGATCAGGCCGCTCGTGCAAGCGTCGGCTGATCCATTGCTACAAAAGGTAGCAAATGAGGTGACGATACTAAAACGGCAGTCACCACCTCAAGGGCAACCAGCCTTGCCCTCACCACCTTTTCAATCACAACCAGCATATCAGCCGAGAAGGAATAATTTTCAGCCGTACAATAATTTCAAGTCGAAGTTTCCGCAAGGACAACCGAGACAAAATAATGAAGCTGAAAAGGCTACAGTCTTTTGCACATTCCATGATTTAGCAGAGCACACCGGGGCTACTTGTCCGGAAAATCAAAGAATGAATCAGCTCATGGGATATGCCGATTCTGCTCCTAGTTCAGACTTCATACCTTCCAGTTCAAACGTCGTCTCTTCACAGCCAGACGAGTTTGATGGCGACTCCGCAACGGGATATTTTGATCGAGAACCCGTTAATGAAGAAGAAGAAGAATCCCGTCGTTTTTCTCTTGCAGTGAATCACGAGAATATCACCTCACCTGTGTTCACACGTGCTCAACATTTTAAAGCACAGAAGGAGGAAGAGGAAAAGCGGAATTTTAATACAAAAGCAAAGGAAGTAGTTTCTACTTCCAATCAAAAACATTCACAAGAGAATATCTTGCCAGCAGCTTTAGATACGTCTTCAGCAAACTTTGACATCGTCTCTTCTATGATGAAGACGAAGGTGCAGATATCTCAGCTGGAGTATTTACAAGATCATCCAGAGCAATTGGATAGGATCTTGAACGTTCTTAAGAAGAAGAATGTCGTTCAGCCGACATTGCTACAATCCTCAGTTCCTGCAGAAGAGAAGCCGAGGCCGTTTTATATATCTTTATATATAGGAGGTTTCAAGCTGAGCAATTGCATAATTGACAGTGGAGCTTCGGACAATGTTATGCCTTTACAGATTATGAATGCGTTGGGACTTTCGTGCACCCCGACTCAGGAAAAGTGTTACTCACTTGAGTCCAAACCGGTGCCGTTAGTCGGTCAATTCAAAGATGCGCAAGTGAGGCTAGCGTCTTGTCCAAAGAAGAAGATTATGATGACTATCCTAGTAGCTGATATTCCTACCAATTACGGGATGTTACTTAGTAGAAGTTTTTGCAAGGATCTTGGAGGAGAAATACAAATGGATTGGTCGTTCGCGACAATTCCATTGAAAAAAGGTACTTTCAAATTAGAGCCGGAAACCAAATCAAAGTATACAGTGGTGAAGTCCCAGGACCCACATGCTCAAGTGTTGTATCAAGACACGGGTCCAGGCACATATGCTATGGTGTCTGAAGTGACAGATGATTGTCAGAATTTTGCACTTTCCACAGAATTATCAAATGAAGAATCAAAGATGTGGACGATGCAGTTTGATGGCAGTTGTTCGACTTCAGGTTCCGGAGCAGGAGTAGTCATTACCTCTCCCGAAGGTCGTTTATATCCTTTTGCATATAGGTTGCAATTCGATTGCACTAATAATACTGCAGAATATGAGGCGCTCTTGTTAGGTCTCAAAAACGCAAAGGATATGGGAATCAGGTTGCTTCAGGTTGAAGGAGATGCAGAGCTGATCATAAAGCAGGTCAGAGAGCAATTTCACGTGAGAAAGAATCGTCTCCAAAACTACAAGCAGAGGGTATGGAATGCAATCGACTGGTTCGATGCATTTAATATCAAATATATTTCAAGAATGAGCAATAGCAAAGCTGATGCGCTTGCAGTTTCAGCTGCTCTTTTTATGCCTAACTCTAACTTTCGTCAGAATTCATTTGCTATTGAGCTTATTTATAGACCAGTTGTTCCTGATAATTCAAACAACTGGCAAGTCTTCATTGATGATGAAGATATCAAAGAATTTCTCGTCATGGGAGACAACTACAAAGAATTGTTCTTTGAAGGGAGTTCAACTCTTCACAAAGAGTCAATTACTGAAGAATCTGAGGTTATAGAATCTGGAATCATACAGTTGAAAGGAAATCAGATTCCTAAAGGTTTTGTATCCTTAGAGGATATTTTTGACAGGCATGATCGTTACATCCAAGATTAGAAGAGGTCAGGGGTGAATACTTCGTCAGAATATAATCAAGTCAACATAGGTACTGAAGACAAGCCTCGGCTTGTGAATTTAGGCAAATGTTGCACTTCTGAAGAAACTGAAAAGTTTATCGCCTTGTTCAAGCAATACAAGGATGTTTTTGCTAGGTCATATGAAGATTTAAAGGTCTTCACACCCATTGAATTGTCTCACACAATTCCGCTGAAGTCTGAAGTGAAGCCTTTCAAGCAGAAACAAAGACATTATAATCCGCGAATTCAAGATACTATCTACGCGGAAATTCAGAAGATGGTGGATTCCAGAATAATTTTTCCTATTCATCACTCCACCTGGGTGTCAAATATTGTTCCTGGGTGTCAAGAAGAGAAGGTGCGCAAGAAGAATGGAGAAATCAGAATTTGCGTTGATTTCAGGAACTTGAATCAATCGTCCTTAAAGGACAATTATCCCTTACCGATCATGGAGCATAAATTGCAGACAGTTACCGGATCAGAAATGCTATCACTTCTTGATGGTTTTTCTAGTTACAATCAGATTGCAGTGGCTGAGGAGGATCAGATCAAGACAGCTTTCACCACGCCGTGGGGAACGTTTGCTTATGAGAGGATGCCTTTCGGCCTTATCAACACCGGTGCTACTTTTCAGAGAGCCATGGATTTAGCATTTGGGGATCTTAGGAATAAGATCATAGTCGTCTATCTTGATGACTTAACCGTTTTTTCAGATAAACGGAGTGATCACTTTTCACACCTTGTGAAAGTGTTCGAGAGATGTAGGTATCATAAAACATCTTTGAATCCGAAGAAGACAATCTTTGCGGTGACGGAAGGCAAGTTACTTGGTCATATCGTTTCCAAAGAAGGTACCAGAATAGATCCGAATCGGGTGGATTCAATCAGAAACCTCTCTCTCCCTACAAGCAAAGCGCAAGTGCATTCCTTTTTCGGTAAAGTTAACTTTATCCGAAGATTTGTACCTGATTTCTCAGAGCTGACGAAAGAGATTTCAGCAATGATGAAGAAGACGTCTACATTTGTGTGGACCGACGAAGGAAAGCAGGCCTTTACCAAGATAAAAGAAGCTATTGCTAATGCACCAGTGTTAGTTCGGCCTAACTTTCAGAAGGATTTTATTCTTTATTGTTATGCGTCAGAACATTCATTACGAAAAAGCAAAAGAGCACATTTTGAGAAAGGCGCCTAAGCTTTTCAAGCTTTTAATGCTTTTGTTTTGATGATATCAGATATTCAATGTGTCCGTGTTACGTTCAGCTTTCCGTTACCTGTTTCCGTCAGATCGTGAGATGCCTTAGCAGCTTGCAGTCAAGGTTTTTATATTATTTTTGTCGTTTCCAGAAATGGCTAAGTCTGGAGTGAAAAGAGCAACTTTTGAAAAAGGCGCCCTTGTTTTTCACCCCTCAGATGATGTTTTCTTGGGAAATGTCCCTTTGCAGCTGTTGTGCAGAATGAAGTTAGCTTCGCAGTGAACCTGAGATCCAGTCCTGAAAGTTGGTAAATCAGAAGTTATGAAGGAGTTATTTTTCCCTTCGTACGAAATGCAGAAGTCAAAATTTGACTAAGTCTGGTAAAAAGCGTACCTTTTGAAAAAGGCGCTTGGATTTTTGAGCCTTCAGATGTCAGTTTTATGACGTGTAGTCTCAAGATATCTTTTGATCAGTTCTTACTTAGCTCTGCGATGCACCTGTCAGCCAGTCAATCGGAGAAGTCAGTCAACCAGTGTCAGAGGGTGAACAGAGGTCCCGGCAGGGGTTTTAGCTTAAATTTTCATGAAATTTGGCTAAGTCTGGAATTCGCCTTAAGAGGTCAAAGTTGGATTTTCGAAAGAGAGTTGAATGGACGCCTTAACTGGAGTTCTGACTGCAGTTAGACTAAACGTTTTCTGGGTTGTCATCTTCAGTTCATATATTGGCATGTTGAGTGATCTTTCAGTTGGCATGTCGAGTTAACTAGTTTGCATGTTCAGTTAACTATCTTGCATGTTGAGTTAACTTGATTGCATGTTCACTTAACTGAAGATTATTCTTGAATGTCAACTGGAGTCCACATGCATGGCGAATTTGGCTGCAATTGTGAAGCAATTGGTGAAGTATGGCGTATTTAAGTGTTAACTGAACTTATGAAAAGGGTCGCCATATTTAGGTTTTAGTGATGACGCATGAATTGGTGAAGTATGGCGCATGAAGTTGTTATCTTCAGTTCTGAAAAGGGTCGTCATGTTTAGATATTTTTATGATGAAGCATAATTAGTGAAGCTACGCCCTTTGTAAAGAATGACAACTTAAGTTCCAAAAGGGTTGTTATTTTTAGAATTAAATTGAAGCATAAGTGTGAAGTTGGCGCACTTCTTGAAGGCCAACTGAAGATTGAAAAGGGTCGCTATTTTTAGAATTTTTATTGCATGATATATGGCGAATTTCTCATCTCAATCAAGGTTGCTAACTTTAGTTATCAAAAGGGTTGCCTCAAGTTCAAATTTGTGAATCCAAAGCAAGTGTGAAGATGGCGAATTCAATGAAGATTGCTAACTGAAGTCAAAGCCGCATGAAGTTGTTAACTGAAGTCTTGAAAGGCAAACCCTAATGCATGGCGTCTTATTTAGCATATCTGAGTTTCAGTTAACTGAGATGAGGTCCAATTAGAAGCCAAGCGCACTTTTCATGGTTTCCTTGCCTAGTGCGAATTTTCAAAGATGAAAATCTATATATTTCAGCCATGGCGTCCATTATTTCATCATCTTTTGCTCTGAAGTTCATATTCTTCTTGAGCGACCAGCAAGCTAAAGGTGCTACAGGTGTCCAAATTCAACGTTCTTTGAAGCAACGAGTTCAGATTGTTCAGAGGAAGGCAATTCTAGACTTTATTTTCACTTTGCATGCAGGTTTTATCAAGTTTCAAAGAGGAGATTGGCAGATTTTTCAGAAGCAGACAAGCAAAACTTTCTATCTTCTGTCTTATTTCTTCTATTTCTCACCTTAGGTACTTTCTTCGCATGTCAAAGAAATTCAACACATATTCAGAATCTGATCATTTGGGTTCGCATATTTCAGCATTTGCAACCAAACCCACGTCTTAGATTTTTTCGAGAAAATTGCCCCGTAGCCTTCATTTTGAAGCTCTGTGCTTTTTTCCGAGAATTTCTTTGCATGTGGGCTTGAAACACATTTTTTCAAGAATTCAGCTATCTGGGTTTGTTCAGAATTCAGTTGTGCATAAAACCCATGTTCCAGAAAAACTTCGAAAATTTCTTTCGTCAGAGGCTATTTTTAGCTTTGTCCAGAGGTTTTCAGAAAGTTCTTCAAGTATATTCGACTTTACAATCAAAAGTCATCATTTTCAAAATGCAGTTCAATCTCATTCATTACAAGGTGAAATCGGCTCTTGCACATAATTTCATCAAGACTTCAGATACTGACCTGAATCATGTTTATCCAGTGGTCAATCTGAGTAGTCTGGAAGGTGTTAGCAGCAATTCGTTGAGGAATCTTGAGCGTTCCGGATTGCTGGCAGCGGCATCCATTCCTATTTCTATCTTCGATCTTGAGTTCGTTCTTGCTTGCATCAAGCATTATGACTCGTCTTCACGACAGATCAGATCAGTAGATGGAAGAGTTGTTTGCAGTCTCAAACCGAAGGGACATAGAAAAATGTTTTGCTATTCCTCCTCGTTCAGATAACTTTACTGTGGTTCTTGAAGCTTGTGAGAAGATATGGGATGCTGATCAACAACGTTCACAGAGAAAAGTTGCTCAGAAATGGTTGACAGTTCAGAAAACTAATATGCCTAAGAAGGTTGGTCATGGCGAATTCAAAGAGGAAGTTGCTGTTTTGATAACTTTACTCAACCGAGTTACCGGTCAATCAGATGCTAGCACTTTCCGTTCATGGATGTTTTACTTGATTACCAGAATTCTTGATGGTACAGAGCGTTTTGACTGGGCTATGTTGATTAGTGATTGCTTACATCAGCAAATTACTAACTTTCTCAAGTATCACGAGTTTCATATGATATCATACTTGGTCTACTTGGTTGCATTTCAAGGTAGCTACAGGCTTCTAAAAACTAATGGCACTCTCAGTGTTCAGCATGTTCATGAGTATTATCCTCAGTTGGAGTTCTCTCAATCTGAACAGGACTTCCGAGCAGTGAATGATCACTTTTCCATGAGAACCGTGAGAGATCTTGACAACGAGATGCATATTCGTATTTCTGCCGAGGCCAAATCAGCGATGGAGACTTGGGCTGATTGGTTTATCCAGTTTCCTACTTTTACATACATCCGGGTTTATGGATATGTTGGAGAGCCCCTGATGTTACCGAGATACCTTTCAGATAAGCTCATTTTCATGGAGTTTCTCAGACAGATGCAGCATGTCCATTTCTTTCTTTGTAGTCGTCATAAGACTGCGACTAATTTTCCATTCACATTGGGAATTTTCACATGCAATGCAGCAACAGATGCCAGGTTTATGTCTACCGAGATAGAAAGGTTCAAACTCAAGCCTTATATTGAAAGGCGTTCCTATGATCCTCTCGATCATTATGCAAATCGGTTAGAGTGAGGGATTGCACATACGCCAGCACTTGAGGATTTCTGGGCTAATTGTGAAGATGAATTCGAGGTTCGTCGTCGTCACTATTGTAGACTCACTATCGGTCAACTCTCTGATTTCTTATCAGAAGATGTTGATGGTCTATCGGATGATGATGGAGAAGTTCTTCTCAATTCATATGTTAAAGATCAAGTTGCTCGGCAGCCACTTCGCTCACCTGATTGGTATGCTAAGGAGAATACTTCTATTGAAGAGGTTTCCAGATCAGTTATCAAGACTAGTAAGTTGTTCTTGGAAAGCAAACGGACGCGAAAGTCAGTTCCTGTAGCAGAGCCGCCAAAGGATTTCTCTTCGTTGCCTTCTACTTCTAGAGCAAAACCCAGAGTCAAGGCCATTATAATACCTCTTGAAGGGGTTAGACTCAGTGGAAACACGGGGAAAAGAGCTACTGGTAAGAGGAAGCAGAAACAAATTGAGAATGTTCCTGAGGTTCCAGTGGAGACAGTTATTCAGGCTGAGCCTCACGTTTCACCTCCTAGTTCGCCTCACATACAACCTATTGACATAGATTCTGAGCCTGAGACACCAATTCAAGCAGGATCGGAGACACCTGAACCACCACAGGTTGATACATCAGGGACAGTCTCTCCGCGAATTGAGAATATTGTCCAATCTTGTTGGCTCGAGAAGTCTTTGGGAAGACAGAGGCGTGAACCATCATACAACCTTGATTTATCTGAATTTGGTGAGCCTTATCAGAGAAGGTCAAACAAGAAGATCAAGAAACAAGTACATATCGAAAAGACTCCAGAATCAGAGATTGTTATCGAAGTTGCCGTTCCTCCAGAGGGTAAAAGCTTAGATGAAGTCGAAGTTAGTGACTTTACATTCACTAAAGCAAATCTTGGCAGGACCACTAGAGAGACAGATGTAACTCTTCTTAAGATCGTCACTAATAATCTTGAAGAGAGAATCACGAAGGATGGAGAAGATAAGGCCTTACTCAAGGCTGAAAATAGTCAACTTCGTCAGTACATTTCTGATCTTGTTCATAGAAATCCGAATAGAGCACCTGTTCTTCCTCAGAGTACACCTGCAGAACAACGAAAATTGGATCAGTTAGTCAGTCATGGCAGACTTTTGGACAACTGGATTGATAGTTTAGTTGCTGCTGGTCGGTGTCTTCTTGCAGATATGTATCAGTTGAGAAGTGATGCACATAAGCTTCGTCAGGGTGTTCAGTCACTTGAGATTGCAGTTGCAGAAAGTTTAGCAAAGGATCGTGTTCTAGTATCTCAGTTGTCAGTTGCATGCGATGCCTTGGAGATGGTCGAAGATCAAGAGAAAGTTTTTACTTGGAGAGAGCAGCACCTTCTCAAGACAGAAATATGTGAGAAGATCTCTACTAGGTTGTTTTCACTCAAGGATGATGTGGTTGGAGTACTTGCACTTGTCAGCGGTTTCGTTGTTCAGATTCCGTGTCATTATCTTCTTGAAGATGGCATGTACGTTGAGTTGGAGAAAGTGCAAGCAGAGTTCGAGAAGCTGATTCGTGACAGCCTTGAAGGTGAACCTATGGGGCCTAAATTAGAGAATATTTCAGTGATTGCAGCCAGTTTCAGAAAGGCGACTGAAGAATGTAAAGATGGCACGCACACGATCACAGAAAGTGGCAGAGAACTGAAGAAACAAACTGTTGTTTTGAGCAGCATCAAAGTGCCAGATGACAGAGAGATCGATGAGTTCTTGGTCGAAGTGTTAGACCGAGTTGACATGGAGTGATCTGCCAATTGGAACCTGCAGTTAATTTCAAGGGTTGAGTCCTGAGCAGCAGTTAACTCGACTTTCAGTCTTGAGTTTACTTGCTGACTTAACACATGCTTATCTCATCCTTGGAATTATCATCACAGGAGTTAGGGTTAGGGTTTCCAGTTCTGAAGGTAGTGGCATTAACTTTGCTTTAAATAAGGGCGTGCATGCTTGCACATGGTCCATTTAGGTTATTTGTATCCTTAAGCGATGGTAGTTTTCAGTTAAGCGTATAGTTTACTTCATTAGGGTTTAATAATTAATCTTGCATGCATTTGCGGAGTTAACACAAGGTGATTTTAGGGTTCCCTACACCTTGATGTATATAAATAAGAGTTTTGCTCATTTGTAATTAACTTTTGCTTGAGAGAGAAATATATGCTGCGCCTACCTTGCCCTCAATATTGCTCTTTTGGTATTTGTTCATGCGTCTTTGCTATTACAGTTAATTGTTATGCCACATAGGGTTTCATGCGATTGTGATAGTGAATTCTTTCCATAGTTTAGATAAATCTGTCTTGTGAATCTTTTATCATTATTGATCAAGCGTTATGCCACATAGGGTTTCGTGAGATTGTGATGATAAATCTGTTTTGTGAAGTCTTTACTGTTATGATCAAGTGTTATGCCACATAGGGTTCCATAAGATTGTCATGGTAAATACTTCTCTTAGTTTAGATAAATCTGTTTTGTGAATCTTTTATCATTTTAATCGAGTGTTATGCCACATAGGGTTTCATAAGATTGTGATGATAAATCTGTTTTGCGAGTCTTTACTATTATGATCAAGTGTTATGCCACATAGGGTTTCATAAGATTATCATGGTAAATTCTTAAATCTGTTTTGTACCCAATAAGCTTGTTTAGATTGAGATGATAGATGCGCCACCTTGCCTTCAAGTAGAGAATCTAAACACGTTTATCGTCCGATAGTCATAACCTTGCTCCGTTTTCTCATGCTCTGATTTCTTGAGGGAACTGGATAGAATTTAAGTTATTAAGTTTAGTTGTAGTTAGTGAATCCTAAACCAGAGAAAATTCTCAGCTGCAACGTATATAGTTTTCGAGAAAGCCTTGTACCTCTACAGCTGAAACAAAAAGACAGGAATTAGTTTAGTTTATTTCCCTTTGCAGGTATTTTTGTCAAAGCACAACGAGGGAGCTTCCCCTCCTAATTTGAAGAGCACTCATTGCGTAGTGTGCATAGCTGTCCGTACCAACTCTTACTCCAGAGGTGCTAGTTGTTACACCAACATCCAAGAAATTTGGAGAGCTCCCAAAAGGTCGGAAACCAATTTTGAAAGCACCAAGAGGCTCACCAACACCAACTAAACTCGCTTCCAAGAACAGCACCTCCACTAGACTGATCCTATGCTCTCCAAGAACTTTGGATTTCTCCCTTGTTCGCCAATTAGCCTACGGGAAAACTCACAAAATAGAATAATTGTTCACAAACCAATTATGCTTGAAAAGGGGACATTACACCTTGCCATTATAATATTCCATTCAAAACACTTTAAAACTGGCTGAGATCCTTATGGCATGTTCCTAGCTGCTTTCTATCATGGCAAAGTCCCACATAACACATGCCTATCTGGTTGTTCCCTAGCAAAGGATGTATTATGGTGCAATTTTCCTTAATTGGCCACAATTCAAAACTCAATTCCTATCTCTTGGTTGTTGGTTGTCGTGAAAGCAAAAGAAACTGTTTTAAAGCTAAAAACACGATGTTCTTCCTATGCATGCAAGTTTAGGCACCTTTCTATTCAAAGCAATTCACCCTTTGGTGTTTCTAGCAAAAGATAGGACCCATTTTCAGTCTTATTGTGGATCTACAAGCAGGATTTTTGCACCATGGTAAAACATATTCAAAGTTCCAACAGTTCTGAAGTTTACCACCACATTGTGCAGGGTCATTCCAACAGAATACCAATTAAAAGCAACTGGCTTTCACTCTTTTTCTGCTGTTTCTTCATATTTACTATATTATTTACTATTCTTTGCAACTAAGAGTGAACTGTTCTTTGTACTAGTGGCCTGACAAAATCTTTTTGAATGTTGCCTAAAGTAATCATATGATCCTCCAATACGATCGCTTGTTCTTGAGCATCCTCCAATTCAATAGCATGGCCATGACCTATTTTGATAAAGAGAGCAATATCTGAAGATAAAGCATTTATGAAGCAACTCGATAGAATCTTAGGAAATGGCTTTAGAGTGCCAATGATTCTAATGACTAGACAACTGAATCTCACAACAAATTCTCTCATAGGCTCACTATATGATTAGATTTGAGTTCTTTCAACGTCTTGTTCTAACAATCTATTGTTTCAATCTCCCCCTTGGACAAGTGTCGTCACCTCCTTGGGTATTTTGTTGTTAATGATTGTCGTTTGATGTTGTATAATGATCTACTTTCAGCCTACACTTTGGACAAGTGTCATCACCTCCTCGGGAATCCTGTTAGCCAGTTCATTGTAATTTGTTGTTTCTAGTAGTTTGTATCCCAGTATATACCTCAGACAGGGGTTCCTCCTCCTTGGCAATCCTGAGATCCATCTTACCGTAAAGGGTGATTGCTTGCATAAAGCATTATTCCAACATAGATCTGAGAGTTCAGAGCCTCGGACACATTCTAAGAGACAGCCGATTCAAGTAATCCATCCAATCCATTCCCGCTCCTATGCCCTCATGCTCTGTTTACCTTGAGGTAATAGGATAGATTAAAAGCTAGTTTAGTTGTAGCTAAGATCTATAGAAACCAGAGAAAGCCTTAGCTGCAGCGCATTGTGTTTATGTACCCTTGTGTCCTGCCTGCTGAGTAAAAAAGATAAGAACACTTAAGTCCGTTTTACTTTTACGCAAACATCAGCAAACAAGAGGGAGCTTCCCCTCCATAATTTGAAGAGCAGTCATCACGCACTGTGCATAGTTGTCCATTTCCAATAAGCACTCCAAAGGTGCTAATTGAAACGCCAATAGACAGCTATGCACAGTATTAACTGCTCTTCAAATTAGGAGGGCAAGCTCCCTCTTTTGCTCATATGCGTAAAAAGTAAAGTAATCTAAGTTCCTATCCTTTTGACTCAACTAGTAGAGGCACAAGGTTATAAAACCAAGAACATTGCAGCTAAGGCTTTCTCTGGTTTCCGCAAATCTTAACTACAACTAGGCTAATGCTAAAACTATCCTATCTCCTCTAGAAAAACAGAGCAAGAGGAATTTGGAGCAATTGGGGATGGTTGACGATAAACTCTATCTTAATATTCCCAAGGAGGTAAAATACTCTATTCGAGGTGTAGGCTGAAAATAAAGGCTATTGAAAACAACATGAAACGGTAAACTAGTTCTCAGGATTCCCAAGGAGGTAAAATACTCTATCCGAGGTGTAGGCTGAAAGTAGGTTACTGGAAACAAACATTAAACGGCAAGCTTGATCTCAGGATTCCCAAGGAGGTAAAATACTCTATCCGAGGTCTAGGCTGAAAAGAAGATTACTAGAAACGACATCAAACGATAATCTTTATCTCTGAATTCCCAAGGAGATAAAATACACTATCCGAGGTGTAGATATGAAAGAATGATTATTAAAACAGCAATGTAAATATGGGACAGCAAATTGCATAATGAGACACACACACAATGAACCATCAAACTAGCTAAATATTAAACAAAGTGAGCAAATACTGAATAGCAATATTGCAGGCAAGGTGGCATAGCAATTTGTTATCACGAACAAAAGTTAAGTTACAATGAGCACGGGTTCTCTTATTTATAGAACCTCAAAGGAGTAGGGAACCCTAAAATCTCCTTGAGTTAACATCAATCTTGCAAGCATGCAAGATTCATTCTTAAGTCTAAATGTATGCAACTTAACAGTTAACTAGAAAAACTACCTCAGTTAACTGATTCTAAACTAAACTAATTGAACCTTGCAACACGCAAGTCCTTATTGATATGAGAGTCAACCGATAACCAACATCAATTAACTGAAATTTAACTAAACGTGAACTCCATATGTACATAGGTGACTCCAAAATAGACATGCACAAAGGTGGGACAGCGAGTTAACTTGGAAAGAGGCATCATGTTAACTGTTGTGTCTAATGTCTATCTTGAAAAGGTGGGACATCCTGATTCTGTAGTTCATCGGTTGTGATCACGAGCAATTAACTCCTTCACCAGGTTGTTAACTGCGTCACCATCTGGGGCACTAATACTTCTCTGAAGTACTCAGTGTCTTCGCAGCATCTCTTCACCGTATGTGATCTAACTCTGTAGTTCTCTTCCACTCTTGGCCGCCTCATCAAATAATGCTGACATGACTGCAAGTTGACCCAACTTACAGCCAACTGAATCACCACTGAAAATACCATGAATGAGTTTTTGAAACTTCGACTGCACGTCGGCAAGCTCAATGTATTCACCATCCTCACACTAATACTGGCAAGGGACTTGCAACACAAAAGTTCTCACGAACATGAGAGCGCTTGTCACCTTTTCTCTGCTCTCGGTCAATTCTGCAGAAATTGCTTCATGTATTTTTACCTTGAAGATTGGTTGTTGTCTCCAAGTAAAAATTGCTTCCTTATCCTCTTTTGCAATGTCCGAGTCATATGCCATCTTCAAGTGAGAGACCATGATCTCATTTTGTGGTTTGTCTACTACTATGTCTTGCTTCGAATCCTGAATCTCTATGCGAAGTTCATGGGCATTGTACCTCAACTAGCACAACTCTGAAAGTATGAAGCGGCCCCTTGTGACGAACTCTTCTTCCCAGTCTTTCAAGAGCTTCCCATATACAACCAGTTGACTTAGCTGATTTTGTTCTATTGGTAACTCTAATATCTGCGGAAGCAAGGCGGTGACATTTTCAGTGTTGTGCATAAGGTTGGAGATATATTTGCGAAGTTGTTGGTTTTTAGCCTTGAGGGTTGCTTTAATTTCATGTAATATTCCTTTCTAGTCTGATGTGTTTAACACCTCAAGGAATATTGACAAACAGTTGATATGTAATGTTGTTGCCTACTGATCTGATTATTTTCAGTCTGTTATAGTTTCTTGTTTTGATAAAATATGCACCAATGATGTTTTGCAAATGATCTCTATGAGTTTGACAGGTTTCTATATGTAATGCAATCTTGTTTTTTGGTTTCCAATGCATATGATAAGTAACTATATGATTATCATGCATCTACAGCCATTGACATTATGTCAAACAGTTGACATATATCCTCAGATTAACATTCAATGCTCAAAAACAACAAGTGATAACTTCCAACTATTGATATAGTATTGAGAATGCAATCTTCTAACAATGATGTCAATGCAAATGCTAAGACTCTTGGCTTACAACTCATATAATGATTACAAACAGATCTGATACAAAATGTTCACCTACAGCAACTACCATGAAATGCATCTAAATGATCATTAAGCTTGTATAAATCAAAAGGAACCTGGAACATGAAGTCGCCTTGAAGCTGTGATGAAGAAGCAAGCCATATCTTGCATGATGAAGACCTCTTGATGCCAAATCGAACCTCAGACCCAGCCGCCCCTGTTCTATTATGAAATAATTTTTATAAAATAATTCTCAGCTTCAATGTCCTCCAAAATGCTTTTATATTCATCTCCAAACCCTCCTATGAAGTGTGCCCAAGGTAGGAAGGGAAATCGAACCAAGATGAGGGAGTAACAAACAAAATCGTGGTCTCCACAAGCATCCCTAATGTGACTGAGTGGTATCTTCAGAATCTGAAAATAATATCAGACCTTCTCCTTTCAATATTTGATGCCAAGGAAGAATGCAATGCTTCTCCAAAATAGTGCCTAGGCTGAGAATGCTTTGAATGATGCACCAAGTTACTATAGCGGATCACTGTAGCGACCACTGTAGCGTCTACTGTAGCGTGACACTATTCACTTGTACTGTAGCAGCCAACACTAAATCTGATCTGCAAGTAATAACTTTCAAAACCCTTTTTCAAAAAGTACAATAATACATCAGCTATTGTACTTAGATGTTTTCCACAATGAAGCACAAATAGAAAGTCTGAAGTAACTTTCTCCCAACTGCAATAATTCAAGTGATATTTCACACCCTCAAAATTGCTATCAATAGGAAGTTTTCGTTTCCTATGACAATGAAGTAATCTGCATAAACCCTAGGCTCCACAAAATGAAACAACAACAACAACAACATCAAATCTGCCTGCCAAGAATGAAGCCCAAGATGTCTATTTATTCTTTTTCCCCAATTTCTCCAGAAGCTTCTAGAATATTATTTTATTTTACTATTAAGTGACTTTATAATATATTTTAAAATTCAAGTCACTTTATTAAATTAATTAAATATAAAGTTACCTTTTAATATTTATTTATTTGATAACTTTATAAATAATTAACTTAATACCACTTATTTATTTAATTAAAATAATTAATTAGTCATCCTCATAAAATATTCATTATTTTGGACAACTTAATTAATTAAATTAATTAAATCAAGCTACCTCCAAAACAGGGACATTACACTTCACCATCCTTTATCACTCTCTCCTTTATGCTTTCCATTGCAACTTCAAGGAGATCCACATCTGCTCGGCCTGTGCTTTTACCAAGGTTGACCTTTATCAAGGTGAAGTCGTCAGTTTCTACCTCATCCAATTTTTTTTCCCTCTGGTGGTGCAGCAGTTTCAATTACAATCTCTTTGTCAACATTCCTTTCCACATGAACTTGCTTCTTGCACTTTTTATATGGCATGTCTTGATAGACATGATCAAATTCCGCAAAGTCCAATTGATAGGATGGCTGCCTCCTCTTCCTACCCAAAAGATTCTCAAGCCAAGATAAATCTCGACTAATCTCGCTGGAAGGATCAGTGCTAGTTCTAGGAACTCCTGATGAGTGAGAATGCGTTGAAGCATTGCTACATGGTGGAGAGTCTAGCTCCAAGTTGATGCAAACCGGGGAGTGTTGTGGTGTTCGTGACGGAATGGGAGGTTCTACCTCTGTTTTTGGCATGCTCTCAACTATAATTGTGGCTACCTCCATATGTTGTTCTTGCTGGTCCAAATCAGCAACTGGTGCTTTTCCCTTTGTACTTCCTGACATCCTACTTCCTTTAGGAGGATTACTCCATGTATTTTGTCTGGGTTTTGATTTTGACATGGAAGGTAGCGAAGTAATAACCAGTGGCAGCTTTGTGTTTGGCATGGCTTCCTTCCTCGTCCTCTTGCTATCCAAGTAAAGTATGCTATTTCTAACAACTTTGCTTGTTCTTTCCTTTACAGATGTGCATTCTTTAGCATACAAATCAATGGTCGGAAGCGGCTACGTGTCAACTTGATCTCTGAAGAATTGAGGAAGTGTGACATCCCCATCGTCATCGGATAACCCTTCCACATTCTCTGGCATGAAATAAGCAATTTGTGAAAGGGTGAACCTGTCGTAGTTGCGCCTTTGCATCTCGAATTCGTCCTCACAGTTGAACCAATAGTCTTCCATAGAAGGTTTGTGTGAAGAACGGCCGCCAAGGCGTGCTGAAAAGTGACCCCAAGGGTCATATGAGCGTCTTTCGACGAGATACTTAAGGTTAAGTCTCATCATCTCATGGCTCATAGCCTTGGCGTTAGCTACTAACCTGCACCTGTAAATACCCATTTGTAATGGAAAAGTGGCAGTTGGCTTGCATTTGTTACACAGATAAGAGTGAACTTCGTGCAACTGCTGTAGAAATTCCATGAAAACCACCTTGTCCGATGGATAACGAGGTAACATGGTTGGATAGCCTGAGTATCCATACACGCAGATGTAGGTAAAAGTAGGGAACTGGATGAACCAATCCGCCCAATCTACCATTGTTGATTTGGCTACCACTGAAATACGCACATGTAACTCACAATCAAGATTCCTCCCGGTGTACATTAAGAATGATTCCTGCACTCGCTTGAAGTGTCACTCGAACTGTGTGAACTCAAGCTGCAAGTAATACTGATGAACCTTTTGTACACTTAGAATCCCCACCGTATTCAACCCTCTAAACTAGCCTTGGAAGGCTATCAGATACATGAGGTACAAACACATGTGAAATTCGTGAGAAACCAAGAAGCTGGTCATCTATTTGTGGAGAACGTCGTTGATCAAAGAAGCCCAGTCATAGTGTTCCTTACAATTGACAAGTTGAGCCATGATGTAATACATCCAGGGCTAAAACTTGTTGGCATCTGCTTGACCGAAGACACGGTTGAGAAGAGTGATCATAACCGCGTATTCATCCCTGAACTCTCCATGACCCACATTCTTTGGCAAAGTACTTCTTTTCTGTTCGAGCCATCTCTCTGACATTTTTCCCTTTCAGAATTGAACGCCTTCTCACATTCCACTATGGATATGACCAAATTATTCGGATTCGATGGAATACCGAAGCACTTCTCGATGTCTTTTGGCTTGAGACTACATATCATTCGCTCCTCCACTAATTGAATTTCTCGTGTAGTAGAGTTGTAATGCTTTACACAACCCATTACAAACTCTATACACTGTACTGTGATGGGAAGTGAAGCCACTTCTAGCAACCCAGATTCCTCAATGTTCTGAAGTGTGGTTTGGTCTATCTCTGAAGCGTTCAAGTCAACCTCTGGATCCACCTGATGTAAATCAGTATCGGTTGTTTTGATGAAATCATATATTAAGACCAATTTGGTCTTGAAATCAGTCCAAGTGAACTGCATACTAAAAAACTAGACCGTTGACTGTAAACACGGATATGTTCTGACAACTTTTCCGGTGAGCTAAAAATAGCTTCTGATGAGGCTTAAAATATCCTGTCGATGGGGCAATTTTTACAAAAAATTCCGAGATATGGGTTTTGTAGAGAATGTATTTCTAAGCAAACCCACAACGTCAGAAATTCGAAAAAAAGCTTTTTCTCTTAGCATGCAAAGACTTTTCAAAAAAAAGAAGCAAGGGGCAGTGGGGGCTTTAGAAGCTTTTTCTCCCAAAAAATTCTGACATATGGGTTTTGTAGCCACCAATGTATTGATCAAACCCAATACTTTGATTTTTGAAATTTTGACTTTTTCACCAGCATGCAAAAGAATCTTCGAAAAAAGCAAGAACTTCAAAAAGAGGGAAGTACCAAGGGCAATTTTCTCAAAAAAAAATTATGCCACATGGGTTTTGAAGAGAACGTTGTGCTGAACAAACCCAGATGACCAGAACTGTGAAAAACTGTCATTTACTTGGACATGCGAGAGAAAACCTAAAACAAGGATAGAACAAATATGAGGGTGAGAAGATAGAAGTTATAAACTGCCTCTGTCAATCCTCAAGAAAAATGCCTCCAATCCTCAATCTCATGAATTCCTAGCAAGAACGTGCTGGAAAGATGAAGCATGAATAATTATTCCTCTGTGCAACCTAAACGAAAAACCTCAAAGAACACTGAAAATGGCCTCCGTTTGATCCTTCAAAGGCATTGGAGAGAAAATAGATGATTTTAGCTTCAACCTTGCAAGAAATAATGAAGTTGTGACGCCTATGCTTGAATAAATAAGCATTTTGGAGGTGATACCGCCAATTAGGTAGGTGCGCCGACCGTAATTGAGTTAATCCTCGTGCATGCAAAAACTGCAACTAAAGTTTGAACGGTCAAACTTTGACTTTTGGCACCCAAGCTTGAGAAAGAAAAAATTTAAAGATTTTCAACTTCTACTATGACGAAGTGCCCCTATTTGACCCTAAATTCTGGATGCCCGGTTGATCCTGAAGCTATGCTGACAGATTCGTGTAGCTGGATCAAGTCTGACGAGATGTTGTTGGGAGCTGAGTGCTAAAAACTGAATCTGGTGCCCTGAATTTTAGGGCGCCTTTCCCAAAAGGGTGCTTTTTTCACCAGACTTAGCCATTTTTTTGATGTTTTTTCCATCTCGTCAATTTGACCCTCTGTGCTTCAATCTGTAGCTGTCAGTGACTAACGACTCCCGCGAACACGCCGAGATATGGAATGGAAAACTAGTTCAATTCCGGAAAGAATGGTTGGTATTGCAATGCCTGAAAGTTGGATTATGATGCTTAAATTCAAGGGCACCCCTGGCCTAAATAGGCGTGTTGGAACTGTAAAAAATTTGATATTTTCACAGGTTGTCCATTCATATTTTTCCAAATAAGTTCCATCTTGAACACCTTCCACTCATTTTTTGCCATGTTGCCCCTTTGGTTCCATCATGTCTTGCATTTTTCACATTCTGGTCTGTTTCGGCGTGACAATTTCTGGGTCTCCCCGATCCGTTTTTCTGCTTGCAAACGTCTGTGTTGCCTATCGGCAAGACATTTCTATTGTCATGGCGATCATAATTTTCTTGCAGGCACCATTCGGCATGACTTTCATCTTGTTTCGGCGACAGAGGAAAGGTATATCGGCATAAGTATTTTCACCAGGGTGAGGTCTCACCGACTTGCACTTATGAGGATTCATCGGCAGAGCTTGG
This sequence comes from Sequoia sempervirens, assembly GCA_007258455.2. NCBI lineage: Eukaryota > Viridiplantae > Streptophyta > Pinopsida > Cupressales > Cupressaceae > Sequoia > Sequoia sempervirens. Next base: position 39,252,488 of record VDFB02000020.1, read on the forward strand.
AGTTATCGGCATTATGTCTTAGCGATGTTCGTTGTCTTGCCGACCGGTGACAGGAGAGTGTATCGGTATGAGTTGGTGTTCGAGAGAAGAGAAGGTCTTGGCGAGTCCGTCAGGTCTTGCCGACAATACAAAGTGGATTTCTTTTCGGCGAAAGGTTGCAATTCTCTTCGCGATCTTGGTGTGCTCAGTTGTTTCGGTGTGACAAAATAATCTACAAGATGTCTCGCCGGTAGTTGGAAGTTACAGCGACATACATGGGGCAGATTGGCTTGTCGGCGAGAATGGACTTTTGTCACGGCGACCGTAATGTTTCATGTGGGCTTTCGGTATGACTCGGTGGACTCTTTGGGACATCTCCTCGACTATACATTGTCTTGGCGAATGTGAATGGGAGATGCTTCTCGGCTAGAGTTTGCTCGTGTCTCGGCGACTCAGGATGGATGAAGGGACTTTCGGTGAAACATGTTGTGATCTATTTATGGTCTTGCCGATGTCTGAAAGTTATAGAGAACAGATGGTCACGGCGAAGGCGAATAACGCAGGGAACAGAGGAACACAGGCAGACAGCGATAAGCGATATTTTGCCTTCGGCATACTTTCTGGTTGTCTCAGCGATTGTTCCAGTGGCGATTAACTATTTTCAAATGTTGTGGGCCGACATATGTGAAATTCTAAATACTGTTGTGGCCGACATGATTTGGGCCCGATTTCCACGATGGGCCGACATGAATTTGAAACGTTATGATTCTTAATGCTAGTGTATAAATATGCACCCCGATTGTAATTGAATATCATCAGATTTTAGATTAGATTAGGAATGGACAAAGTAGAATAAATTTCTCATTCCAAAGACTATGTTGCATGCTTTCAAATGGCGATTTCAATGAAATTCAGCTAGTGTGGCAGTTTATTCTTGGTATCAATTGTATGTTGAGTTTATTGAAAAGTATTGCTAAGCTGTCTCCAAGTTGATTCTTTCTGGTTATTTAAATTGAAGTAACAAGTTTATTTCCATTTTATCAGTGCACATTTGCTGTATCTATGTGATTAATCTATTGGTTCTCTCAAGCAGAGATTAAATCCTTTTTGTTGATCACAGTAATCAGGGGGAATTCATCTGGATTATTAAAGTAGAGCTTAGTGGTCAAAATCTTGCATGTTTATACAAGTTATAAATAGATCATATGCCATCAATTTGATTTTCTGCCAGAATAAGTTGCCCACTTCTGTTTCATCTGACTCCGCATACCCAACAAGGCACTGGTCTCTGCAATTTCATCATTCGAATTCATTCATTTTCTTTACATCTGTTAATTGAGCATTTTAGGATTTAGATTAGAAAATTGCCTTTCTTATTGCTATCAAGTTTGATTTCATTTGTTCACTCTCATCTTCCCTTGTGGACAAAGCATTTCAGAAGGATAAATCATAAGTTAAGTCTGCTTCATTTAGAAAGGTACACCCGCCTAGGTTTAGCAGCACCTGAAGAGTAGAAGGTTGAGTTCTCTTGACCTTGTCTGCTACCCTAAAGCGTATCAAGAGATTGGCAGCCTCTTGAGGCATTCCGCCTGCGTTTTTGAGAGCTAACAAGGCGCAATTGTATCTTTAAGATATATTTTGCAATTTGTAACTTTCAACGAAACGCTCAAGTTTGTCCCTGACTGTCGGGAGCTGGACTACTCCGATGTTCGTGTTGATGATCTCATCGCAGAGATTGAACAACTCTGAAGAGATGATCCTAGCAATGACAAAGTCATAAGGCTACATTTGAGGCCCCAAAAAGTTGGGCGCCTTCTCCAAGAAGGTTGCATCTTTTCAACACTTAGCCAAATTTCTTCTGACTTTTGTCTCCGGTGTTTTACGCTGGAACTTCATCCACGGGCGTTTGACAGGTCCCGAGAGCTGACCTTTGGATTCATCGTGTAGCTAGAAGGATTCTAAACAGATCCCTTGAAGAAGACAACTGTCGAAAAACTAATCTAGTTGACCAAAAGGCTAGGTGCCCCTGGCCTACAGAGGTACATTTTGACATTTTGACTTTCATTTTATCCTCCGTTTTACGTGCTCACTGGATCAACAACTACAGTCGTTCAGTATGTCTCATGGACTGGTGAACGAATCCATCGCGAAGCTGGACTGAAGCCGGAAAGATCATCTGGAGATAGCAAACTCAAAAATCGACATCTAATATGCTTTATTCTTGGGCACCCCTGGGCAACAAAGGCGCAATTTCTGTAATTTGATTGCCATCTTTGATGTTCATTGCCTTCCGCATCTTCCACCTCTGTCGTCGTTTGTCGGAGTTTGACAAATCCGATGGATTCACTTGATGATTCACTGGAAAGCCAGCAAAAATCCGAAGAAGATGAATAGTTTTGCAACCATCAACCACTGCATTTGGGCCTTCAATTTCAAGGGGACACCTTAGCTCCAAAGTTGGTGATTTTTTGATGATTTCACCTATTTCGCACTTTGCGAACACCGTATTGCTATGCTAAGTTGACCACTTTGAAGCATTACTGTCGTTGATGCGAGCACGTGACTGCATTTCACCATTTTTACATATACGGATACTGCAAAGTTGACACAGGCATTGATTGCACAAGCATCTCCCTTGTAGCAAGGCAGAGTGTTTCCAGATTGAGAATATTTTTTACATTTTTCACCTTTTTAAAATCTCCTCCAGCGCGAAGCACCTTTTTCAACATCTTTCACCATAGAATCTTCTATGATGAGTTTGAGGCTTAGATTTCGACACCTGGTACTGGCCAACTACCATTGACAACCTCGGAGGTCCTAACTTTTCTCCTAAAAAGTGAAATAGACCCACTAGAGATAAATTGGCTTTTTCTTGATTCTGACTTCACCAATGTGATCGTGAAGTGAAATAAGCCAATCAAAAAAAATTTCAGCCAAATCCTAGAAAATCCTATTTTTTAGGGGTTTTCCTATAAATAGGGGCCCGAAAACCCTAATTTTCAATATTTTCAAAATTTGCAAGTATCTTCTAGACAGTAAACCCACAAAAATCCCATGCTTTGTTTCACCTAAAATCGACTTTTGACAACAATTTTACAAGATTTAGACCATTTTAATCAAAATGCCTTATTGAAGCAAAAATTTATTTTGGGTACAACACTCGTCTTTACACTTGGTGCCACTGAAGAGACATGTTGTACACCTCAACCATTAGAAGTGTTGTTTTTGCTGGAGTGACCTACATGTGGTCCAATAATATCATAACATCTTTCCACACACATTGACAACTAAGCCACAATATGCAATAACATTTCACTTTTAATTCCCATTGTGCATCACAAGAGTGAAAGTGGGATCCACATTCAAAACTACAATGCAATGAAAATTTGTCATTTGTCCGCTGCATATATAACGTTGCTAGATTGGAAACGAAATCGGCATTTTCCTTAGAAGAGAGAAAGCCATCATGCATTGTGTATATGAAAGTGGGTCCCACATTCAAAACCATGATACGAAGTTGTGCAATGCAATGGAATACCACTACCTAGAGACCATATCAACATTGCCCTGAGAGAGAAAACTCGTCGCACATCATGGAAGTGAAAGTGGGGCCTACACTCAGAACCACAATGTGAAGGAGCTACACGATGCAATGAAATGTCGCATGCTCATACAAGCTGACAAGACCTTTGTAATTACTCCATGACATGCCCACATTAGCAATAATGGGCCAATCATAACCTGTCAACTCAACCCTGGAACTGTACAATGTTGCATGAATTGGCAAGTATGAATACGCAATCTAGCTCATGGTTTTAACAAAAAAAATAAAATGAAAAATTGCAATGTGAAGGACCCTTGCGACGCAATAAGAAATCGACACATGGAATGCCAACAAGGACTTAAAGTTATGACCAGTGTTACCTGAGGACGCATCCCCGGGTCTCAATCCCCCTGTCCCCGTCCTAGAAACGTCCCGGGGACAGGGGACGGCTAGCGAATGGCAGCAATGTACTATATTTAATATCACATAATGAATTATGAATTCTAAATGCATATTGAGTATTAACAATGAATTCTTAACACAAATGTTATATGCTAGGTTTCTATAATGTATATATGCATGCTTTATCCATGTTTTCATATGAATATTTAAAGTTTCCCTATATATTTTAAATTTTTCTATATTTTATATAGTCGCCCCCCTGCCGTCCCCAAATTTGGCCTAAAAAATTGAAAACTTGGGGACTTGTCCCGCCGCCCCCATCCCGGAAACTTGGGGTAACACTAGTTATGACATGACCATGAATGAACAACATAAGAAATAAAACAAGTGTGTGAGGGAACATAGGTAAGTAAAAGGAAAGGGCTTAAGGCTATGGCATTCAAGGGGATTAAGTTGTAAACTTAAATGAATAAACCAAAAAAACTAGTCATTAGAATAGAAGAATACAATGAAATATGCAAAACAAGCAAATCACAAAAGGACTAGAGTTTTAATCAAAAAATATAAAGGAAACCAATTATGAACCAAAACGACTAAAATCGTAAGGATTTCATCAAAAAAGACAGGAATATTCCAACAATGGCTCTAATTGGGGACGTGTGCCTCTTGCAAGCGTAATGAGAATTCAACTATCTTTGAGAGTAGACCAAAATGCAAAAAGGGGCAAGGAGGGAGGGTAAAGACAAAAAGAACATATGCATACATAGCAAAACACAAGGAACTATGTACAAGAAAAAAGTTACAACCAATGACATGGAAGCACAAAGAACTAGAATATATGGCTACAAGAAAAACTTACAACATAATTGCAAGTTAGATCCTACATGAAAACCCATGGCACATGGCCATGGACAAACTATTACAAACTACATGTCAATGAATGATTGGCTCGAGCTATTAAGGGCCATAGGAAATGGTATGTTACCTCCCCTCTCATATTAAGTCATAGATATCTTGGAAGAGATCTTAGAGGAATGCAGATGTGTGTAGCATTAAAACTATTTTCTCTTGAAAGAGAATAACAGCAACAAGACCTCCAAAAGGAACTCAACTATTAACTAGGCCCACTAAATATGAGATGATTTTCCCCCAATACATATAGATTACTGCACAACTTGAGTCCCCTCCATAGCTATCAATACAATACACACATGAAATTCATTACAATTCAAAAGAAAACAAGAAATTATGTCACAAATGATCATAAATGATTCATGACTAATATGCATTGTATTGGAAAGCTGTCTAAAACAGATCACCAAACTGCACAGTAGAGAATTATTTTTCTAATCGAGACCTACTTGGGAACTTCTACAGAAACCTGAATTTCACTTCTTAGCATTAGAGATAATCTAGCTCATGCACCAAGTGGATATGCATGACAGGTTTGCATGCCCAAGAGGTGGAACCAAGTTGAAAGTGAAAAGGAATTCACTTACCAAAAATAATTATATAATTCCCTCATCAATAGGAAACTCACTTAAATGCACTCCCAAGGCTCTCCTACTTTATGTATAGTGCTTATTTCAGCTTGCGTTAAAGACTACAAGGCATGTAACAAGAGATCTTTCACTAGATTGCGATTACAATAAGTTGTCTTCAAAGCTGCAAAACGGTTTTGAATGAATTGCTTATTCATATCCAATCCAACATAAATGCTTCTGATGTCATACTATTTCCATAGTGGCTATAGCAAAAAAGACTATAAATACAATTGAGAGGAATATAAATATAAAGTCATTCCTGAACTGAATATTTTTTATCAAAATAGATGTAGCTCTAAAATACTAACATTTGATACTAGAAAATAAGAGAGATGTTATAACCAGAAAAATAAAATACCTTTTCAAAATTGCAAAATGCAAATTGAAAAATGGCATCTTGGAAAGAATACAATAACAACGAGGTGCAGACACAAAAAACCGGCTTAATGGTGAGCGTAACACAGCTACATCAGCATTCATTGCCATTAGACCTGGTGGTTTTTGCACAACTTCTTCTACAACCATGCAGCATCCATATAGAGTTGCATTGTCAGCTACCTGAAAAAGAATCACAGCTTGTATGAGAAATTTTGAAATCAAAATAAGATTTTCACTTTCACTGACCAGTACGGCTAAGATTATAAATATTTAAATCCATAGCAAAGTGGTTAATAACCCTGAAAATAGTATTTACTTTACACTGGGAGAAGACTGATAAAAGTCATTAAATATGATCATAAAAATAAAACTTAAACATTTCATTATGAAGCACTGCTACATACAGTAGATAGGTAAGTATATACAGCCCTAATAGCTAGGAGATGGCTAAAACAATTGAAAATAATTTACTCGCACTTGTACAAGAAATTGTGATAAACCATATATAAAATAATCCAATAGGACCCCATAAATAAACAGGGAGTTGATGAAGAAGACCAAGCACGAGGCCATGAAAGGAATCAAACCTTATTACATGTCTCCAATAAGAATTGGACATGGAGAGCCAAAAATATTATTTATTACCATGGAACAGCCCCCAAAAAGATTTGAAAATTCTCATAGTAAATATCCAAATCTGAGGGTAGCAGCTTGGACAATCTCAGCATGAAGTAGTACTCTCTAGAGCTTCTACTTACATCCAAGGCTCATAAACCTCTGTTAGAACCAAAATAAACCTACCTGGACAATCCTCGGAGAAAGTTGAGTACTCCCTACAGAACCCTGCCAAACATCCAAGTCCAACAACCCTCCAATAGAAGAGAAAACAAGTAATGTATGTTTATATCCAGAAAATCGGTTAAGGAGAACGGTGAATTTTGCCTTGAGTGTGACTGAAGGTTTAAGTCACTCTAGTAGCAATGTGCAAGGAATATCATCTCACTAATCTCTCCCCTCTATAAGTGAATTGGTTGTACATGGGGCAATTAACACTCCCAATACCTACAATGTGGTGAAAGGAAGAGGTGGAGTGAAAGAAGGATGTGTTTGAGTTGACAGTTCTATGGATCTGTTGTATGGATATGCATCTATAAGAAGCAACATCTCAAAGAAAACAGCAAAGCAATTCAGATCATGGTACTAAAAGAAGATAAATAAACAACTGCTTGAATCTCTTAAAGACAATAATATCTCCCCAATAATTCATAGTATATTAGACACTTAAAAATAATGTGATTCTTAGTCCCACAAATCATGGAGGGGCCAAAGATAACAATTTCTATCACCCCATACAATATAGTGTTCAATCTCAATGCATAACTAGTGGGAATACAACCTCAACTGGCCAAGGGGCATCCTCAAACCATGTGAACATTTAATGATGCCAAAAATAGTTAGGCCAAATGATAGTGCCAGCACTCTATATGAATAAATAGCATAAAGAACTAACTTGGGACCCTTCTTCCATGGGGAAGCTCCCCTTCCCCCCCCCCCCAAAAAAAAACCCTCACGTTTCCAAGACAAGGAAACTTTTGAGACGCGGGGAGTTGGGGGGAAACATCCCCCCACCATCCCACCAACTCTGCCGCTGTCATGACCCCGGATGATTCATACGAGTTTTGGAGGGAACAGTGTTTTTAAACACTAATCTGGATTTAATAAATATTTAAAATAATATTAAATAATAATATCAAATTTAATTTATTGAAAATAATATTTAAATTTAGTTTTCCGACCAACCATTTATGGAAGGTGCTCAAAATAATATTTAAAATTATTGGTGTTTTGGCCAATCTCTTTTTGGGCCACACATTTCAAGGCCTATTAATAGGTGTGCTGGGCGCTTGGGGAGGGAAGCAAGAAGGAAATTAGAAGAATGTTTTTTGTTGCATCATTGGCATGAAAACCTCAGTGACCTGTGGAAGGTAGACGAAACCCTACCTTCTGATTTGCAGACATTTTCATTAGGTCTCAGACAGCTGCAGGGCGAATCTGGAGATAGTCAACTGGACGCCATACTTGCAGCAGCTCCAGTCTGGACCAGCGCACTAGCACCATCAGTAGATGACGAATTAATAATCCAGTGAAATTTGGGAATAGTGGATTCATTGCAATATACCCAGCGCCAAATATATGTTTGATTCTGAAGCAAATTAGGAGGCGAATCAGAGTGCAGATCTGCTGCAGCAGTCCCACTTCAATATCAGCTTTGGCTCAAGGCGTGAAGACATTATGGGAGGGTGATTCCAAGGGCCAAATGCAGATGCTTCAGGTGATTTTTTGAGGGTTCCACGCCTCAGGAAAATCAGATCAACACAAGTCATCAACCACATTTTTGGGCACACCACAGATCAGAGTGTTAGCAGGGCATTTGGCAAGGATTTCTGATCTATCTACATCAACCAGGGTCCTGTAAGTGGCGGTTTCAGACCCAGTGCCTAATTGAGGTCATTGGGGAAAGTCTAAGGAAGCAGGTTGAAGCCCTCAAACATCTGCAAGCATCAATTGTAACTGATTTCCATTAGATCTGGGCATGGTTATGGCGGTTCCCTTGTTCCAATAAACTGCTGTCCCCTTATTTCAGTCTAAGATTTCTGATTTTGCTGCTGTTCACTCACTTGATTATTTTCCAAGATTTCAAACCCTAGCTCTGTGGTTTTCATTTGAGGTTGGCATTACAAGCCCTAGATCATTACAGTGGTATCAGAGCCTCGATCCTGCCAGCCTGGGGGAATGTTATGCATTTGAATCAAAGGGATCAATGAGCTATTGAGAGAGAGGCGAAAAACTGAAGCTGAGTCATCCGGGATAGGAGGCAGAGGTAAGAAGATGGCTGATAGAGATGCACAATGGGAGACTTTCCTGAGGCAAATGGCTCAAATGCAGCAGCAAATGGCCAAGCAACAAGAGCGAATGTCACAAATGATGAATATGTTGATGCAAACCATGAATACCATGGCCAACATTTTCAGATCTACACCAAATCGTGATCCAAAAAGCAGTCGCTCAAACCAGAATGGACCTGAGATTCAGAGCAGCAGAGCTACTCGATCCACACAACCATCATTCCTGCCCAAGAATGGACCGACCAATGGAGGAGAAGAGTAGAGACTTGCCGAAGGTGATGTCAATGCTAACATAGATGCCTATGCACAAATTGATCCAGATGTGATAAGTCAAATTCCATTCATTCAGTTTCACAATGCAAGGAATGGATCAAAAGGAGGACAATCTGCATTTTATTCCAATAGAGACCTACAACATAGGGTGAGCAAGTTGACTCTCCCAACTTTTGATGGTTCGGGAAAGGTGACAGCATGAGCATGGGTACTGAAGCTTGACACACTTTTCACTCAGCCCAATGCCCGAAGATGAGGCAGTCAAGTTTGCCATTCTGCATTTGGAGGGAATAGCACGAGTGGTGGTATCATGGCATCGTAACACAAAGATTTAATCTTGTCACCACATATGCTGATTTCGCACAGAAGCTCATAAAAAGATTTGATAAAAAGGATCTAAGGTATACTTCAAGCATTTGACACGACTCAGGCAACAAGGGACAATGGATGATTATGTTGCAGAGTTTCAAAGGCTTGTTGTTATGCTTCCGGAGATTTCAGATCAGAGACTTATGTTCTTGTTCATTAAGGGGCTATCAGAGTCCTTTCGTGGTTTAGTGAGGGCTCTAGAGCCAATATCTTTGGAGGAGGCCATTCGGAGGGCCTTAAGCCTTGAGGATTCTATCATGAAGAATAAACTTATGCTCAAGAGTGCATCAACAGGGCAGCCAAAGAAGCCACCTCACGAGACTACTCCTCAATCCACAAATCCACCACCGAGGTCTAGCGAGATGGACATGTCTAAGGACGAACTCCGAAGGAAAAGAACGGCAAATTTGAGGAGGAAGTGGACATTATCAACATTCAAGAAATTGTTATCAGTCATGATAACAAGACTGATTTTTATGACAGCAATTGTCCACTTGAGCATGAGGATGAGTTGAAAGCCGTGGCAAGTCCAGAAGATGTTATGGGAGCAACATTGGGTATTGGCACTCATGATACTAGTGCCAACAATGAAGATTGCATGCAAAGGTTAACCCATAACAGATCTGATTTTCATGACAGCAGTGACGAAACTTTGCATCAGCTACTATGGAGTTGTTACATGAAAGTACTTAGGAATTGGGTACTAGTGATGCATTGTATGTTGAGGATTCATGTCATGGTGAGTCTGATTTTCCAGATCAGACCTTAGAACACAAGCTAGAAGGTTCATGTGTTGGCATAGAATCCCAGGATTGTGAGTTGGATGGCGATACAGTTACATTGGAAGTGGAAGTGTGTGAAAATACTGTCGTGTTAGCAGCTTCTACCTTGTCAGTTGAGCCTTCCGATGAGGTGCTTAGCAGCAGTACCTTGGATGTTGATGTATGCATTGATGATAGCACACACGTTGCTGCTGATCATGAGGTGAGTGATGAGGATACAGCCTCATATCACAATGCAGATTTTGGGTCAGAACACTTGCATGGGAGTTATTGGTTTCAAAGTCCTCATCATTTGGTTGGGCAACTTAAGGTTAATGACAGCATGATTGCCACAGCCATTGAGCATTTTGATGTTGCTCGTCAGATGTTGGCTACCTTTGGTTGGAGTACTCCTATGAGAGATGAGCATGGTGATAGTGGCCTTTCCCTTGCAAAGTTCCATGCTCTTAGTAAAGCAATTGGAAAAATGAAGAATAATTATTTGCTATTACTTTCCGATCATGATTTCCTTCTCAGGTAAGATGGAATCTGTTATGATGCCTTGCAGGGGAAGGAAGAGGAGGTTGATAAGCTCACCCATAAGCTTAAGGTGACTATGGACTCGTTGCAGAGCACCCAGTTGGCCCTTCAGGAGACACAGTCATAGTTGGAGGAGCTTACCGTGGAGTTGAGTTTGGCTCAGTCTCCACCAGCTGCAGATATGGTATAGTTACATATAGTGGCAGTTGGTGAGGATCTTATATCCACGGGTTGTAGTGAGGATGTGGTTACATCTATCACGAATATAGGTGCAGTAGTTTCAGTTGGTATGAGTACTTTGGTTGAGAGTAGTAAAGAACCACTCGTTGCATCAGGTTCTCCTGAGATCAGTACCATGACAGATGATGCAGGACAGATTACTGATAGCTCTTGTATCGCAATGGTGGATTCTCCTGAGAGTTGTGTGTTAGTACACGACACTACTCCATCATCTTCACAGGGGACTCGTAGAGTGTCATCTGGTTGGGAGGATGGCTCTCATGTTGATTTGTTTCCCTCTCCTGGAAGCAAATCTGTTACTTCATCCCATGCAACTAATTTTGGACGCCAACTTGTTGTGTCTCAGAGTCAGAGTGATCAACTGCCTGATTCCAATATTGCTAGTGATGAGCCATTGACTGAGGTTAGAGCGTTCTATTGCAACTACACAGTGAGGAGTGCTAATTACTTTTCTTTTGATCCACACACGAAGGACTTGTTGATGCATCAGTGTGGATTGGCTCCGAGATTATACCATCCTTTGTGGGATGGGTATTCACAATCTTCGGTAGATGGAATTAGTAGCTGCAAGTACCCGAGTCCGTCATTTGTGGGGGAATTACTTGCAGATTCAGCACATCCATGGGAGTCTAGCAGAGGATGGAGATAGTTGTTGTGATACAGACACTTTCAGATGTTCATATCTCCACAGTACGGATGGATGTGTGTACAGATTATATTGGGATCCAGGTGCTGACAAAGTTAGTGTTGCAATTTGGATGGGTCCCATGGGTTTACTTCACCATTTTCAGCATGGTGAAATTGAGATCAATTTTGCACAGAGGAAGTCGGAGGGTATCAGACATGGCAGACTTCCATTCTAGGTTTGGGATCCAGAGATATCTTGCGCAGTTGTGTTTATAATGGTGCTAGGGGAGTCAGTTAGAGATGTGTGGGACATTTCACAGTTCTTCTTTTGAGCCTTCTGAGAGTGGAGTTTCTTTGTAGTGGAGATTGCTTGGAGACAACCAATTTCAGGGAGGGCGGACTGTAATGTCCCCATTTTTGCGGGCATCAGAGTGTGAAGGATTAGCCTATTATTTGGCACTTGCAGGTTAGTGCAGATGGTTAGAGGGTCCTGGTTGGTAGTTATCGGAGTGTTTTCTTCTCCAAAGCTTAGTTGATTCAAGATTGGCCTTCGTTTGACTCAGTTTCTCACACTTACTATTTATAGTAAGTGACTATTTCAGTGGAGTCGGTATTGTTATATTTAGTAAGGCACCTGGACAGGTCTCAGTTGCAGTGTCGATCTCCGAGTTCAGTTGGTTTGGCCAGTGGATGAGTATTTATCAAGGGTACACGGGGACGCGTCCCCTAGGTATTTGCCCCCCGTCTCCGTCCCGGTGCCGTTTCGGGGACAGGAAACGCGTAGGGGACGGCTGTCAGCCGTCCCCCAGAAGTCCCCGAAATTCAGGGACGTCCCCGATTGCCAGAAACGTCCCCGAATGGAAAGGGGACTGCCAGCCGTCCCCTGGACGGATAGGGGACGCCTAGCCGTCCCTCGACCGTCCCGGGGACAGCCAGCCGTCCCCTATCGCCCAGCAGCATATAAAACATAAAAATAAAAGTTTTTTTTTAATTTTTTCTTTTTTAAAACATTCCTTTGTGGGCCCCACGCCTTCCCAACCCTAATATGGCCACTTAAAACATTTTTTTACCTTCATTTGATCTCATTTTAACTTGCCAAGATAAAATTGCAGCCAAGAGCAAAAGTGAGAAGAGAAAGAGGAGGGTTTGAAGGAGTTCAAGACAAGATTCACAATGGTGAAGTTGTTCCTCATGAATTAGGGGTTAGTAAAATATTTCAATGCAAAGAATGCAAAGAGTTTGAGAATATTGTTGGAGGAACTTGTGTTAAATCCTAGAGGTGAGCACTGAAAATGTGGTGAAAGTTGTAACCGATAATACAATAGCATATGTGATGGCAAGGAAATTGCATCAAAAGAGGCAACCAAAATTTTTTTGAACCCCCTACATTACTCTTTGCCTTGACCTTCTCTTGAAGGATGGGCAAAATTGATTGAGAGAGACTAGTGGTGGAAGAAATCATGAACATCACCAAATACATCTACAATCACATTTGGGTTCTCAACTGGATGAGAGATCACACTAGAGGCAAAGAGCTTGTGTGAGCAGATTTGATAGAGTTTGCAACTAACTTCCTCACTTTGCAAAGCATGTGTTCTTTGTTAACATCTTTGAAATAGATGTCCGTGTGCCAAGCATGGTTGGATTCACCCTATTCAAAAATGGCCCATTGGGTTGCAAAGACAATTTTTAAATTTTAGATTGTATTCTTCAATTTCATTTTTTTACTTTCTAATTGCAAGATATTGTGTCAGAGTTTGTGATCCATAGATGTTTGTAATTGTGTTTGTTTTTCTGTTAGAACATAGGTTACAATATAACTTATTGTTCTATATTGTTTGTGAGAGTTTCATATTTTGTTAGTTTGAATGGTCATGTTAATTTAAGATTAGTTTCTTAGTTTGGGTGGTGGTTTGTGTAGTTTTAACTTGGTGGTATCTCATGCGAATTTGAAGGGCTTTCAAAAGCATTGAAAGCGACGTAATCAAATCCCACATAATTCAGTTTATTGTTTCTAGTATTGTGCACTCATGATTTAATTTTGTGTTTATCTTGTGCATTCTAATCCTACTAGTGATATCAGAGGTGGTGGTATATCTATACAATATGATTGGTGATTGTCAAACCCATTGTGAGTCTTGTCTTCATCTATTAATTTGTTTGATAATTCGATTCTATGATGCATATGTCAATATGATTGGTGATTGTTATGATTATCATTACTCATATGAATATCTTATATTTGAAATTTCCCTATATTTTTAAAATTTATCTCTCCCTATATATATATATATATATACTATACAGCCGTCCCCCCGTCCCCTAAAATCCCCTCAAAAATTTGCCGTCCCCGAAACGCGTCCCGCCGTCCCCCCGTCCCGGAAACTTGGTGGAACATAGGTATTTATGGAGTTATTATCATTAAAGTCATTTTAATGATAATAAAGTATTATAAAGTGCAATTATTAAGTTATATTTTCACTTTGTGTTTGGGGCCACTTAATGACTTAAAAGTCAATTAATTAAAAAGGTATTTTTAAGTGGGCCTAATTAATGCTTTATTATAAAGTCAACATCAAAAAGCATTTATATTCATTTAAATGATTTAAAAAGCCACTTGGAGGAAATCGACCTAATTGAGATAAGTATATATTGAGCATCAAAAGCAAATAAAATTCATTCTTGATGATTACTTGACTTTGTCATTTTTGGTGTTCTTGGGATTTGACATGGAGACCAAGGGTTTCAGTCATCTTCAACCATTGGAGAACGAAAACTCTTCAATGTTTATGCAATTCTGAGGCTGTGCAATACCAGCTGATATTATTGCCTGTGAGAGCTTCACTCAGGAGTTCTACTTGTGCTTCATCGGATTTACGGGAAGGTTTCATCAGCTTTTTCTAGATCAGAAGACTGTTTCGGGTATGAATGTTTTCAATGTAATTTTATGACATTAATAACCCTGGAATAATATTATATTTTGTTTCTGCATTTCTTATTCTGTAAATTTCATGGCATTATCTGGTAAATCTTTCGAGAAAACTTCAAAACTTCAAACCAGCAATTGAAAATTTAGCAGAGGGAGAACCAGGGTTCATTACAGTTATACTACACTTGTAGGGCACCTTGGGTACGGGGTCACAGGTGAATGGGGAAAGGACACGTCTACTATATTGAGGTTGTTTCGGATGATGACACTGAGGATGGCGTAGATGCAGCGACTCTTGAGCACCCAGAATCGAAGTTGCTTGAGGGCAAGCAACATCTAAGCGGGGAAGGACTGTCATGACCCCAGATAATTCATACGAGTTTTGGAGGGAACAGTGTTTTTAAACACTAATCTGGATTTAATAATATTAAATAATAATATCAAATTTAATTTATTGAAAATAATATTTAAATTTAGTTTTCTGGCCGACCATTTATGGTAGGTGCTCAAAATAATATTTAAAATTATTGGTGTTTTGGTCTATCTCTTTTTGGGCCACATGTTTCAAGGCCTATTAATAGGTGTGCTGGGCGCTTGGGGAGGGAAGCAAGAAGGAAATTAGAAGAATGTTTTTTGTTGTGTCATTGGGATGAAAACCTCAGTGACCTGTGGAAGGTAGACGAAACCCTACCTTCTGATTTGCAGACATTTTCATTGGGTCTCAGACAGCTGCAGGGCGAATCTGGAGATAGCCAACTGGACGCCATACTTGCAGCAGCTCCAGTCTG
Source organism: Sequoia sempervirens (assembly GCA_007258455.2). Lineage (NCBI taxonomy): Eukaryota > Viridiplantae > Streptophyta > Pinopsida > Cupressales > Cupressaceae > Sequoia > Sequoia sempervirens. The sequence continues at coordinate 39,267,768 of VDFB02000020.1, forward strand.
GACCAGCACACTAGCACCATCAGTAGATGACGAATGAATAATCAGTGAAATTTGGGAATAGCGGATTCATTGCAATATACCCAGCGCCAAATATATGTTTGATTCTGAAGCAAATTAGGAGGCGAATCAGAGCACAGATCTGCTGCAGCAGTCCCACTTCAATATCAGCTTTGGCTCAAGGCGTGAAGACATTGTGGGAGGGTGATTCCAAGGGCCAAATGCAGACGCTTCAGGTGATTTTTTGAGGGTTCCACGCCTCAGGAAAATCAGATCAACACAAGTCATCAACCACATTTTTGGGCACACCACAGATCAGAGTGTTAGCAGGGCATTTGGCAAGGATTTCTGATCTATCTACATCAACCAGGGTCCTGTAAGTGGCGGTTTCAGACCCAGTGCCTAATTGAGGTCATTGGGGAAAGTCTAAGGAAGCAGGTTGAAGCCCTCAAACATCTGCAAGCATCAATTGTAACTGATTTCCAGATCTGGGCATGGTTATGGCGGTTCCCTTGTTCCAATAAACTGCTGTCCCCTTATTCCAGTCTAAGATTTCTGATTTTGCTGCTGTTCACTCACTTATCATTTTCCAAGATTTCAAACCCTAGCTCTGTGGTTTTCATTCGAGGTTGGCATTACAAGCCCTAGATCATCACAGTGGTATTAGAGCCTCGATCCTGCCAGCCTGGGGGAATGTTATTGTTGATGTTAGTAGCAGCGTTGAGCTGCTTCTTCCAGCGATCTCCTTGTAATAAATTAAATTATAGCCTATGGCTATTTAATTTATATGATATCGATTGAAGAGGCACAATGTTTGATTATTATATTTAATTAATGGAATGGTATGAATTAAATAAGGAGACACGAATTTCTAAAAGAGGCCGACCTCTTGTATAGGCGCGATTTCTTTGGAGGGGCGCATCCTTCTTGCTGGGCTGACTTGTGACTTTGAAAGGTCACGTCTCCTCTCATCATGGTGTATATATACTTGAAGAAGTCTCATTGTTTGATCATTCAGATTTCAACCTAGTTCGTTCTCCATCACATGTGCGAGTTCTTCTCAAGGCAGTTCGATATCATTAGAGGCTGAGTTTTTCATCAGCAAATTGTCTTCTTGTATTGTTGCATCATTCATTGGTGCTTATATTTGGGCCTGCATATCGGCCTCTTGTAAGGAGATCATTATTGTATTGATTCAATATATAAGAGATATATTGTTGTTGGGTTTTTCTCCCTCAAGAGGAGGGTTTTCCCAGGGTATCTGCTGTGTTATTGTGTCTGATTTTGAATTAATTTTCTGTGCATTACATCTGATCATAAAACTAACAGTTATGCGTTTGAGTCAAAGGGATCAGCAAGCTATTGAGAGGGAAAGGCAAAAAGCTGAAGCTGAGTCATCTGGAATAGGAGGCAGAGGTAAGAAGATGGCTGATAGAGATGCACAATGGGAGACTTTCCTGAGGCAAATGGTTCAAATGCAGGAGCAAATGGCCAAGCAACAGGAGCAAACGTCACAAATGATGAATATGTTGATGCAGACCATGAATACCATGGCCAACATTTTCAAATCTACACCAAATCGTGATCCAAAAAGCAGTCGCTCAAAGCAGAATAGATCACAGGGGAAGGTACGAAGATGGAACGAAATCCACCAAAAGTAATGTGTTCTAGGGAATATCGTGATCACAGGATATACACAAAATCGATTTGTTGAAAAGGATTTAGAAACTCTTAAGTAAATGCAATTGGCAGGTGTAAAATTGGATGCCACCATCTTCGATGGAATCCTCCTTCCTAGTGCCGAAATGAGAGCCTTCGACCATGCCATGTAGGTCCATCAAAGCATAAAAGCATAGGAATTTTGTGAGATACACAAAGGGAGGAAGGGAGACACAGAAATGTAATCACAAAATGGAATGATGAAAAGGCCTTGGAAACTTTCAAGGAAATGCAACTAGCAAGTGCAAACCCAGATTCTACAACCTTGGCAAGCATTATCTCTACTTGTGCTAAATGAAAGCCTTGGAACAGGGACTGGACTTCTCTAAGAATTGATGGTACATATTCATTTTGCTTTCTTTGTAAATGTACTATATCTTAGTGCAAAATTTTGAATTTATTTTTTTAAGGGATAGTGGAATGTAATATCACTATGCACCAGAAGTAAAAGAAAATATGGGAGATTATTATTAATCATAGACTATAGCAGATATAAAAAAATTTAAGGGATTTATTTATGTTTATTATATTTGTGTAAATGACACCATCATCTTGTCTAATCTGTTGGGCTTAGGTATGTGAGGGCATCATTGTAGAATCCCCAACTACATCTATTAGGAGTTTATATATTAAAATGCTATGTTCTTTTAACATCTTATTAGCATCATCTTACTTGTTCAATATTTACTTAATATGAGCTTTGGCTTATGGTTACTTAACAATGTAGGTGATAATGACTTCATTATTGGAACTAAAACTATTTCATATTTTAATGTTGCAGGTTGATACCTTTAGGTAATCTGTTTTGAATTTGGGGGTATAGCTTTTATATGACTACATGATATCTATAGGCCTCTTAAGTATAAGAATCTTAATATTTGAACTATCAAGTGAACTAAGAGACTTGTACTAGATTGTTGCATGATTTAATAGAAGGAAACTATCACTTAATTTGATGGTGTTGTTGAGACTAAGCTAAGAGACAAAACATTTGCAATCATATAGTATAACATCTGATATCTTATTGCTGACCATGAAGATCATAATCAATTATAAGTGGTGAGTGTGAATATTATACAGTCAATGAATTGGACTAATATAAGAATATTGGATTGCACTGCAAGGTAAATGAAATCACAGGGTTAAGAACGGCATTATTTATATTATTGATTGTACATCTTCATATGATGATCTGAAGGATATAATGTTGCCCATTTTGTTGATGTAATCATACAGCGTCGGGTGTCTATTCCAGCCGATCTCCTTTACAATGTTGAATAAATTAAATGATAGCCGTTGGCTATTTAATTTATGGTGATTGCGATTTGATGAAGAGGCACGTCCTTTGTATTAAATGATAATTAAATATCATGAAGGCTCGAATTAATGAAGGGACACGATTCTTGATGAGGCCGACCTCTTGTGTATTGAAGACGTGATGTTTCAAAGAGGCCGACATGCTTCAAGGAGGCGTGATTTCATAAAGAAGACACGACCTTTGATGAAGGCCAACTTGTGTCTTGAAGGGTCACGTCCTCTCCCTCATCATGTATATGTGTTCGATTGTCTTTCATTGCTACACATTCATTATTCAGTTCATAGTTCATCACAAATTCGATATATTCAAGTGTGAGTTTGTATTCAAGAGCAGATCGATATTGTATAGAAGGCTGAGTTATTCATTGCTGTGATTGCATCAGATTGTGGTGCTTACTCTTGGCCTTAATATCGGCCTCTTTGTAAAGGAGACATTATTTGTGATTCAATATATAAGTGATATATTGTTGCTGGGTTTTTCTCCCTCAAGTGGAGGGTTTTCCCAGGGTATCTGCTGTGTTATAGTGTTGATTTTTGAATTAAATTCTGTCTATCTAATCTGATCATAAAAACTAACACATTTGTCTCAAGTATGACTCGAACATTGATCATGCTTGAACAAGTTTGTAGTTATGGGCATGTCTTTTGAGGTTCAAAGGATTTTTATATGGCCTTGTTGATGCATGTTAGATTCCATCTTGGAGGAAGCCTCATTCAATTATGATACTTGATTTGATAGAACCTTACTATAATGGGACCTCACTTGGACCCATGTTGAGGTTTTTGCATAATTGATGCATGGTAATGATATTTTGACTACTACTTTATAGGGACGTACACTCTTTACCGATATTCTATTCTTAAATTTAGTCTGGATTCCCTAGGGACTTTGTACCAAGTATGTATGGATCTCCATGCCCAAAGGGATATATCTTGGATAACAAAATTATTGACAAAACCTAGCTAATCCTTATTCTCCCGCATGAGAGATTCTTAATGTGTATAGAACCTTGGTGGGTTTGGAAGGACAAACTAATATTAGTTTGCTAAGGTTTAATTAAATCCCCTTGGGTTGAAAATTGTATTACCCCTATTTATTAATTAGACGAGGGGTTGTTTGTGTAGGAATTCCAGATGTATGTACCTTGAGAGAAACCTTGTGAGGAGAACTGCATGTGATTTCAATCCCATTTAAAAGCGAGCATGTAGGCAGTCCTTGGGCAAAGGATGCCCTTGTGACCCAAGTCTGTAGGGGAGGGTTTACAAGATAGCTCCAAGGTTTGGGTTGTTCCTAAACTTGTTCAACCTTACCTCTTCAGTATGATTCATATGAGGCTGAAATTTGTATTAGTTGGCTATGAATGAGTTAAGGAAACTTGATAACACGTATCTAATAATGATGTAAAATTAGACTAAGAGGATCTAATGGGGCAAACAATGGGTATTCTTATTGGCTACAGATGGTCTACTTGTAGCTATGTGCCTAATTTTGGGTTGATCTTGGGATGACATTCCTTAGGATTGTCTATGCCATCTGTAGAAAAAAACTATAAGTATTTCTAAAAAAGATTGGATGTTTTTCCCTTATATCTATCTAATAAAGAATGTGTTTCTGAATAGTGTGTTCTTGTTAACAATTTGAATGAAGTGATTGGATTTGATTACCTTATAAGTTGGTATTTGTTTATGTGTATGTGTTGAGTAGAGCCCAACTCATGTGGGTTCGATGTGATTCTTGTGTTTGTAAAATTTGACCTCAAACCTATAGGACTCTATGTGAAGGCATGAATCACTTGATTGTGATATATATATATATATACACAATTGACCAATAGTTGTAAACCCCTATAATGTGTAGATTATGTGTACATGGCTATAAAGACCCTCACATGTCAAAACCGATTCTAATATCGAAGCGATTAGTTGGCTGTCACAATTATCGTGCAAGTGACCAATGCCTAGAGCTATTTGTAATTTTGTGGTATCTTGAGGATTAGTTGGATTTCACCAGTAGCACAAAGTTGAGGATGTCAGAAGCTATCCATGTTATGTAAGATCCCTCCCCTATATATGAATAAAAAATTTACGACTTTCCCAAGTTTGACAATGCAAGCATTTTTTCAAACTATTTGCAGTAGACCAGTTTAGAGATATTTCCAAACGATTAATGCCAAAGGCTTCTTCAATGTACTATCATGGAGGACGCTAACATTTAATTTAAATATTTGTCAACATTGTCCTAGAATTGTTTCAAAACATGACAGAATTGTTTTAAATCATGCATATACACTTTCAGACTTCACCAAATTTTGCACTGTTCATAATTCAAAGAACATTAATAATAATGACCGTACGTAGCTGACCTTTTTACTCTTCCTTCGATATCTTCTGTGGACCACTAGACTTCAATATTAATTCATGTAGTAATTCAATGAACAGAATTGCCTTTACTTGGACGTTAGCATAAATGTTTGTATTCAGACTTCCAAATACCTGCTAATAGTGGCAACCACATGATAAGCGACTGGCACTATTTTGAAACATAGACAACAGGTTAGACTTTTCCAAATGATTGCATCTCTTGCTAGGAACTAGCGCTTGCACTATTCAATATTCTCTTAAATTTTTCAATTGATTGCTGCTTCCAAGATTACTCTCAATAATAATCGCAAACCTCTTATATCATACAACACTAGAGACTCATATTACCTTGACTCTGGGCGACTGCAGAGATGTGGCGGCTATTAAAGAAAAGAACTGCTAGAGTTTGAAATACTATCAACCCTTAAACTGCTTAATCCTTGACACATCAACTTCTTGTGTGCTCAATTCTTCCTTGTGAGACGACTAGTATGAATTAGGTGCTGCTACCTCTTTCCCTTAGACGCCAATATCACCTTCAAGGAACACATTATCATCTTATATAGTTGTATGTGCTACATCAGGAATACATAAGGTTGTCGCAATATCTCTTCACCTTCGATCCTTCCTTAGGAGTATGGGCCCACGATATGCAATCTGAAACATGGTGGAAAACTTAAATAATACGATTTTCTCCTTCAAGTTGTTGAGTTCGCTCCTATCTCCACGTCACCCCCTATTGCCTCCAATTTGCATCAACTCTTTCCCTGTGTGTTTCCTTTTGGATGGTGGTTGATATGAAAGGTCAGAGGTATCGGGTAACACTTTAGACCATGTTGTGCAGCCTTTTCTACAGTTCGGCTTTCGTTATTAGGGTACGGCGCCCACAATATTAATAGTACAACGCAGAATTAAGGATTCACAACTAACAATAATATTATATTAATTTGACACTTCAAAACTCTTTGTATAAACAATGCCTACAACACAAGTATGGAATCACAAAATAGATTGTCTCATTCACACTATCCTGCCAACTTGTTCCACTCCACGATTAATTATGGAAGCACCTCTGCAATTGCTCCCAAAAAATTCAAGACCAAACTCTAAAATTTGTCTTCATAGAAGACCACCAATTTTGAACAGCCTTCCAATTAAACTTTGATACTCTGCACGAATCCCAAGATGAATCTGCTTGCAATGGATTTGGGGTTTCGTCCAATCCACCGACTTGAGGGTTTTTTTCCTCAAGTTTCCAAAAAGCCAAGCTCTCCAATTTCCTGATAATAAAATTTCCAATCGATACCATGAATTCCTTTTTGGCCACCTTTTATAGTCCGCCAATTTTTCATAATTTAATATTAAATATCTGCCATTATAAAGTAACTTTATTTATTATTTGAGCATATTATTTAATGAAGTTACTTTAATTTAGGACAATTTAATATTTAATTAATTAAGATAATGCAGTGGCGACTATTTGGAAACTGAGGACATTGTAAATTTTATGATCAGAGTTAATGCACAGAAAATTAATTCAAAATCAGACACAGTACACAGCAGATACCCTGGGAAAACCCTCTTCTTGAGGGAGAAAAACCCAGCAACAATATATCACTTATATATTGAATAATCTCAAAGATGATCTCCTTACAAGAGGCCGATATGAAAGGCCTATACACAAGCATCAATATTGTGATGCATACAGAAACAGATAGAGACAAATCGCTGAACAACTCACAGCCTTCAATGATGCCAAACTTAACCTTTGATGAACTTCAATCTGCCTTGTACAGATTCGCGCCAAGTAGAACGAATACAAAAAACAATAAAATCGATGATGAATGGAATGCAATGAAGGCGTGTATATACAAAGTAGTAGAGGAGACGTGACTCTCCAAATACAACAAGTCGGCCTCATTCAAGAAGACGTCCCTCTTGAAAATCGCGCCACTTGAACAAGGTCGGCCTTGTTAAGTAAAACGTGCCTCTTCATTTAATATTTATTTCTTTAACAAATAGTAGTGCCTCTATAAAAATCGCGCCACTTGAGACTCAAATAAATTAAATAGCATAAGGCTATTATTTAATTTATTATCAATAAGAAGATTGCTGGAAGATTATTTCAGATGCTGCATGTAACATCAACACTCCCTCTCAGCTAGGGAGTAAACTTCTAGCTACACAAGACATATCACCTCACCGTGATGTCTATCACTATGGCTACAACCATAAGTGAAAAGAAGAATATCACCTCATCGTGATATTAGATATCGCCTCAACACGATATCAACCATAATGGCTACAACCATACTATGGTGTGTACAAGTGTTCATCACTTGTGTGATGTTTGTCACCTCAACATGACTTTCACCATAGCTCTCCCAGAGGGTGAAACACAAGTACAACATATGTCATGGAGTCACACACATGACATCCACCATGACTCACGAGGGTGGAAACAAGGGCTTTCACCTCAAATCTCAAAGAGAAATGCATTAACAAGGGCTTGCACCTCAAATTCCTCCGTCTCAGAGGAAAATGCATTAACAAGGGATTTCACCTCAAACTTCTCTCACAGAGAAGAACTGATTAAACAGGCTCACTGATATTGAGACTCTTTCTCAGTCAAGGTTGGATTCTCTACCATACCAAGCTTATCTCGAAAGTACATAAACTTTATCCTGGAGAGAGGCTTGGTGAGAATATCTGCCGTTTGCTCATCAGTGTTGATGTACCTCAACTGTACAGCCTTCCGCAGTACCATATCTCTAATATAGTGGTACTTGATCTCAACGTGCTTGGTTCTATCAAGGAACACAGGATTGACAGAAAGCTTCACACAACTCTGATTATCACAATGAATGATAGTAGGCTCCATTGATTGTCCAAACAATCCTGCAAGGAGCTTACGAAGCCACACTGCTTCCCGAGTTGCCATACAAGCTGCAATATACTCTGCCTCTGCTGTACTCAATGCTACAGATGACTGCTTCTGTTGCACCAAGAAATCATAGCAGAACCCAAACTGAAGCAACAACCAGAGGTACTCTTCCGATCTGTGACACACCCTACCCAATCAGAATCTGTATAGCCATGTAACTCCAAGTCTACATCTAAAGAATACCTCAACCCAAATCCAACTGTGCCGCGCAAGTATCTCAGGATGTGTTTAGCTGCAACAAGATGTATCTGTCTCGAATCACACATAAACTGGCTAAGTGCACTCACTGCATAGCAAATATCAGGTCTAGTGTTAACTAGATACATCAAGGACCCAATCAGCTGTCTATACAATGTAGGATCCACCAAGTCTGAACTGGTTGTAGCCTCCCTCAATTTATGTAGGTTGGCCTCCATAGGTGTAGACATGGATTTGCAATCCATCATACCAAATCTCTTAAGTATATCAATGGTGTACTTTCCTTGACTTGGAATCATCTCATCTGGTTTCTGCCAGACTTCTAATCCAAGGAAGTAATGCATGAGCCCAAGGTCCTTCATCTCAAATTCCGAAGTCAACTCCTTCTTGCACTCAAGAATTAGGTGATCTTCTCCAGTAAGAATCAAATCATCAACATATAAGACTAATATTAATGCATCACCATTGATTACCTTGAAGTAGAGATTTGAATCATCATCATTCTTCAAGAAGCCCAAACTTGACAAGTAACGATCAATCCTTTCGTACCATGCACGAGGAGCTTGCTTAAGACCATACAAGGCCTTCTTCAGTTTGCAAACATGAGACTCCTTCCCATGAACCTCAAATCCATCAAGTTGCTCGATATAAACTTCTTCCTCAATCACGCCATTGAGAAAGGCTGTCTTCACGTCCATCTGATGAATCTTCCATCCTTTAGATGCAGCAATAGCAATGATGGTTCTGACAGAGGTATAGCGAGCAACAGGAGCAAATGTTTCTTCATAATCAACTCCCTCTTTCTGAGAAAACCCACGAGCCACAAATCTTGCTTTGTACTTTTCAATGCTTCCATCTGTAGCATGCTTGATCTTGAAGAGCTATTTAGAAGATACCACAGACTTGCCCTCGGGTCTAGGAACAATGTCCCAAACATCATTCTTAAGAATTGACTGATACTCCTCTGTCATAGCATCTTTCCAAACCTGATGACTGAATGCTTCCTCAACACAGGTAGGCTCGGATTCTATAATCTAACTCATTAAGGCAACATAACTGGAGAACTTATGTGGCCTTTTACTTTCTCTGAATGTGCCTCTAGGAGCTGCAAAGCTTTCAGCCTCTTGCATAGTACGCCTGGCCCATAGAGGTCTCTTTCTCCCAATAACAATGTCAGTAGGCCCATCGGCCCATCAGTAGGTTCCAAGGGTTCAACAGGATCAATATCTTCTTTTGGTTCTGAAGTCTCCCTCTAAATCTCAAGAGTATGGTCAACTTCCATATCCTGAGGAGACTCTTCATTATCGATCTCGATAGGAATGCCCCTGGATCTCCTGAATGCAACATCTTCCTCGAATGTGACATCCCTACTGATCTCGATCAACTTCTGTCCTGGAATGTATATTTTGTAGGCTTTTGATGTTTCACTGTAGCCCACAAATATTCCCTTCTTGCCAGAAGGCTCCAACTTAGTTCTCTTTTCCTTTGGAACATGAAGATAGACAGGACATCTAAAGATCCTCAAATGACTGACTTCAGGCTTCTTCCCTGTAAAGGCTTCCTCCGGAGTCATATTCTCCAAGATCTTATCAGGACTTTTGTTTTGAACATATACAGCCGTCTTGGAAGCTTCTACCCATAAGAAGGTTTGCAAATCTTGATCATGGATCATGGCCTTCGCTGCTTCCACGATCATCCTGTTCTTTCTTTCTGCAACACCATTCTGTTGAGGATTATACGGGACACAGAACTCCCTCTTAATCCCTGCATCAATAAAAAAATTCTGAAAACCAAAGCGCAACCCTTGCAAGTACCTTCGTGCTCCTGGTTGAACTTAGGAAGGCCCGACACCATCTTCTCCATGATAGGTAAGGCTCAGAAGTGTAAGTGAGCCAATCTCCAATGCCAAAGATCACATAGACTTGAAGAATCATGAACCAAAGCTTGTAGAGGACGTGTGCAGACCCTGTAAAGGCTTTCATGTCTAACTCCAATTACTTGAGCATCTTTGAAGCTAGAGTTCTCCATCCACACTAGAACTTTTCCTTTGGAGAAGGCAACTTGATATCCTTTATCTTCCAAGGCTGAAATAGAAATAAGATTGCGCTTGATTCCAGGAACATAAAGAACATTACTCAACTAAAGTGTGATGCCGAAATCCAAATGAAGTGTAGATGTCCCAATTCCTTTCACGGAGTAGCTAGCATCATCTCCAATGATGACTTGCTCGGAAGACTCTTGCACTAAACTTGATAAGTGCTCCTTGAAACCAGTGATGTGTCGTGAAGCATCACTGTCGATCAGCCAAGTGTTGGTGTCGGTAGGTACACTGCTTGACAATGCCAAGTAGAACAAATATTCACTTGAATCCTTTTGCGGAGAAGCATCATCAACATCTGCAATGGTGGCTTGTTGCTTAGGTCTAGTTGGACAATGCTTAGCGAAGTGCCCAAACTTATCACATCTAAAGCATTGAATCTTGGACATGTCTCTCTTCTTCTTGAAGGGAGGTGCATCATCATTTCCCTTGTCTTGATTCCTCTTGAAGAATCCTTTCCTTCCATCTTTTCCTTTCTTCTTTGAAGCATTGGAGGCAAGAACATGAATGTCTTCATTCTTTGAACTTTGACCAATGCCTCTTGCCAACAACCTTGATTCCTCTTGAATGCAATCTGATCTTAGGCGATCAAACTTAGGCAATTTTGATCTTGCACTGATTCCTTGAATGTAAGATTCCCAAGACAAAGGTAGACCATTGAGAGCGAGCATAGTCAAGTCTTTGTCATCAACCATATGCCCTATTGTCGAGAGCTTATCTCTCAAATCTGAAATCCTCATAAAGTACGCAATCACTGATTCACCTTTCGCCATCTTCACATGATGTAATTGTTGCTTCAGTGCAAGTGCTCGGCTGGTATTGTTGATTTCGTACATCTCTTCCAATGTTTTCAACATGTCTCTTGCTGTCTTCAACTTAGAGACGATAGGAACAATATGATCCTTGACGGAATCAACCAATATCTTCATTGATTTAATATCTTTCTTTACCCACTGCAACTTCTCTTCTTCCTCCTCAGGTTCAGGAACGCTAGACTCCACGAACTCACCCAAGTCATTTTCGCGCAAGGTAAGCATGATCCTAAATCTCCATGATGTGAAGTTAGATGCTCCCTCGAGTCTATCCTCAATCTTCAAACCGTTCACCATCTTGACTAATGTAGAAAAGATGAACAAAGAAGTATGAAGGAGAGAATAGGGTATCGCTAATTAGGAATAAATCTGATCACGATCCTCTCAAACCCGCTCTGATACCATGTAAATTTTATGATCAGATTTAATGCACAGAAAATTAATTCAAAATCAGACACAGTACACAGCAGATACCCTGGGAAAACCCTCCTCTTGAGGGAGAAAAACCCAACAACAATATATCACTTATATATTGAATAATCTCAAAGATGATCTCCTTACAAGAGGCCGATATGAAAGGCCTATACACAAGCATCAATATTGTGATGCATACAGAAACAGATAGAGACAAATCGCTGAACAACTCACAGCCTTCAATGATGCCAAACTTAACCTTTGATGAACTTCAATCTGCCTTGTACAGATTCGCGCCAAGTAGAACGAATACAAAAAACAATAAAATCGATGATGAATGGAATGCAATGAAGGCGTATATATACAAAGTAGTAGAGGAGATGTGACTCTCCAAATACAACAAGTCGGCCTCATTCAAGAAGACGTCCCTCTTGAAAATCGCGCCACTTGAACAAGGTCGGCCTTGTTAAGTAAAACGTGCCTCTTCATTTAATATTTATTTCTTTAACAAATAGTGGTGTCTATAAAAATCACGCCCCTTGAGACTCAAATAAATTAAATAGCATAAGGCTATTATTTAATTTATTATCAATAAGAAGATCGCTGGAAGATTATTCCAGACGCTGCATGTAACATCAACAGACATTACATGTTATGATACTAGAATGGTTAGTTGGTTGTCAACATTGTCATGCAAGTGACGGATACCTAAAGCTATCTATTCTATCTTCGGGTTTAGCCAACTTTTACCAGTTGCATAGAGGTGACTGATGCCAAGGGCTACCCATGTATCGAAGAGGTTAGCCAACATATCACTAGGGCCATGTAGTGTTATACATCCAGTAGTACCCTCTTCCAAGTTCAACAAACTTGTCGCTAGTGACATCTAAATCCAACAAATCAATGGTTCTATGGATTGTGGGAATCTTATTAATGGTCGTATGTGGTATGTTTTGTTACACTTTACTCCTTATCCAATGATGATTGCAAATAGTATGGAATACTTGCCCATCATCATGGCTTGAGCAAAGGACTAGGGAAAAGGATGGGACCCATAGAGTAGCATGGGATGCACTAACATTCCTTTTCTAGTTAGGATGCAATGAAAGGGTAGGTGTTAGTGAACCAAGTAATGTGAAGATGCATGTAGTTGTGTCACATCCTCTTCCTGTTGCTAGTTGGTCATTGTGTATGTGTTAATCACTCACTATGTACTTGTGTAAATAGCCTCGAGTATTGTGCACATTATTATACTTATTCCCTTGCTAATGATAACATCAAGTAGTATGACATGCTTGATCATCATCATAGATGGTTGCGGACTGGGAAAAGGATGGAACCCATGGTGTAGCATGGGATGCACCAACATTCATTTCCAGATGAGATCTACTTATGAACTTTTGTGATTGTGAACCAAGTAGCGAGATGATGCATGTAGTAGATTGCATCCATTTTCACTTTATCAGTTGATTTTTATGTGAACATGTGATGTATGTGTGAATCGTTCACACTAGATATACATGATGTATGCTTAAGCTAGTCACTATTGTACTTGTGATGTGTGTATGAGCTAGTCATTGTTGTACTTATGATGTGTGTATGAGCTAGTCACCCTATCTATAAGTGATATATGATTAGGCCAATCACTGTGTCAACATGGGATTTAGGATTGATTTTGTCCCTATGCGGCCATGTGTGAGTTTGCACACTAACAATAGATATTGAACCAACACTTGAAGGCAATTTGTTATCATTCTATTGTAATTGGACTTACAAAAAAGATTAAACTTGTTGAATAATCATGATTTAAGTGTAAAATTAGAGATCTCATACAAGAGGAGAGGATGTATTCTCTCTATCATTGGTGAGCGAACTACAAAGCCTCTAATTCCCAATAGGAATACTAGGCAGGGTCATCAATAATAAACACTCGAGGTTTAGGTGCAAGTCTAGGGATGACCCTAACATTGGGAGCTTACACTATATGATTAGGCCAATCACTGTGTGAACATGGGATTTAGGATTGATTTTGTCCCTATGCGGCCATGTGTGAGTTTGCACACTAACAATAGATATTGAACCAACACTTGAAGGCAATTTGTTATCATTCTATTGTAATTGGACTTTCAGAAAAGATTAAACTTGTTGAATAATCATGATTTAAGAGTAAAAGTAGAGATCTCATACTAGAGAGGATGTATTCTCTCTATCATTGGTGAGCGAACTACAAAGCCTCTAATTCCCAATGGGGATACTAGGCAAGGTCATCAATAATAAACACTCGAGGTTTAGGTGCAGGTCTAGGGATGACCCTAACATTGGGAACTTAACACTTTCTAGTGTAAGCATATGAGTGGTGGCATGGAGTGTGCACCACGACGATGGTTGAGAATAATTTAGAAGTCAGCACTTCTTGATTGGATGGAAGATGCTTGGTCAAGTAAGTCAGTAGTTATTATAGAAAAAAAATTAGTAGTAACCAAGGGGCGATTGTTACAAGCAAGAAAATAAAAAAGGCAATATTTTTTAAAAAGTCAAAAATATTAAAAAAATGGGGCAAAGATATAGGGAAGCCAAAATAATAATAAAACAATGTAATACGAGCTTCTTCTCTCTGTTTCATACGATTAATGAATTACATACTTATAGGAGTTTTAGTTCCTACATTATAGGAACAACTCACTAATTATTAGAGTTGTTTTAACAACTCAACAAGCAAACAATCTCAAAAAATTATCACAAATTGCTATGTGAGTTGTGTTAACAACGCACAATATGTGAACTAGAACAATTAATTTCCCAACATTCCCCCCCTTAGTGTGAACATGGTAAGAACTCACACCCTACATCTACAATAGGCCCAACTCTTGTGGCTCATGATCTTGATTCAAAATGAAAGGCTCTCTCCTTCCATGGTTTTAAATAGGCTTACCAGAAACCTTGACGTGACAGGAACTCATCAATTGTCCACCTTGTGTGGTTTTCTGGATCCTCCCACAAACCCTTCAAGATCCATGAACTGACTTACTCTAGTGCTTTTGTTCGCCACTATGCTTATACATCAGGGAAGTTATATAGAAAGCAACATACATATCACAAATTTGAAAAACCCATACTAGAAAACGTTTCACATTACATTCCATAAGAACACAATGTTCTTAATTGTAGTCAATGTTACCAATCGCTGCCACTCGATCTCGAACAGCATAGGCCACTGCCACTGCCACTCAAAGTTGCCCTTGACTTTAGCCGTTTTGGTGCAAAATGGGCATGGCAAATTAGTTATTATTCCCCCCCACAATGTGAAATTCCATTTATGCACACAAACAGGAATACTGAAAAGAAAATCATACCATACTGCATACTACTGCCTGGATCTTGTTGCACATGGCCATTATTGCCAGTGAACGTATTCACCAATTGACCATCTTCCAACGAAGTATGGCACTCAGAGGATCTCTGCAGTCATCTGCTCTCCAATACAATCATTTTTCCAATATCCACACACCACACTAAAAAACTAAAAAACTGAAATCCATACCAAAAAATTCACAATGCACACTAGTCACCAAATCAGTTGCGCAGCCCCGTTGTTGGCGACTGACGAGAGGTTGTTGAGTATCCTCCAGCCTCCGGTGCCTCCATCCTCCAGTTGATTTGCTACTTAGCAAATTTGGCTTTGAGGCTCAATTTAAAAATGCCGCCCAAAAATGTGGATGTCGCGTACTAGTGAAAGTGCATCCAATTACAATTGAAATAATGTTTTTTTTTTATTTTTGATACTTTTACATTCACACATTAAACTAACAATAACTAGACTATAGAAATACTAAAAGCTCAAACTGCAAATATTACCTCAAACCAAAATGATTTTCTTCCTATCGGGCTTGCAAATCCAAATAAAATCACCTCTATTAATTGCCACGAATCTGCCAAAGACTCGCAATATATGGTCCCTGATTCACAAAGAAAACAGTGATCTTCTTGACAATATGAAACTATCAATTGATAGGAGTGTTTCCTTTTTGCGGATTGGCCTAACAACTGCTATGGCGCCCTAGACATCTGCATATTTCCTTTACCACTTCTACGGCTTTAGTAGTTATTATTGTATCTTTGCGCTAGGAGAAAGAATTACCAAACAAGCACAGGAAAGCCGCATGGGAAAAGCAAATTATTCACGACTTAATAGTAGATCGCACTCCAAGCACCAAATGAAATAGCGCGGTCAATCTCTTGCCACACACCAAACCAGAAAATGTAAACCAATGGGAGCTAATATGCCATACATAAGAAAACATCGACCAGTAATAAAATTTGAACTCGGTATAAGGTTGATCACAGAGACACAAAATTGTAGACCTACTGATTGCGGCCAAGGGATATGCAATTGACCAAATTCTTTGAATGAGAATCAAGCAACAATATATTCAACTCCACCAGAGATTGCAACACTCCACAATATACTTGCGAACAATATGAACGCGAGCCAAAGAAATTCACTACTAAAGCAAAATATTGTTGATGTAGAGGCCGCGATTGGAGAAGAATGACTACTTTCAAGATATACCACCAATATGAAATTCCCATCGATCCAGATCAAACAAACAAACTTGCCATCAAACAAACTTGCCATCAATCAATAAGCCTGTGGAGATCACACGAGCTCATAGCAAAACTGCAAATAGTGGACCCGTGCAATGAGGAATAAGGCGGCCAAAATAACTCAGATTGTGGGCCCTCTTGCTTCCGTTGTGCTTGCTACAAATGCATCACTCTAATGATAAATGGATTAAATCATATCACTAAGGAATAGCCACAGAAAAGATTATGCTCTGATACCATATTAGAAAAATGGGGCAAAGATACAAGGAAGCCAAAATAATAATAAAACAATGTAATACGAACCTCTCTCTATTTCATACGATTAATGGATTACATACTTATAGGAGTTTTAGTTCCTACATTATAGGAACAACTCACTAATTATTAGAGTTGTTTTAACAACTCAACAAACAATCTCAACAAATTATCACAAATTGCTATGTGAGTTGTGTTAACAACGCACAATATGTGAACACTAACAATTAATTTCCCAACAAAAAAAGTGTTTTCAATCAGCACGCCACAAACCTTAAACCCTAATGGTCTATGGGCCCCACCCAAACCCTAAGCACTCACAAAAATATTATAAATAGGCATCTAAGTCTCATTCCAAATCACTCCCAAGTTTCTATGATATATGGAACCCTACTTGAAGCCCTTCACAATTTGTTTCTTTGCTGGCAGAAATCTTTCAAATAGTTCTCCTAGTGTTACCTAAAGAAAATAAATTACAAGAGAGGGGAGTTTATTTTGATGCACCAAGTTGGAATATTATAGAAAGATCTAGTTTTTGAAATTAATGCCTAGGGTTCAAAATCTGAAGGTTTTTTCTTGGGATAAAGGGTAAGCCAAAATATTTAAGAGTAATGATAGAGGGTATCAAGGAGCTCTTGATCTCCTTGACATGATGATATTCATAGTGCAAGAAGGGTACAAATAGAGGATAAGTTTATAGCAAAATGGAGTCTCTAAAGAATGGACTTACACTCACTGGCATACCAACAAAAAGGTCAGTTCCACATAAACTCAAAATGGAATGAATGAGTTAAATTTAGCCTCAAGATTCTATGGTCAATGAGTTTTTAACAACAAATAAGCATGAAACAAAAATGATGGTAGTCATTTATTGCTCTTTCTTGTGGAGAAGATTGTCCTTCATGCAAACAAACATCTAACTAGATATAATAGATATCCTAAGACCATTACTATCGTCTAATTTCAAATTAAATATTAACAAAATATATTCTTGTGTATTAATCTTCTAAGGAAAAAAGTACATGTTTTTGTCCTTTAGAAATACCTTTAAACGAAATACAAATGATAAATCGTTTCGCTTAAGCTGCTCCTGGAATCAATGCAAAATGAACAGAATTAGCAAATATTTAATAGTGTTTCCATTACAACAAAATTATTACCACCCTAGCTCTCTAAATATTCTAATCAACTAGCATAGCATAATAAATAATTGAGAAATAGTTTATCATAAAACCCACAAGTTCAAACATAATGGAAATAATGTACACGAGCTAGGAAAGAGAAGAAAAATTGCAATGGCATGATCGGAATGCCTAAAGGAGTTCAAGATAAATATTGTTACAGCCTCGAGAGATTATCCTTCCTGCCATACAAATGCTACATGTACATAGCACTTAATATTAAAAATAAATGACTGGATTAGAACCAGGACTTAAGCTTTCCAAAGCATAAGACTCATGAATATTACAATACTAGAAGTTAATATTATAAATAAATGATTGAATAGAGAAAAGACTTAGGCTTCCAAAGACTAAGACTCTTGAGAACGTCACAAGACTAAAAGATCCACACTTCAAAAGCATAAAAATTTGAAATTCTATGAAAGCTAGAATCTTATGAAACATTATAAAAGAATACATGTACATTCATCAGGCACAAATTTGGCAGTCATAATTAGAAATTTTCCATACAAATGGATACACGAAAAGGGTTAACATTTTCAAAAGTCATATAAGCAAAGTAGGGAAGGTGTCTTGTGGCAACCAAAGGGCCACAAAAAAATAATGTGAAATTGGGAAGGGTAAGTGCTTGAGATGCTCTCTCTTCCCACAAAGGAGATTAAGAAGACTATTGTAAGAGAATAAAATACCATTCAGGAGAGTCTAAATACCCTCAGGATCATCCTCAAGGGAGATAGTTTACAAGTTCCAATTATGTTGTTATACTTGTGTGGGAAGAATGTAGACTCTGACTATTTTGCCCAAGGAATGTCTGACACCATAAAAGCAAGTGGATTTGTACAAGGTAGTGGATTGCACACACAGAAAACTTGACCCACTAATTCCTAATCATCTATTGCGATTTTGCTTTCAGTCTTCTTTTTTTAACTTTTCAAATAGTTGTGTTCTCAAGTTCTTTTACCTGTTCAGTAGACATTCAATACACAAAAAACGATAGTATTTATTCCGATAGTAATTTTTGCCAAAATTATAGGAACTATTGTAGGTTTGTTGTACCCAAAATAAAATTCTTGTCATCAAAAGGAAATTTCCTATTTTTAGAAATTTCTGAACGACAAACGAAGCATAGGGTTTTTGTGGGTTTATTGTCAAGAGGATACTTGCAAATTTTTGAAAATTTTGAAATTAGGGTTTCAGGCCCCTATTTTTAGAAAAACCCTAAAAAATAGGATCTTTCCAGAAATGACTCAAAATGATTTTGATTGGTTTAGTCTTCGTCACGATCACACTGGTCCATTCAGAATCACAAAAAAGTCATTTTTGCTCTGGTGGGTCTATTTCACTTTTTTAGGAGAAAAGCTAGGACCTCTAAGGTCATCAATGGCAGATGGCCAAATACCAGGTGTCAAAAGCTAAGTCTCAAACACTTCACAGAAGAGTCTATGGCGAAAGATGCTCAACGACGGAGTGGAATTTCAAAAGTTGAAAAATGCAAAAAATAAACTAAGTCTGGAAAAAGGACAACTTGTCACAAGGGAGATGCCTTTGTAGTCAACGCCTTGGTCAACTTTTCAATACCCGTGCACATGAAGTGATGAAAGCAATCACAACGGTGAACACGGTCACGTTGTTGACACAACAGTCAACCCAGTCAAGCAACACGGTGAACGTGAAGTGCAAGGAGAGTAAAATCATTAGAAAATGAAGTGCAAGGAGAGTAAAATCATTAGAAAATGACTAACACTGGAGCCAAAAGTGCCCCTGCTAGCCAAGGGCGCCCAAGAATTCAAGAGGTCAAATACAACTATTAAGTTTTGCAATGTTGAGGGTCTTCTTCAAAATTCTGCTAGCTTTCCGATGGATCGTCAAGCAAGTTCAATAGATTCATCAAACACCGGCAAACAAAGGCAGAGGCGGAAGATGCTAAAGGTCAAGAGTCATCAAAAATGGCAGTTTAACAAGGGAAGAACACCCCTGCAGACCAAGGTTTCCCAAAAAAGAAACCATTCAGAAGTCAGTCTTTGATTTAGTTATCTCCAGATGATCTTCCCAGATTCAGCTCAGCTTTACAACGAATTTGTTCGCCAGTCCACAAGACCTATCAAACATCAATAGTTGTTGATCAAACGAACACGTAAAACGAAGGATAAAACGAAAGTCAAAAGAGCAAAAGTGCCCCTGCCAACCAAGGGCGCCCAGCATTTTGAGCAACCAAATGTGGTTTTACTGTCTTCTCCAAGACATCTTCTCAGCATCCTTCCAGCTTCACGATGAATCCAACAACCATGTCAAATGCTCACAAAAGAAGATCAAGCGCAAGATGTTGAAAGTCAAATGAAGTTAAAAACCGTGAAAAATTAGCCCAGTATACAGCAAAAAGCACCCTTCTAGCAAAAGGCGCCCAATTTTTTGGAGCATCAAATGCAGCTTTCGTGTTTCACAACTCCCAAGAAGTCCTCAGTTTTGATCAAGCTTCGTGACGAGAGAATCAGCAGATTCACCGAAGCTTTCAAACATCCATCAACAAGGACCGAACTGGAGCATTTCGTCAAGAGTTGCAAAGTGAAAATTGTGTCTCAGAAGCACAAAAGTGCCCCTACAGGCCACGGGCGCCTAGGAATTTAAACCTCTTGAAACAGTTTTCAGAACTTGCACAACCAGTCATCCTTTCCGGGATTCTTCCAGCTTCGTGATGGATTCAACATCCAATCCACGGGGATCATCAATCACCGAAACCTGCAGATCAAAGCACGGGAGGTCAAAATTATAGAAATTGAACACCATCTGAAAATTGGTTAACACTGGCAAGAAAAGGCACCCTTCTAGCAAAAGGCGCCCAAGAATTCAAGTCACCAGAAGTCATTTCAGGGTTTGCAGCCTCTAGTAACATCTCTTCAGAGTTGATCCAACTTCATAGTGAATTTGTCGGCCAAGCCTCGGGATCAATCAAACGTCCGGAATCAAGGGTCAAACGGAGGTAGTTTATCAAAGAAATTTTGAAAATCTTCAAAAATATCCTAACACTGGCAAGGTGGCGTCCAAAGTCAACTCCCAGTTACAGATTTTGAAGACTTTCTCTTCCTCAAGACATCCCAAAATTTGGGGAATGCTTCCAATTAACTCCCTAACTGATGCTTCCACCTCCAAATCATATTTATCAAGCATTTGGGCGTCCTTTCTCATTATTTTTGCAGGTTAACTTTAAACACCAAACATAGAAGCTTTCTTCTCTACGGCATTTGAACGATCAAACAGAGGAGGTTTTCAGCGTTCTTCGTATTTTCAAGAACAGATTGCACAGAAGGACGTTTTTCCAAAGTTCATATCTCCAAGCATCATATTTCAGAGGCAGAAGTTCATGAACTTCAAATTCTAGCATTCTAGGTTTTTTCCTTTTTTAATCTTTTTCGAGATTGGAAATTTTTCCCACGATTTCTTCTACTTTTGTCTTAGGTTTTCTTGCATGTTCAAGCAAACTCCATTTTTTCACAGATCTGACCTTTTGGGTTCATTCAACACAGAATTGGCCACAAAACCCATGTGCCAAAATTTTCTAAGTAAATTACCCCACTGCCTCCAATTTTTAGGGTTTATGAAAAAATCACCTTTTCAAAAACTGACATTTTGAGTTTGCTTAGCACAGAGGCGCCTACAATACCCATGTCTCAGAATTTCTCTAGGAAAAATTTGCCTCGCTGCCTCTACCTCTGAGGGGTTGTTGCATGTCCAAGAAAAAGTCATTTTTTCGAAAATCTAACATTTTGGGTTCATTCAAAAAAAACATTCTCAACAAAACCCATGTCTTAAAACTGCCTCTCGGGGAAGCTATTTTTAGCCTCTGCAAAAAAATTTGTTCAAACATAGTCGAGTGCACAGTCATTCTTCCAAATTTTCAGTATGCAGTTCTCTCAAGTTGAATTCAAGACCAAATCGGTCTTGCTTCATCATTTCCTGAAGACAGTTGACACCGATCTACATCGAGCACACCCAGAAGTTGACTTGGACAAGCTGGAAGGCATAGATGGAATCACGATGCAAAATATTGAGCAATCCGGGTTACTTGAAGCAGCCTCTTTTCCCATCTCAGCACAGAGCGTTGAATTTGTAATCGCTTGTGTAAAGCACTACAACCCCACTTCGCAAGAAATCCAGTCAATTGATGGGCGAACAATTTTGCAGTCTCAGGCCAAAAGATATCGAGAGGTGCTTTGCTATTCCACATTGTACAAACAACTTGGTCATATCAATGGAGGAGTGTGAACGAGTGTTCAACAGATCAAAGGAACAGTGTTAGAAAAGGATGGCACAAAGGTGGCTCAAAGAGAAAAGAAACAACTTGCCAAAGAACGTAGGACGTGGAGAATTCAGAGATGAGTATGCGATCATGATCACTCTACTCAACCATGTCACGGGTCAAGCAGAAGAAAACAACTTTCAGCCATGGATGTATTACATCATGTCTCAACTTGTCAACAACAAAGAACATTACAACTGGCCCGCCTTGATCAACGACACTCTTCACAACCAAGTGACAAGATTCTTCAAAGCCCATGAATTCCATATGGGTTCATACCTCATATATCTGATAACCTTTCAAGGCCAGTTTAAAGGGTTGAATACTGTTGGAACTCTAGGTGTGCAGCCAGTTCATGAACATTTCTCACAGTTTGAATTATCACAGTCAAAACGGCACTTCAAGCGAGTAAATGACATGTTCTGATGCACACAGTGAGGGACCTTGCTCACGAGTTACATATATGCATTTCACTAGAAGCCAGATTGGCAATGGTAGATTGGGCCAATTTCATCCAATTCCCCACATTTACCTACATTCACGTATATGGTTACTCAGGTCATCCAACCATGTTACCCCGTTATCCATTGGATAAGGTGGTATTCATGGAGTTTCTATGGCGGTTGCATGAAGTCCACACCTTTCTACGCAATAAACGCTAGTCTACTGCCAACTTTCCTTTTGAGATGGGTATATACAGGTGCAGATCAGCAACTGACACAAAGGCTGTGAGCAATGTAATATCCCCAATGGGATCTGCCCTAAAATTTTGATTTTTATTTCTGCTCAAAACCCTAATTTTGATTCTGATTTTTTATTTTCTGATTTCCAACAAAATATCACAGCAAGCATACAAGTGCCAAACATGACAAATAATACATGCCAAATGTTGCTACCAATTGATATTCGTATTAAACATGAGATTCACCATGAAAAACACAAGATAGAGCATCCAAATGAACATACAGGTCTGATTTACAGGTCTAATTTCCTGTAGATAACATCTGCTGTTACAAAACTGAATATTCTGGACTGATTTTACAAGGAACTCAAAGGCTCAAACATGCCAAACATAAGCCCAGATTTCTGCTCTACAAATCAGATCTGAAACGTACCTAATATATGCAAAATAGTCTTCAAATATCAAACCCTAGATGGGCCAAATTCCTCCTTGGTAAGTGCTTAGGGTTTGCTGCTCCAAATATGCTCTGCAAATCTAATGATGCAATGCTGCTCCAACCTCCAAATGTCTCCAATGAAGTGCAAATAGAACTCCGTTATGAGTCCACTACAAGATGAGCTAGGTTTTCGTCCAACTCACCTTCCTAGCAAAAGGGTTTTCGTCCTTCTGCTGGTCTGTCGTGCTTATTCCAAATCTCCCATGATGAAAACAAACCAAGTGACCTTGCATAAATACATTGCCAACCAAGGGATCGGCCTCGCAAAGGAAAATTCAAATATTAAATTATTGCGCCAACAACAAAAGGGTGGCCAGAATATAAATTATAATTCAAAATATTATTTTAGGCGCCATTACTCAAATGAGTTGACCAGAAATAACTTTAAATGTTATTTTTTTTTAATAATTTAAATTATTATTTATTTAATATTATTTTAAATATTATATTGATATTTATTTTAAATTAGCATTTAAGAATGTTGTTTTCTGCCCAAATTCAAATTTTGGTCCCCATTTAATTTGGGGACATGACAGTCCTCCGGTCCCAATAATTGCTTGCCCTCAAGCAATTGTGAGCTTGTGCCCTTGAATGCTGAGACAACTAGCAAGTGATGGCGTCTGTACTCCAAACCTTTGCTGCTCAACTCTAATGTAAACGGTAGCAAGCCAATCCTTGTGTCATGATCCCAAAGAAATAGTACAGCAATCATGTCAATTCCTAGATCCCATGTCATCGCACTATCATGCTCAGCAGACGCTAGAGGATGGATGTATCTCCAAAGGCCATCAACTCCAACCCACTTCCAGACTTCAGGAGATCTCTCATGCATGTGCAAAACAAGGGAAGGGGTCTTCTTGCTAGCCAATTCAAGAGTATCACCCTCATGAGCAAGAGCTGCCAATTCAAGACTAAGCAAAACCTCAAGTCTGCTGTTCCAAATCAAAAAATCATAATAGCCATCATACCTTTCCACTGTGTCTTTTGATCACATCAAACCTCTCCTTCATGAGAATTATAACTCTTATGGCTGATCCTTTTGGTTGTCATAGCATAGTAATGTGAAGATATAGGTTTGTTGTCATACCTCAAAAAATTAGCCCTCACATCATGCTCATGTGTGGGGTCTACCTCCATCTCAACCATTTCTCCTTATGTGAGGGAATGGTCATCAATAGGTGCTGGTCCACAAGGAGCCTCCAAGTGCAGATCATGTGCTACAAGCTCAGTCTCATGGCTGCAAACAATGTCTTCATCATAGAGTCCCTCAATGCCTTCCTTCATTTCAGCACTCTTTGCCTCCTTCCTGTTGCTCAGAATCTCAGGTCCATTCTGATTTGAGTGACTGCTTTCTGGATCGCAATTTGGTGTAGATCTGAAAACATTGGTCAGGGTATTCATGTTTTGCATCAACATATTCATCATTTGTGACGTTTGCTCCTATTGCTTGGCCATTTGCTCCTGCATTTGAGCCATTTGCCTCAAGAAGGTCTCCCATTGCACATTCCTATCAGCCATCTTCTTACCTCTGCCTCCTATTTCGGATGACTCAGCTTCAGCCTTTTGCCTTTCCCTCTCAATAGCTCACTGATCCATTTGACTCAAACGCATAACATTCCCCCAGGCTGGCAAGATCGAGGCTCTGATACCACTGTAATATTCCCAATGGGATATGCTCTAAAATTCTGATTTTTATTTCTGCTCAAAACCCTAATTCTGATTCTGATTTTTTATTTTCTGATTTCCAACAAAATATCACAGCAAACATACAAGTGCCCAAATATGACAAATAATACATGCCAAATGTTGCTCCTAATTGATATTTGTATTAAACATGAGATTCACCATGAAAAACACAAGATAGGTCATCCAAATGAACATACAGGTCTGATTTACAGGTTTGATTTCCTGTAGATAACATCTACTATTACAAAACTGAATATTCTGGACTGATTTTACAAGGAACTCAAAGGCTCAAACATGCCAAACATAAGCCCAGATTTCTGCTCTACAAATCAGATCTGAAACATACCAAATATATGCAAAATAGTCTTCAAATATCAAACCCTAGATGGGCCAAATTCCTTCTTGGTAAGTGCTTAGGGTTTGCTGCTCCAAATATGCTCTACAAATCTGATGATGCAATGCTGCTCCAACCTCCAAATGTCTCCAATGAAGTGCAAATAGAACTCCATTATGAGTCCACCACAAGATGAGCTAGGTTTTCGTCCAACTCACCTTCCTAGCAAAAGGGTTTTCGTCCTGCTGGTCTGCCGTGCTTATTCCAAATCTCCCATGATGAAAACAAACCAAGTGACCTTGCATAAATACATTGCCAACCAAGGGGCCGGCCTCACAAAGGAAAATTCAAATATTAAATTATTGCACCAACAACAAAAGGGTCGGCCAAAATATAAATTATAATTCAAAATATTATTTTAGGCACCAATACTCAAATGAATCGGCCAGAAATAACTTTAAATGTTTTTTTTTTTAAATAATTTAAATTATTATTTATTTAATATTATTTTAAATATTATATTGATATTTATTTTAAATTAGCATTTAAGAATGTTGTTTTCCGCCCAAATTCAAATTTGGGTCCCCATTTAATTTGGGGACATGACAAGCAATGAGATGATGAAGCTTAATCTAAGTTTCTCATTGAAAAGCGCTCATATGATCCTTGGGGTCACTTGGCAGCTCGCCTTGGCCACTATTCTTCACATAAACCTTGGATGGAGGATTATTGGTTTAGCTGTGAAGACAAGTTCGAAGTGTGTAGGCGCAATTACAACAGATTCACTCTTCCACAGATCGCGTATTTTTTATCAGAGGATGTGGAAGGTTTATCAAATGATGATGGTGAAGTCATACTTCCCACGTATTTAAGAGATCAAATTGACTCGCAGCCACTTTGATTCGTTGATTGGTACGCCAAGGAAAGCACATCCATTGAGGAAAGGACAAGCAGGGTTGTAAGGAACAGCAGGCCCTTTATGATTGAATAAAACATTGAAGCAAGCCCTAGTTGTCAAAACCCCTATGAAACTTTGTTGATTAATCAAGTTCATAGTCAACAAACCATGTCACTCTTGTCATGTCAACCAAGTTGTGGTCCTATCAATTGTTAGGTTGTCAAGTGTTGACCTAGTTTGTATACTAACCATTGAAACGGGACTCGCCCAGACTCGCCAGGACTCGACGAGTCACGAGTCGAGTCACCCTAGCCGAGTCCTGTTGAGTCCTAGCTGGACTCACCGAGTCTGGTGAACTCACCAGACTCGCCAAGTTCAGGCGAGTCTCGTCAGCAGGACTCGACAACAGGCAAGGTTTGAAAAGTGTAAAAAATTACATGAAATTTAAAGTTAAAACTCTTTTTTTACTTATTGTGAATGCAAAATGATGTACGCAATGAAGGTTTGTATGGTTTTTGGCGCTGTCCCTTGACCCCACTGGGGGCACTTCCCCCAGACCCCCGCAAGGGGCGTTACCCCTTGACCCTGATGGGGGCACTGCCCCACAGACCCCCGCAAGGGGTGTTGCCTCTTGACCCCACTGGGGGCACTACCCCCAAACCCCGCAAGGGGTGTTGCCCCTTGACCCCATTGGGGGCGCCCCCAACCCCCACAATGGGCATTGCCCCTTGACCCCACTAGGGGCGTTGCCCCCAAACCCCTGCAACGGGTGCTGCCCCTTGACCCCACTGGGGGCACTGCCCCCAGACCCCTATGAGGGGCACTGCCCCTCGACCCCACTAAAGGCACTGCGCCTAGACCCCCACAAAAGGCACTACCCCTCAACCCCATTACAGCAATTTCCCTAATACTTGAGATTATGGCTACTGTATCATCCAGGACCTATCTTAGACACATTTGTAGGAAGGATGCAAGCTCCTTTCAGCCATAGACTTCTAGTTATTGTTTTGAATCTTTTGATATGTCATATTTGTTTGGAATATTTGATGTCATGGATTTCATATTCCATGTGTTGATGTTCAGGAGCAGCGTCAATCTTATCTTCCAGCGATCTCCTTTGTTTCATGTTAATAAATTAAATCATAGCTTAGAGCTATTTAATTTATTGAGACATCGATTCACTCAAGAGGAACGATTTATTGAGTTGCAATTGTTTGTTAAGGCCGACTTGATTATTGAAGATGCACGTTCAATAAAGAAATTCATTTGTTATCAAGCCGACCTTGAAATGGCACGATTCCTTATGTGGCCGACTTCTTGCTCATTGGATACGACTTAATGAAGAGGCGCCTTTCTCTATGATGGCCGACTTAATTTAAAGAGTGACGACCTTTCCATATTGTATATATATTTGATGGTTCTCTCCTTGTTCATCATTCATTCATTCAAGCATATTCGTCACAAGTCAAGTGCGAGTTTATTTACAAGTGCAGATCATAGTTGAAGGCTGAGTTTCTCCATCAGCGAATTATCTTATTGTATTTCTGTGTTGCATCATATCTGGTGCTTATATTCTGGTCTGCAAATTGACCTCTTGTAAGGAGATCATTGTTGGTGAAATTCAATATATAAGTGATATATTGTTGCTGGGTTTTTCTCTCTCAAGAGGAGGGTTTTCCCAGGGTATCTACTGTGTTGTTGTGTCTGATTTTGAATTAATTTTCTGTGCTTTAATCTGATCACTAAAATCTAACATGGTATCAGAGCAGGTTTGAGGAGATCGTGATCAGATTTGTTTATACATCGATATTCTATTCTCTTCTTTATAATTCTTGTCTATCTCTACCTTTGTCAAGATGGTGAACGGTTTGAAGATTGAGGACAGACTCGAAGGAGTATCAAACTTCACCTCATGGAGATTTAGGATCATGCTTACCTTGCGTGAAAATGACTTGGGTGAGTTTGTGGAGTCCAGTGTTCCTGAACCTGAGGAGGAAGAAGAGAAGTTGCAGTGGGTGAAGAAAGATATCAAGGCAATGAAAATATTGGTTGATTCTGTTAAGGATCATATCGTTCCTATTGTCTCTAAATTGAAGACGGCAAGAGACATATTTAAGACATTGGAAGAAATGTACGAAATCAACAATACCAACCGGACACTTGCACTGAAGCAACAACTACACCGTGTGAAGATGGCGAAGGGAGAATCTATGATTGCATATTTCATGAGGATTTCAGATTTGAGAGATCAGCTCTCGACAATTGGACATATGGTTGATGACAAAGACCTGACTATGCTTGTGCTCAATGGTCTCCCTTTGTCCTGGGAATCCTACATTCAGGGAATCAGTGCAAGATCAAAATTGCCTAAGTTTGATCGTCTAAGGTCAGATTGCATTCAAGAAGAATCAAGGTTGGTGGCTAGAGGCGTTGGTCAAAGTTCAAAGAATGAAGACATTCATGTTCTCGCCTCCCATGCTTCAAAGAAGAAAGGAAAAGATGGACAGAAAGGGTTCTTCAAAAGGAATTGAGATAAGGGAAATGATGATGCACCTGCCTCCAAGAAGAAGAGAGACATGTCCAAGATTCAATGCTTTAGGTGTGATAAGTTTGGCCACTTTGCTAAGCATTGTCCAATTAGACCTAAGCAACAAGCCACCATTGCAGATGTTGATGATGCCTCTCCGCAGAAGGATTCATGTGAATACTTGTTCTATTCAGCACTATCAAGCAATGTACCTACAGATACCAACACTTGGCTGATCGACAGTGGTGCTTCTCGACACATCACTAGATTTAAGGAGCACTTATCAAGTTTGGTGGAGAAAGATTTTTGCGAACAAGTTATTGTTGGAGATGATGCTGGCTATTCCGTAAAAGGAATTGGGAACTCTACTCTTCATTTGGATTCCGGCATTACACTTCAGTTGAGAGATGTTTTTATGTCCCAGGAATCAAGCGCAATCTTATTTCTATTTCAGCTCTAGAAGATGAAGGATATCAAGTTGCCTTCTCCAAAGGCAAAGTTCTTGTGTGGATGGGGAATTCCAGTTTCAAGGATGCTCAAGTAATTGGTGTTAGACATGAAAGCCTCTATAGGCTATGTACGCGTCCTCTACAAGCACTAGTTCATGATTCTTCAAGCCTATGTGATTTGTGGCATCGAAGATTGGCGCACCTCCACTTTTGAGCCTTACCTATCATGGAGAAGATGGTCACGGGACTTCCCAAGTTCAATCAGAAGCATGAAGGAACTTGCAAAGGATGTGCTATGGGTAAGAATTCAAAAGCCCCTTTCCACAGTACAGAAAGTAGATCTAAATGTATTTTAGACCTTATTCATTCTAATTTATGTGCACCTATGTTTGTTCCTTCTTCGAGTGGTTTCTTGTATTATGTTCTTTTCATTGATGATCACTCTAGAAAGACTTGGATTTATTTTTTGAAAACTAAAGAGTCTGAGGAAGTGTTAGAAAGGTTCAAGGAGTTCAAAGCTCTTGTAGAGAATCTTTCCGGTAAAAGAATCAAGATCCTCAGATCTGATAATGGAGGAGAATACACCTGGTAGGTTTCGAAATTTCTGTGTTGATGTTGGGATTAAGAGGGAGTTATGTGTCCCCTATAATCCTCAACAGAATGGTGTTGCAGAGAGAAAGAACAGGACGATCGTGGAAGCAGCAAAAGCCATGATCCATGGCCAGGATCTACAATCCTTCTTATGGGCAGAAGCTTCTAGGACTACTGTAAATGTTCAGAATAGAAGTTCTCACAAGGTCTTGGAGAATATGACTCCGGAAGAAGCCTTTAAAGGGAAGAAGCCCGAGGTCAGTCATTTGAGGATCTTTGGATGTCCTGTCTATGTTCATGTTCCAAAAGAGAAGAGAACTAAGTTGGAGCCTTCTGGCAAGAAAGGAATATTTGTGGGCTATAGTGAGACATCAAAAGCCTACAGGATATATGTTCCAGGTCAGAAGTTGATTGAAATCAGTAGAGATGTCACATTCGAGGAAGATGTTGCATTTAGAAGATCCAAGCGAACTCGTGGAGATTGACTATGATGAGCCTCCTCAGGATATGGAAGTTGACCATACTCCTAAGATTCAGAGGGAGACTTTAGAACCGAAGGAAGATGTTGATCCAGTTGAGCCCTTGGAACCTACTGATGGGCCTACCGATATTGTGATTAGAAGAAAGAGACCCTTTGGGCTAGGCACTATGCAAGAGGCTGAAAGGTTTGCAGCTCCCAGAGGTACATTCAGAGAAAGTAAAAGGCCACATAAGTTCTCCAGTTATGTTGCCTTGATGAGTCAGATTATTGAGTTTGAGCCTTCTAGTGTGGAAGAAGCTTCCAGTCAACAGGTTTGGAAAGATGCTATGTCAGAGGAGTACCACTCAATTCTCAAGAATGATGTTTGGGACATTGTTCCTAGACCCGAAGGCAAATCTGTGGTATCTTCGAAATGGCTCTTCAAGATCAAGCATGGAGCTGATGGGAGCATAGAGAAGTACAAGGCAAGATTTGTGGCTTGTGGGTTTTCACAGAAAGAGGGAATTGATTATGAAGAAACATTTGCTCCTGTTGCTCGCTACACTTCTGTCAGGACCATCATTGCCATTGTTGCATCTAAAGGATGGAAGATTCATCAGATGGATGTGAAGACAGCTTTCCTAAATGGTGTGATCGAGGAAGAAGTTTACATCGAGCAACCTGATGGGTTTGAGGTACATGGGAAGGAGTCTCATGTTTGCAAACTGAAGAAGGCCTTGTATGGTCTTAAGCAGGCTCCTCGTGCATGGTACAAAAGGATTGATCATTACCTGTCAAGTTTGGGTTTCTTGAAGAATGATGCTGATTCAAATCTATACTTCAAGGTAATTAATGGTGAAGCATTAATTTTGGTCTTATATGTTGATGATTTGATACTTATTGGAGAAGAGCACTTGATCATCAAATGTAAGAAAGAGTTGGCCTCTGAGTTTGAGATGAAAGACCTTGGACTTATGCACTACTTCCTTGGCTTAGAAGTCTAGCAGAAACCAGATGAGATGATTCTAAGTCAAGGGAAGTACACCATTGATGTACTTAAGAGGTTTGGTATGATGGATTGCAAATCCATGTCTACACCTATGGAGACCAATCTACATAAATTGAAGGAGGCTGCAGCTAGTTCAGACTTGGTGGATCCTACTATGTACAGACAACTAATTGGGTCCTTGATGTATCTAGTTAACACCAGACCGGATATCTGTTACGCTGTGAGTGCACTTAGTCAGTTCATGTGTGAACCGAGACAAATACATCTTGTTGCAGCTAAACATATCCTGAGATACTTGCATGGCACAGTTGGATATGGGTTGAGATATTCTTCAGATGTTGACTTGGAGCTGCATGGTTATACTGATTCTGATTGGGCAGGATGTGTTACAAATCGGAAGAGTACCTCTGGATGTTGCTTCAGTTTGGGTTCTGCTATAATATCCTGGTGCAGTAGGAAGTAGTCTTCTGTGGCATTGAGTACAGCAGAGGCAGAGTATATTGCAGCTTGTATGGCAGCTCAGGAAGCAGTATGGCTTCGTAAGCTCCTTGCAGGATTGTTTGGACAATCAATGGAGCCTACTATCATTCATTGCGATAATCAGAGTTGCGTGAAGCCTTCTGTCAATCCTGTGTTTCATGACAAAACCAAGCATGTTGAGATTAAATACCACTATATCAGAGATATGGTATTGAGGAAGGCTATACAGTTGAAGTATATCAGCACTGATGAGCAAACGGCAGATATTCTCACCAAGCCTCTCTCCAGAATAAAGTTTGTGTACTTTCGAGATAAGCTTGGTATGGTGGAGAATCCAGCCTTAACTAAGAAAGAGACTCAGTATCAGTGATAGCCTATAATGAGTTCTTCTCTGTGGAGAGAAGTTCGAGGTGAAATCCCTTGTTTAATGAGCTCTTCTTCGTGAGAGAAGTTCGAGGTGAAATCCCTTGTTAATGCATTTCTCTTTGAGATTTGAGGTGAAAGCCCTTGTTTCCACCCTCTGAGAGAGTCATGGTGGATGTCATGTGTGTGACTCCATGACAACATCACATGAGAGAATCCGTGATGATTTTGTTGTACTTGTGTTTCACCCTCTGGGAGACCCATGGTGAAAAGTCATGTTGAGGTGACAACCTCACGCAAGTGATGAACACTTGTACACACCATAGAATGGTTGTAGCCATTATGGTTGATATCATGTTGAGGTGATATCTGATATCACGATGAGGTGATATTCTTCTTTTCCACATTTGGTTGTAGCCAATGTGGTAGACATCACGTTGAGGTGATATGTCTTCTGCAGCTGGAAGTATCATCCCTAGCTGAGAGGGAGTGTTGATGTTCAGGAGCAGCGTTGGTCTTATCTTCTAGCGATCTCCTTTGTTTCATGTTTAATAAATTAAATCATAGCTTAGAGCTATTTAATTTATTGAGACATCGATTCACTCAAGAGGCACGATTTATTGAGTTGCAATTGTTTGTTAAGGCCGACATGATTATTGAAGAGGCACGTTCAATAAAGAAATTCATTTGTTATCAAGCCGACCTTGAAATGGTGCGATTCCTTATGTGGCCGACTTCTTGCTCATTGGATACGACTTAATGAAGAGGCGCCTTTCTCTATGATGGCCGACTTAATTTGAAGAGTGGCGACCTTTCCATATTGTACATATATTCGATGGTTCTCTCCTTGTTCATCATTCATTCATTCAAGCATATTCGCCAGAAGTCAAGTGCGAGTTTATTTACAAGTGCAGATCATAGTTGAAGGCTGAGTTTCTCCATCAGCGAATTATCTTATTGTATTTTTGCGTTGCATCATATCTGGTGCTTATATTCTGGTCTGCAAATTGACTTCTTGTAAGGAGATCATTGTTGGTGAAATTCAATATATAAGTGATATATTGTTGCTGGGTTTTTCTCCCTCAAGAGGAGGGTTTTCCCAGGGTATCTGTTGTGTTGTTGTGTCTGATTTTGAATTAATTTTCTGTGCTTTAATCTGATCACTAAAATCTAACACCATGAGTTTTGTATACATTTGAGCCTTTGACTATATATCTAAGTGTGCTATTTCCTTGAGCAGCTCAGCTACAATTTATGTTTATACTTACATGATCAATGTATACTTGTGTTAGTGACGAGGACCTTGATTGGGTTGACCAGGCAGATAGAGAGGCTAAGGCTATAACCATGGCAGACGAGAAGGCTAAAGCATGAGCAAACACATCCACAACTAATGTTGGTGAGGGTGGCATGGAATCACAAGTAGAGACTATGGCTGCAGTTGCTACATTTTCTAGGACCCACCTTAGATACCTTCGTAGGAAGGATGCGGACTCCTTTGAGCCATAGACTTGTAGTTATTGTTTTGATATTTCATATTTATTTGGAACATTTGATGTCATGGATTTCATATATGCATTTTGTATACATTTGACTATAATTTTATATATCTAAGTGTGCTATTTCCTTCAGCAGCTCAGCTAGAATTTGTGTACTTTATACTTATGTGATCGATGTATACTTGTGTATTTGATCAAATTTGCTTCTATTTAATGATGTTATTGTGTCTTTAAGGTTTATTCAATAAAGGGTGCTTGAAACAAGTTTTAAATCCTTAAAAATCTCTAAATTTCTAGGGTTTTTTCATTTTGCTAAGTCTGCGCCAAGTCTGCCCGCTGAGTCCCGAGTCCCAAGTCGAGTCACCCTAGCCGAGTCCGAGCCGAGTCCAAGTCTCGTTACTATGATAATAACATTTTCTACAAATTGATCATGGATGTAGAATGGCAAACAAATATGAGTAAGTTTTTAGAAGATTGATAGCTCCAAAGTGAAACTAAAGACTGGAATGAATAACAAGTGGCGTAGATTGGGAGTATACACACAACATTTAAAGTGTTTAATAATTGTCAAGGGATATTGCACTTTTCAAGTGGCTCCACCACCTAAGAATCATAGACCTCTAAATGCCATCTAAGCAAATGAATTGAAAGGTTGATGAGCTCACCCTTGAGCTTAAGTCAACAAAGGACTCGTTAGAAAGTACACAAATGGCATTTCTGGAGGTAAAAGATCAGCTTGATACTACAGGAACAGTTCAAGGAACAAGGGAACAAAGCAATGGCAAAGGAAATCAAGAAAATAATGATAGTCTCAAGAGGATTTTGATTTAGAGCATGTTCTAGAGAAATCAAAAGTTTCATGTACAAGTTTGGGTCAACAGAAAGATTGGTTTGAGCAAGAGGATGAAATAACTTTCAATCTTTTGATAACCCACTTTTTGAAATGGATAGAGCCAACTTTTGACAATCCACTTTTTGAGATGGATTCTGAGACATTTTGTGGTTCAAATTTTATAGCTGGTAATAATAATAGAGGGGTACAGCACAAGCCATCAATATCATCAGAAGGCTCAAGGATTGGGAATTGCAAATTCCCAATATTGGTATGGAATCCAAGTGAAAATTTCAAAATTAGTGCTGCTGTCATCATACAAATCAGCCATCACATGATTTCATTTGCATGCATATAAGTGGGTTGGCAAGTATTTTCAATCAAGGGATGGAGCAATTTTTAGTTGGTGATTGTTGGAAAAGAATTTTTAGCCTTTAAAGAAGGGTATTCAGTCATTACAATGCTCACATTACTTGTTTATGCAATAAGGTTTCAATTTTGCAGCTGCTGTTCAATTTAAAGTTGCTGACTTGGGTAAAATCATATTATAAGTTGTTATTTTCAGACTTGAACAGCTGCAAGGTTGATCAATTTGAGGCCACTGAATCTTTGAGAAATGTTGGAGAATGGTTTCAATTGAAGAGAATGAATACTTCAGCCAACATAGCTCCATTTTGGGTGGAAAATCAGGTGATTCGTGAATGTCATAATTTGTTTTCAGCCGGCACACATGCTGATTCGTGTCATTTCGTGGAAGGAAGCTTACAACATCATTGATGATCATCTTGAAAGGTATGTGTTGTGGATTATGCATACTTGATGATCAAATTATTTTTTGAGCTGCTAAGAGACATCATTATTAATGGGGTTAAGAGCTACACTTGTTGGTCCAAATTGTTTCACCTATCAAGTAAGAGAATTGAACTTGAAAGTTGCCTGGAAATTTTCAAACCTTGTGAAGAAGACATCATTGGACTTCAAGTCAAGGAGGAACATTTGAAATGTTCGCTCATATTTTTGGTTCCAAGATGGAAAGCTTGTACTTTGGTATGGTGATTTACTAACACCTTTTTGCTTTCAGCCCATATAATGAGAACAAATTGTCTTTCAAAAAGGTGAACAAATTTCAAAGGTGCATAAGAATATTGTGGACAATAGTTTTCATCAACTTCTACAGCAAGATAGACATCATTTTACAAGAGAAGGATCCATACTCTACAGTCATCACAATATGGTTCGTTATATTGGTACAGTCAAGTTGGAACTTCGAAGTTTGCACTTACTTGAAAATTCAAGATATAATTTGGTTAAAACTTAAAGAGTTACAATGGGGTTTGGGGCAAAAGTTTTAGATATGGTGGGAACTCCATTGTTTGTAGAATGAATTGATCAATTGGAATTAATGAGTTGAATCGGCATTGCTTGAGGACAAGCAATTTTGAGAAGGGAGAATTTATAATGTCTATTTTTTGGTCCATTCCATCATTTTTGAAAACTCCAACTTTCTTGGAGAATGCCAACATTATCGGAAGGGTATTATGATATAGGGGCAGAGAGTTCCTGGAGCCAATATGATTACAATGGTACTTTCTATGTGCAGACCCAACAATTCTGGGAACACTCCACACTTCTTGGATAAGTCTGTTATCATGGGAGGACACCAATCTTCATATAGATTGATTTCCTATACACTTCAAGTATTGCTGATGTGATCAAAATTCAAGTTTAGATTTTTCAATATTTTCCATAACTTTGGTGGTTGTGTAGAAAATAATTAAAGTATTAAATGGTTAAATATTTAAGTTGTCAAAAAGTGGAAAATTAAAGACCTTTTAT
Source organism: Sequoia sempervirens (assembly GCA_007258455.2). Taxonomy (NCBI): domain Eukaryota; kingdom Viridiplantae; phylum Streptophyta; class Pinopsida; order Cupressales; family Cupressaceae; genus Sequoia; species Sequoia sempervirens. The sequence continues at coordinate 39,304,105 of VDFB02000020.1, forward strand.
TTAATTATTTAAAAAGGTGATTAATTGAGTTTCGTGGAAAAAAGTGAATATTAATTAAAAGTAATTTTTAATTACCTTTAGGGTTGGATGGAAAAGAATAAAAAAGAGGAATTATTGTAAAAAGAATTCATTCTATTCATAATCAATTTCTGGAAACACTTGTTTGTAGAGCTTTGGTTCAGCTTTTACTTGAGTACAAAAAGCAAAACCCTCTTGGTTTATTCAAGAATCAGAAGACGAAATCCTTCTGGTTCTCATTGTTGGCTTCTGACAGAGGTCAAATTTGTGCTTACAGAATTGAAGATTATTATTATTGTTGGTTTATCAACTGTAGGATTGATAAGATTTATGTAATAAAATACTCCAGATCAGAAGCTGGAATTTATATTTATTTTGCTGGCCATATAAATCCAAGATTGGTCGTACCCTATTTACCAGCAAAGACAACCACACTAGGCAGACCATACCAACAATTAACTCCCACAGTCCCCATGCTATAATGTCCCCTTTTCTAGCTCACATTGTATGATGCTGTCGTTAGCCTATTTCTCCTTAGTTTCATAGGCTAACAAGGGCTTTTAAGGAATCTTGAGGATTTTTGGCCTAGACAATTTTCGTTGCAGGTCGATCCGGGGCGTCTAGAGGCAGTTTTGGCATATTTACTATTTTTTAGTAAATCATTAATGCTATTAATAGTAATTCATCAAGTGGGCCGGGATCTCCAATAACAGTGCCTTTTCAATGGAAGTTTGGTTATTATCGTCAGATGATTTCAGTTCCATTGGTATAATTCATCTCTGCATTAATAAAGTTTAAATTATAAAGTTAAATCCAATTATTTAACTTTATTAATGTGAGCCTAAAGTTAAGTGGGAAAATGAATAGTAAAAGGGGCCCCTTATTTTAAAATACATGAGACATCAAAAAAGGCAAAAAGGAAGTTTATATTTTATCCCACATTGGTTAAAAGTGTGAATGAGCTCTTATGAGAAATTTATAAAAGTGTTGCAAGGGCTCACTTTCAACATGCTTGGTTTATACTTGATTATTATATTCTCTTGAAGAATTCTGGGAAGCTTTGGCTTTCAGCAGGTTTGGTGACAGAAACCCTCGAGCTTGGAGGCAGTGGATGAAAACCCATTGTCTGTTGGAGATATTATTCAAGTGTCTCACTTTGTGCTTCAAATTCATACTTCTGGTTATCCAATCCGGCTATAAGTTTTGTGGCTAAGATTGGATATTTTTGTTGTTGTTCTACTCAAGATTTTAAGGCAATATTCATATTTAATTTCAGATCTCTTTTTCAGTCTGATATTATATGATTTTCAGTATAATATGTTGGATAAATAGAAATCAGTTGCATGCAAATTGTTTGTCGATTTTTCTGTGGAACATTTAGAAAAAAATTGGGGCAAATATCTATAGGGAATGTTTCAGTGGTATCAGAGCTAAAAATCCTGGCCAGCCTGTGAGGTTTTTATGAGTGACAAAGACAGTTTTGCAAAAGTTTGTGATCATTTCCAGATTTGAAACTTATTTCCATTTTGAAAGAAGATTCTAGCGCAGCAATTTGAGTATTGACAAAGGTTCGGTTTTATCTAGAAGAGAATTAATTTTTCTAGCATATTATCGAGTCTTCAATTCTGAGTCAGTTAAGACAAATATTGACACAGCATAGAAGAAGACGATTTTGATAAAGAAATATTGAAGATAATATATCGATTTAATTATTAGAGGGACGACTTCATACTTTCATAGCTTTTCCTAGCATCATTGGCGCAGTTCGATTCTGGAGATTTTGGAGTTTATGACTTTGTCAATATTCTGGAGGTCGATAAAGACAATCTCAATCAAGACAAAAAGACGCCAGATCAGCAAGTAAAGTTGAAAGCTAACAAAGGAGAAGACAAATAATCGAATTAAGAAAAGAATCACATTTTATCAAGGGAGATAAGGGGTCAGAACATAAGACAAACTTTCAGAAAGGACGAAAAGGAGATAACGTGGCCCTGAAGTCGACAACCATTCTACAGAAGCAGACAAAGAGAGTGATATGGATCATCCAAAGGAATCGACAGATTAAGTCAATTGCCGCTAGAGACAGAACACAGCAAATCGTGGCTCAGATGAAGATTGTATTTTATAGCTGAAGGGGAGATTGTCTTATTTGATATAAGACTACCAAAAGAGACGCAATTATCACACCTAACCTTAGGCGGAAGAAGACAAAGTTCATAGCTTTAATCAATATTGATTCCATTTAATGAGTGGGCGGCAAACATACAGAAAAGATGATTTGTGAAAAATCGAAAATATTTCAAGAGGAGACAAGTATCAGGTTTAGTTTAGTGACCATATATTTTTACATGAAGCAACAAAATTATATTGGCAAGGAAAGTCAAAGTGCATGTGACGTGGCATTCTCAGCAGAATAAATAGAGTCCTAAGTGGGTAACAATCGTATCCAGAAGGACGTCACTTCTTCTTCAGCGGACCAGGTTCCATTTGGTTAAAGAAATTTGCATTTATAGTGTCTTCTCAATGCCAATAAAGTCGTCGTTATGTTCAATAGTTGCTATAATAGCATTTCTGCATCCTTCTTAAGTGCTGGTCTATCACTATGGTAATCACTGTCACTCAGTGACAAGCTCATGTAAATTGCATTTAGATGATATTTATGTCAGTTTATCATAGCACTGTCAGTAAGCAATATTAAAGAGTTTTGGGAGAAGTGCATATCAAGCATTTATCTTAATACCATATCACTGCAGTTTCAGTCTTCATAGAATTCTCATGCCAATTGTTTGACATAATGCCCGATGGCTGTAACTGAACATTACTAGCATGCACAATTGTCCAATGCCTTAGGAAATCAATATAGTCCTTGCACTTCAAATTCTTATGCATTTTCAGACATTGGCAAGTTTAGATAAAGCCTTTATGCACTTGACAACATTGAATGCATCAAGAATACAAAAGAAAACAACATACAGCAATTACAGGACAAGTGTTTGACGAAATGTCCAATCACTGAAAACTGAAAATTTTAGACCAGATCAGCAAGGGACATTATATTCATATCAGAAACCCAATTTCGAGGAGAAGAATCAATAATAGTTGCTCAGTTGCAAGTTTGCAATTCGAGTTTTGTTGATGTTATCATACAGCATTGGGTGTCTATTCCAACCGATCTCCTTTACAATGTTGAATAAATTAAATAATAGCTGTTGGCTATTTAATTTATGGTGATTGCGATTTGATGAAGAGGCACGTCCTTTGTATTAAATGATAATTAAATATCATGAAGGCTTGAATTAATGAAGGGACACGATTCTTGATGAGGCCGACCTCTTGTGTATTGAAGACGTGATGTTTCAAAGAGGCCGACATGCTTCAAGGATGCACGATTTCATGAAGAAGACACGACCTTTGATGAAGGCCGACTTGTGTCTTGAAGGGTCAAGTCCTCTCCCTCATCATATATATATGTTCGATTGTCTTTCATTGTTAGGCATTCATTATTCAGTTCGTAGTTCATCACAAGTTCGATATATTCAAGTGCGAGTTTGTATTCAAGAGCAGATTGATATTGTATAGAAGGCTGAGTTATTCATTGCTGTGATTGCATCAGATTGTGGTGCTTACTCTTGGCCTTAATATCGGCCTCTTTGTAAAGGAGACATTATTTGTGATTCAATATATAAGTGATATATTGTTGCTGGGTTTTTCTCCCTCAAGTGGAGGGTTTTCCCAGGGTATTTGTTGTGTAATTGTGTTGATTTTGGAATTAAATTATGTCTATCTACATCTGATCATAAATCTAACGTGGTATTAGAGCGGGTTTGAAGAAGATCTTGATCAGATTTAGTCTTGCAGCGATACTCTTTATTCTCTTTCTCATCTTTGATCACATCTATCTCTTCATCAAGATGGTGAACGGACTTAAGATCGAGGACAGACTTGAGGGAGCAACAAATTTCACATCTTGGAAATTCAGAATTATGCTCACCTTGGAGGAAAATGAATTGGCTGAGTTCGTGGAGAGCAAAGTCCCCAAGCCTACTGATGAGGAAGAGAAGATTCAATGGAAGAAGAAAGATACTAAGGCGAAGAAGATGTTAGTTGATTCCATGAAGGACCATATTGTTCCGATCATCTCTAAGTTGAAGACAGCAAGAGAGATGCTTAAGACTTTGGAGGAGATGTATGAGATCAACAACACAAGCCGTGCACTTGCATTAAAGCAACAACTTCATTATGTTAAGATGGCAAAAGAAGAATCTGTCATCGCTTACTTCACGAAGATTTCAGAATTGAGAGATCAGCTCTCTACTATTGGTCATATTATTGATGACAAGGACTTGACCATGTTGGCTCTTAATGGTCTTCCTTCATCTTGGGAGTCTTACATTCAAGGAATCAGCGCGAGATCGAAACTTCCCAAGTTTGATCGTTTGAGGGCGGATTGTATTCAAGAAGAGTCTAGATTGGCTGCAAGAGGTATTGGTCAAAGCTCTACTAATTAAGACATTCATGTTCTTGCCACTCAATCTTCTCAGAAGAAAGGGAAAGATGGAAAGAAAGGATATTTCAAGAGGAACAGAGATAAAGGAGCTGATGGTGCTCCTGCATTCAAGAAGAAGAGGGGCCTCTCCAGAGTCCAATGTTTTAGATGTGACAAGTATGGTCGCTATGCAAAGGATTGTCCAACCAGGCCTGAGCAGCAGCCTTCCATTGCTGATGTTGATGAGATTTCTCTGCAAAAGCATTCAAGTGAATTTCTATTCTATTATGCCTTGTCAAGCAATGTACCTACCGACACCAACACTCGGTTGATTGATAGTGGTGCCTCTCGCCACATCACCGGATTTAGGGAACATCTAACTGATTTGGTGGAGAGAGATTCTAGTGAACAAGTCATTATTGGAGATGATGCCAGTTACTCTGCGAAAGGAGTTGGGACCTCCTCTCTTCACTTGGATTCCGGCATTTCCTTGCAGTTGAGTGATGTGCCATTTGTTCCAGGCATCCAGCGAAACCTTGTCTCTATGTCAGCCTTGGAGGACAAGGGGTACCCAGCTGCATTTTCAGAAGGAAAAGTTCTTGCATGGACAAAAACTCAAACATCAAGACTGCTCGGGTGATTGGAGTTAGACATGAGAGCCTCTACAAACTATGCACTCGTCCACTTCAGGCTCTATTGCATGATTCTTCAAGTTTGTGTGAACTTTGGCATCGAAGATTGGCTCACCTTCACTTTCGAGCACTACCTACCATGGAGAGAATAGTCACGGGCCTTCCAAAACTCAACCAGGAGCATGAAGGTACTTGCAGAGGCTGCGCTTTGGGTGAGAATACAAAAGGTCCATTTCATAGTAGTGAAAGTAGATCCAAATGTATTCTAGATCTTATTCATTCTGATTTATGTGGTCCAATGTCTGTTGCTTCTTCGAGTGGTTTTTTGTATTACATAATTTTTATTGATGACTACTCTAAAAAGACTTGGATTTATTTCTTGAAATCTAAAGAATCTGAGGTATTAGAGAGGTTCAAAGAATTCAAAGCTCAAGTAGAGAATTTGTCCGGGAAAAGGATCAAAGTTCTGAGGTCCGATAATAGAGGAGAGTACACTTCCGACAACATCCGTAACTTTTGCATTGAAGTTGGGATTAACAAGGAGTTTTGTGTCCCTTATAATCCTCAACAGAAGGGTGTTGCTGAAAGGAAGAACAGATCTATTATGGAAGTAGCCAAAGCCATGATTCATGAACAAGATCTGCAAACCTTCCTTTGGGCTGAAGCATCCAGGACAGCTGTTTATGTTTAGAATAGAATCCCTCACCGAATTTTGGAGAACATGACTCTTGAAGAAGCATTCACAGGAGTGAAGCCGGAAGTAAGTCATTTGAGGATCTTTGGTTGTCCTATATATGTTCATGTGCCTAAGGACAAGAGGAAAAAGTTGGAACCTTCTAGCAAGAAGGGGATATTTGTAGGTTACAGTGAGACATCAAAAGCCTACAAAATCTACATTCCAGGTCAAAAGTTGATTGAGATCAGTAGAGATGTCACATTTGAAGAGGATGTAGCATTCAAAGGATATGGAAGTTGACCATGCTCCTAAGATTCAGAGGGAGGCTCCTAAACCTAAAGAAGATGATGATCCATTTGAGCCCTTGGAACCTACTGATAGGCCTACAAATATTGTGATTGGAAGAAAAAGACCTCTTTGGGCCAGGCAAACAATGCAGGAGGCAGAAAGGTTTGCAGCCCCGGGAGGAACTTTCAGAGAAAGTAAGAGACCTCATAAGTTTTCCAATTATGTTGCCTTGATGAGTCAAATCATTGAGTCTGAGCCTTCCAGTGTTGAGGAAGCTTCTAGTCAACAGGTTTGGAGAGATGCTATGTCTGAAGAGTATCAATCCATCCTCAAGAATGTTGTTTGGGACATCGTACCTAGACCCGAAGGCAAATCTGTGGTATCTTCTAAATGGCTCTTCAAGATCAAGCATGCGGCTTATGGGAGCATTGAGAAATACAAGGCAAGGTTCGTAGCTAGAGGATTCTCACAGAAAGAGGGAGTTGACTATGAGGAAACCTTTGCTCCAGTTGCTCGTTATACTTCTATCAGGACCATCATTGCTATTGCAGCATCTAAAGGATGGAAGATACACCAGATGGATGTGAAGACAACTTTTCTGAATGGTGTAATCGAGGAAGAGGTGTATATTGAGCAACCTGATGGATTTGAGGTGCATGGGAAGGAATCTCATGTTTGCAGGTTGAAGAAGGCTTTGTACGGCCTTAAGCAGGCTCCTCGTGCTTGGTATGAAAGGATTGATCATTACCTGTCAAGCTTGGGCTTCTCCAAAATTGATGTTGATTCAAACCTCTACTTTAAGGTAATTGATGGCGAAGCATTGATCTTGGTTTTGTATGTTGATAATCTGATTCTCACTGGAGAAGAACCCTCATTATCAAATGCAAGAAGGAGTTAGCTTCTGAATTTGAAATGAAGGATCTTGGTCTCATGCATTACTTTCTTGGGTTAGAAGTATGGCAGTGTTGGCGTAACAATTAACACCTCTGGAGTGCAATTTGGTACGGACAGTTATGCACACTACACAATGAGTGCTCTTCAAATTAGGAGGGGAAGCTCCCTCGTTGTGCTAAACAAAGTACCTGAATAGGCTTATTGGAAACAACAATATACGATAAACTAAGTACAGATTCTCAACGTGAAGGCAAGGTGGCACAACTATCAGCTCAATCTGAATAAGTTTATTATTCACACACATCATACGATAACCAAGTACAGATTCTCAACTTGAAGGCAAGGTGGCACAACTATCAGCTCAATCTGAACGAGTTTATTGAACACATAACATAAAGGATAGCCAACTAGGATAATAAATTGCATAGGCGAGACACGCATACAATCTACGATCAACTAGCCACTATATCTAACTAAAGCAAGAATTCACCATCATAATTGCATGAAACCCAAGTGGCATAACAATTCATCACAATAGTAAATACTCATGAACATACTGACGAGCAATATTACAAGCAAGGTAGGCACGACATATATTTCTCTCGTGCAAAAGTTATGTACAAATGAGCAAAAGCTCTTATTTATAGACATCAAAAGGTGTAGGGAACCCTAAAATCACCTTGAGTCAACTACAGTCTTGCAATGCATGCAAGATTTATTGCTAAACCCTAATAAAGTAAACTATACAGTTAACTGGAAAGCTACCGTCAATTAACCGAAACATCTAATCTAAAAATAGACAATTGTGCAAGCATGCACGTCCTTATTGAAAGCATGTTAATTGGAACACTACCATCAGTTAACGTAAACCCTAAATATAACTCCAAGTGAATAAAGCTGATCTCAGAATAGATATGCATGAGATGAGACAGCGAGTTACTTGAGTAAGCCAAGTTTAACTCCTGTGTGTAATGTGTCTGAGAGGTGGGGAAGTCTACTGATCGTGATCTCGGGCAACCAATCCCTCAATGAGATTGTTAATCTGTATCATTCTGGAGCTTCGATACTCTGTCGAAGAATGCTATGCTCTGCGCAGCATGTCCTCACCAGCTGTGATCTAGAACTGAAGTTCACCTCTGCTCCTGGTTGCTTCATCGAACAACGCTGACATGACTGTAAGCTGATTAATCTTACAGCCAACGGTCTCCCCACTGAAAATAGTATGAATGAGTGCCTGGAGCTCTGACTGAACATCAGTAAGCTCAACATATGCACCACCCTCAATCTGATACCGGCACAGTAAGTGAGATACTAAGGTTCTCACAAACCGGAGTGCACTAGTAACGTGCTCTCTACTCTCAGCCAACTCTGACGCCATAGTCTCTTCTATCTTTGCCTTGAAAACCAACTGTGTTTTCCAAGAGTAGATAGCCTCTTTATCTTCTGCATCTGTGACTGATTCATATGCCATACTCAGGTGAGCAATCATAATCTCGTCCCGGGGTCTATTAATTGCATGTCTCGCTCCTCATCCTAGAGACGTAGACGGAGCTCTCGTGCATTATACCACAACGATATAGCTCTGTAAGCATAGAACGCCTCTAGCAACGAACTCCTCCCCATTCCTCCAAACGCTTGCCATATGCAACCAAATGATTAAGTTGGCCCTGTTCTGCTGGAGGCTCAAGCATCGGCGGGAGTGTGGTAACATCTGACCTATGTACAAGGCTAGAAATGTACTGACGAAGTTCGATTTCAGCCTTGAGGGCTGCCTTGTCTTCTCCGGTCAGCATTCTATCCCTGGCCTCAGTAGCAATAGGAGATCAACTGAGTCTGGCATGCTACGACCAAGGTTTTGTGATAACCTCGAAGTCTGAGATTCCAACTCGTCTAAGCTCTTCCCCTGTGGAGGTATAGCCTCGACGGCGATCTCCATATCAGTATTCCTCTCCACGTGGACCATGTTCTTGATCCTCTTGTCTGGCACATCCTGGTAAACTGATCAAAATCTGAATGATTAAGGACATAGGATGGCTGCCTCCTCTTCCTTCCTAGTTGCGCTTCAATCCAAGACTGGTCTCAGCTAATGCTACTGGAAGGATCTGTACTAGCAACAGGAGGTTGTGACAAGAGTGAATATGTAGAAGAACTGTTGCGAGATGGGGAGTCTAAATGCAATTCAATATGAATTGGGACTAGTGACTGCTCCGGAACTGGTATAGGAACTTGAGGCTGAACCTCAGGCACTGGCGGACTCTGAACTGGCTCTGTGACAGGCTGTCTGACAGGGTCCGTGTGTGTATCAATAACAAGCGCCTTACCTTTTGAATTGTTTGGCGCTTGACCTCTCTTGGGAGGGTTACTCCTCTTCTTCTATTTAGGTTTTGACGAGGAAGGTAACGAAGGATCCACCACTAGCGGCTCTGCTCTAGGCGCACTTACCCTCCTGGTCTTCTTGCTGTCGAGGTAAAGTATACTGTTCTGAATAACTCTACTTGACCTCTCCTTTACTATTGCGTATTCCTTGGCGTACCAATCAACTGTTGGCAGGGGCTGTGTGTCAACCTGCTCTCTGGAAAACTGAGGAAGAACTTCTCCCTCATCATCTGATAAACCTCCCACATCCTCTAACAAGAAAACAGAAATTTGTGAGAGAGAGAAGCGGCCATAACTACGTCTGCGAACCTCGAAGTCGTCCACGCAATTGGCCCAATAGTCTTCCATAGAAGGCTTACGATATGCGCGACCACCGAGGCGAGCTGTGTAATGACCCCAAGGATCATAGGTACGTATCTCAACAAGATACTTGAGATGATACCTCTCGAGCTCTTGTCCTGCAGCCTTGGCATCAACTGTCATCTTGCACCAATATATTCCAAACTGAAAAGGAAAATTGGCAGCTGGTCTATGCTTGCGACGTAAATGACGATGAACATCATGCAACTACCTCAGGAACTCCATAAAGACTGTCTTATCTGAAGGATAGCGTGGAAGCATAGCTGGATTTCCTGTAAATCCATATACTCAGATATAAGTGTATGTCGGGAACTGAATAAACCAATCTGCCCAACCATCCATTGCTGCTCTAGCAACTACCGAGATACGAACGTGCAACTCCCGGTCCAAATTTCTCACTGTATAAGTCAGGAAAGCCTCGTGAACACGCTTGAAGTGACGTTCAGCCTTAGTGAACTCAAGCTGATCATAATAATGATAGACTTTCTAAACACTAAGAATGCCCACGGTGTTTAGTCCTCAGAACTGACCCTATTAAGCAATCAAGTACACGAGATAAGAACACGTGTGAAACTCATGAGCAACTAGGAAACCGATGATCTACTTGTGGATAACATCGCTGATGAAGGATGCCCAGTCATAATGCTCCTGCCCAGATATGATGCGACCAATAATGTAATACATCCAAGGCTGGAAAACATTTGCATGTGAATGACCTGAGACACGATTCAAGAGTGTAATTAGAATCGAGTACTCATCCTTGTACTCACCACGACCCACATTATTTGGCAATTTGTTATTCACTTGCTTTAACCATCTTTCTGCCATTTTGCTCTGGCACTTGTCCACATCAGCGTTGAATGCATGCTCGCACTGCTCCATAGAAATAACCAGACTATTCGGGTGCTGAGGGATACCAAAACTTCTTTCAATGTCCAAAGGCTTGAGACTGCAAATAACTCGTCCATCTACTGACACTATCTCACGAGTTGCAGAGTTGTAATGCTTAATACAAGACATCACGAACTCAATACAATGAACGGAGATAGGTATGGAAGCGGCCTCTAATAACCCGGACTATTGAATGTTCTGAATAATCGAATCTCTGATTTTGACTGGATCTAGGACTGCCTCTGGCAACACCTTATGGAGATTCGTCTCAACTGTCCTGATGAAGTCGTGAGTAAGGACTGATTTGGTCCTGTATTCGAGCTGAGTGTACTGCATTTTGAAAAACTCGCCTGTTGACTATGAACTCGACTATGTTCTGACAAGATTTCTGGAAAGCTAAAAATAGCCTATTGAAGAGTTATTTTCGGTGAAAAATCTGAGATATGGGTTTTGTCCAGAAAAAGATTTTAAGACAACCCAGAACGTCAGAGATGTCAAAATCTAACTTCTACTCGACCATACAAAGAATTTTCAGCTGAGAAAATTAGAAACTCGAGAACTGATGCTCTGGAGTTAAAAATTCCTGAAAATTCAAGCACATGAATTTAATTCGAGGAAGCTATATAGAAACAATCTAGATGATCAAACTTGCCAAAATTTGCCAACTTCAGGAACATGCGAATTGAATTTTGAGAGAAATTTGAGAATCAAAGAGGAGAAAGACGTTTTTCCTATGTTCTTCTGTGAAAATCGCCCCCTATTCTTCAAATTTGCTGATGAATGTGAACTTGAACCTGCAAAAAGAATTGTTTGATGCTTCTGATTTTGGTTGCTGATGATAAATTCGCCCAACCTGTGAGAATTCGCCCCTGCGCTGAAGAAATACGAATTTTGCTTAAGCTGGATGAATGTTTAATGATACGCGCCATGAATAAATAGAGAAAATTTGCACCATAATGCTAACTGCAGATCTAAAAACCTCGACTGAAATAGAAAGCTTTTGATTGGACCCCCCCAGTTCGAACTGAGACTGACTTGAAGTCCGGAATAATAAATAATAATAAAAAATATTTATCATGCAATTTGAAAATCCAACACAAAGAGGCGCCAATTTTAGAAAATCGCCCTTTAATGCTCAAATATGCAAAAATAAATATTAAATATTATTTTAATCAGTTGACAAACCAAGTAAAGCTTTTGGATTCACCCGGCGAACTTCACTGATTTCAAAAAGTCCTCATTTGTCCTCATAGGCATCCATTTGCTCAAGATATTACATTTTTTACTTACTTCCTATTTTGTAGCTGGCTACAAAATTACAACTGGCCATCTTCGACACTGATTTCCGAGTGACCAGGTGATGCTGGGACTAAGCAGGTGTATTCATTGCGAAGCCTGCAGAACAAGGAAGAAATGTTTGTTGGGAGTCATTACTACAAAATCCATCATTTAACACTTCAAAGAATTAGGCGCCCTTGATTAAATTGATTTTCAGGCACCAGACTTAATAACAGGCTCACTGCATGACTAGAGGTATTCCGCATCCAACGATTATACGCTAGGCATCTGAAAGCTACATTAAGGACCGCAAAAGTAAGGGCGCCCCTGGCTTGAAAAGGCTCAAACACCATTTTGACGAAAGCACAACTCTCAACCAGATGCCCTACTTTGACCTGTGATATCGGGAGCTGGGGTGACCTGATTCGAGCACCGTCTATCTTAACGCGTAGCCAGAAGGATCCACAAGAGATGTCTCTGGAGGTGACGAAGCAAGAAAACTGCTTCTAAGACCTCAAAAAGAAAGGCGCCTTTCCCAAGATGGAATAGACGACCAGACTTAGATATTTTCTGAGTTGTCTTCGTTTTTCAATATTTTGCAAAGACCTCGCACGTACGAGCGTTTGCCAAATCCCGGAGGCTGACGGCTGGGCTCGTTGGATAGCTGGAGTAATTGCGCACAAGTCCAGTGAAGACTTCAAAAGCAAACAACTCCATCTGACAGGCCTAAAGACTAGGCGCCCCTGGCCTATAAAGGCTACAGTGTATATCTCATGTTTCTCCACCCTCTAATTTACATGCCTGGTAAAATCTCTGCCACGATCTCTCAGAATATCGGATTGACAGGCTGACTGGTGCGTTGCGAAACTGGACTAGAGTAGCACAGACGTCAGAAAGACCTCATCTGCAAACTCATCCATCTCAAAGGTCATCTTGAAGGGCGCCCCTGGGCTACAGGGGCACAATTTCACCATTTGAGCAAGTTCTGTGATGTGAAATCTCTTTGTAATCTCATCTTCTGACGTTGACTGTCGGAGCTCTGGGACTCAGATGACTGCATTCAATAGCTCATCGAAAAGGCAGACTATTAGCGAAGAGATCAAATGCATCAACAATCAGGAATACCAAGATCTAACCCCCCTTTAAGAAGTGCGCCCTTGAGCTACAGGGGCGCAAAAGCTGAAAAGTGACAAGCTTCTGCAATCTGTAACCTCTGGAATCCCCAACTTCTGACGTTAGTTACCGGAGTTACGAGTCTCGAATAGCCTCGCAGGATAGCTCATCGGGTAACTGGGGTAATTCTGAAGAGATTGACTTTGTTCATGAGCATATGCCACAAAATCTGAGCCTTCAAAAAGAAGGGCGCCCCTAGGCTACAGGGGCGCAATTTTGCTTTTCCTTGAGAAATCTTCATAAATTGACCACTGAAATCTTCGTCTTAGCCACTGAAATGACCATACACAGGTATAATTGTCGTTGTGAAATGCTCCTCCATCGTGAAATGCTTCGTTCTGAGTCCCCGATTCAGGTTCTAATCAATGGATACTGCCTTTGACTGACAAAACATTGAGAAAACTCCATGCTTGATATTGCCCAAAAACTGTATTTGACATCATTTTAGCAAGGTTTAGACTCTTTTAAGCAAAATGCCTTAATGAAGCAAAAAAATTGGTTTGGGTACAACAGGCAGAAGCCAGATGAAATGATTCTAAGTCAAGGGAAGTATACTATTGACATTTTGAAGAGATTTGGTATGATGGATTGCAAATCCATGTCTACGCCTATGGAGACCAACTTGCATAAGTTGAAAGAGGCTGCAACTAGTTCAGATCTGGTGGATCCCACGATGTATAGGTAGTTGATTGGATTGTTGATGTATCTAGTCAATACTAGACCGGATATTTTCTATGCAATGAGTGCACTTAGTCAGTTCATGTGTGAACCAAGGCAAATTCATCTAGTTGCAGCAAAACATATCCTAAGATACTTGCGTGGCACAGTTGGATATGGGTTGAGATATTCTTCAAGTGTGGATTTGAAGCTGCATAATTATACTGATTCTAATTGGGCAGTGTGTGTTACTGATCAGAAGAGCACCTCTGAATGTTGCTTCAGTTTAGGGTCTGCCATGATATCCTGGTGTAGCAGGAAGCAGTCTTCTGTGGCACTGAGTACAGCAGAGGCTAAGTATATTACAGCTTGTGTGGCAGCTCGAGAAGCAGTGTGGCTTTGAAAGCTCCTTGCAGGATTATTTGGACAATCAATGTTGCCAACTATCATTCATTGTGATAACCAAAGCTGTGTGAAGCTTTCTGTCAACCCTGTGTTTCATGACAGAACTAAGCATGTTGAGATCAAATACCACTATATCAGAGATATGGTATTGAGGAAAGCAATTCAGTTGAGATATATCAACACTGATGAGTAGACGGCAGACATTCTCACCAAGCCTCTCTGCAGGATAAAGTTTGTGTACTTTCGAGACAAGCTTGGTATGGTGGAGGATGAAGCCCTAGCTGAGAAGGAGTCTTAGTATGAGTGATCTTTCTTAATGCATTTCTCTTTGAGAGAGATTTGAGGTGCAAGCCCTTGTTAATGCATTTCTCTTTGAGAGAGATTTGAGGTGAAAGCCCTTGTTTCCACCCTCTGGGAGAGCCATGGTGGATGTCATGTGACTCCATGACAACATCACGTGGAGAGTCTGTGATGATTTTCTTGTACTTGTGTTTTCACCCTATGGGAGAGCCATGGTGAACGTCATGATTAGGTGACAACATCACGTTGAGTGATGAGCACTTGTACATACCATACATGGGTGTAGTCATGATGGTTGATATCACAATGAGGTGATATCTTTCCTTTCCACATATGGGAGTAGCCATTGTGGTTGACATCACGATGAGGTGATATGTCTTATGCAACAAGAAGTATCCTCCCTAGCTGAGAGGGAGTGTTGATGTTATCATACAACATCAGGTGTCTATTCCAGCCAATCTCCTTTACAATGTTGAATAAATTAAATAATAGCTGTTGGCTATTTAATTTATGGTGATTGCGATTTGATGAAGAGGCACGTCCTTTGTATTAAATGATAATTAAATATCATAAAGGCTCGAATTAATGAAGGGACACAATTCTTGATGAGGCCGACCTCTTGTGTATTGAAGACATGATGTTTCAATGAGGCCGACATGCTTCAAGGAGGCGCGATTTCATGAAGAAGACACGACCTTTGATGAAGGCCGACTTGTGTCTTGAAGGGTCAAGTCCTCTCCCTCATCATGTGTATATGTTTGATTGTCTTTCATTGTTACACATTCATTATTCAGTTTGTAGGTCATCACAATTTCGATATATTCAAGTGCGAGTTTGTATTCAAGAGCAGATCAATATTGTGTAGAAGGTTGAGTTATTCATTGTTGTGATTGCATCAGATTGTGGTGCTTACTCTTGTCCTTAATATCGGCCTCTTTGTAAAGGAGACATTATTTGTGATTCAATATATAAGTGATATATTGTTGCTGGGTTTTTCTCCCTCAAGTGGAGGGTTTTCCCAAGGTATCTACTGTGTTATTGTGTTGATTTTTGAATTAAATTTTGTCTATCTACATCTGATCATAAATCTAACAAGTTTCACAATAGCCTTCACAAAACGGTTTGACAAAACTCATTCGTGGAAAAAGGTGAAATTATTGCATAAAATCCATTGGGTATGCATGGCATTGTGAAGGGTGTTTTTTTTATTGCTGCAACAAGGTCCAGTATAAAAAATGAAGACAATGGCAGATCTGAAAAGTGTCCTTTTCTCAAAAGAATTCAATGATACATTCAATGGTGAACAACTAAGGGACTTGCAGAAAGAAAAAGAAATAGGAAATTGGCTCTATGTAATTGGATTACAATTGAAGTCCGTGAAATTTCCTGATGATGTTCTCTCTAAGTTGGAGGAATTAGACACATATTTGTCCAAAGTAGACCAGGCAGATTGAAGGCTTCTGAATTGGGCTTTGCAACCCTCAATGCTCGCTTTGGTCTAGCACAAGTTTATGGAACATCCATGTGAGGAGGTGAGACTTGCAGTTGCTTCTTGTCACAGTGAAATCATAAGAATAACAGCTCCTGTGGCACCCTCTAACAATGACATACTAAAGAAGGTTCTACATCTGATTATGGAGAACCTATATGGGCTACATGATGTCAAAGCCCCTACTTTTGGTAAGAGGGCTAAAATTTTAGAAATCGTGGCAAGAACTAGATCATTTATCATTTTGTTGGATCTCAGATGTGATAAATTGATTCTTCAAAGGTTTCAATGATTCTTAACTGAAATTAGGAAGCATCATCCAAGCAATGTGAGGGCTTGTATGCAAACTATTATTTCCTTAATCTTAGATGAGGATGATGATATCTGCAAGCAGTTGCAATCAGACTTGTTGGCCATTTGGAGAAAAGAGCATAATATCTCACCTATGACTTACGAATTCTCAAAAAGGCTGATTGAGCAGAAGATCGAGGGATTCAAGAAACAGATGACTGAAGATGAATTAATCTCAATGGGCTTATAGGTTGCAGAGTCTTCCAAAAAAGGTAAGAACAAAATGAGAAGGGAGCAGATTTGTTTCGCATGCCAGGTGTCTTGGAAACTTTATCACAATTGTGGGGTTAGTAAGGAAGGTAAGTGTGATGTCCCCGCTCTAGTCAGTTCTCGGGAACAGTGTGTTAGCCTTTTCTTGGACCCTTGTGGGCTAGCTGGATTGGTTAGAGGGTCAGTGGTGTTTTCTGGAGGAGTTGATCGTTCTCGTTTTCAGAGCTCAGTGATTGGTTCACAGCAGGCGTAAGCAGTTCAGGAGTTGACAGCTTCTGACGGCACAGGAATATTTGGAGTTTTGAGAGAGTAATGGATTTTTAAGTGATTTGAGTTAATTAATTAACTTAATGCTTTATTATAAAGTCAAATTGACTTTATATATTTTATATCACTTAAATATTCCATAAGGGTGATTTAAAATTTAAATCACTTAAAATATTAAAGTGGCGCCCAAGTATTTAAGTCAAGACTATTGAAAAAAGACTTAAATGTATTTTAAAAGATTTAAATCTTGAAAAGGACGTATCTTTCTTGAAAGTCGTGCCTTTTTGCATATAAGGCATTTTGGCAATGAGAAATTCACTTCTTGAATATTTCGACTTTGCCTTTGGGTTTTTTCCTGTGCTTTCCTCTGTGATCAGGGTTTGAGCAATATTTCCATTGGAGAATGGAATCTCTTCAGTGTTGAGCATTTTTGAGGCTGTGAGAGACCAGTCGAAGTAGTGCATTGGTGAGAGCTTCATTCAGAAGTTCTATTGAGCTTGATCTGTGTTTCTATTGAGTTCCTTTATCAGTTTTCAGGAGGGTTTTGAGAGATGGCGTCTTCCTTTCATCTGGCAGACACACTACTTCATGGCCGTACCTTCTGAGTGGGAATTTTGGCTTTTTGCTTGAAGTGCGTGGCTCTTTGTGCAAGGGCGTTTGGACTTTTCTTGGAGAAACGCCTTCCTTTTTGAGGGTTTTTCTTTATCTTCTTTGGCGTTTGGCTTGTACTTATCATTTGCCTTAGTTTTCAAGCTGGACTTTGCAATCTGTAGCTTCCTACACTGGATTTTGTCAGTTTTTCACCATCTTGGCTAGCGAACTAGACTACTTTCTTAAATAAATAATCTGGAAGCTTTCGGGTATGTGTATCATTTGTGATCTATTTGTTTCAGTTAAATAATATCTTCTACACTTTCATTCTGAAGAAAATAGCTCAAGTTTACATTTTATGAGCAATTTATATGATGCGCCCCTTCTCTTCTGTCTATAAACTTTCTCTAAAAAACTAAAAAACACATTAAAACTTAAGAAAATACTGGGGTTTGAGTTGAGAGCCAGCAGGGCTCATCACAGTAAGTCAGCCAAAGAAGTTTGGACCAGCGATGAAAAGTATAGATCCCAACATATTGAATCAATTGTGCCTTCAGGAAAAGGTTACACAAGTTTCTTTGTAGGTAATTTGGAAATTATGCTTGACAATTCTGGAAAGGTAATGGCTTCTTTTGGAGATTCCATGACTCGTGTTATTGCTGCCTCACTTTCTCCACATGAAAAAATTGGTCCAAATGTCGATGATGGTAATCCTATGCTTGATTCTAATGCTGCCTTGGTTCCAAATCAGCAAGAATGTGAAGAATATATCATAGAAGAAGTTTGCTATGAGAGCCAAATCCCTCAAGGTAAATCAGCTAATCCAACATATGAATCTAATGTTGTTAAGTCACACAAATTGGAAAACCAATTGAAGGTCAATGAAGATAAGATAGTTGCAGCGTTAACACATTGTGATGACATGCACAAGTTGGTTGAAGGTCACCTTTGGAAGGGACAACTTGATAGTAGAGAAAAAAGGGGTAAAGAAGAATCTTCTCAAGCTGATTTGCAGGTAATCAAAGAAGGTATAGAGACTATGAAGTCAAACTATTTGCACTTATTTTCAGATTGTGACCACCTCCTTAATCTCGCAGAAATTTATTCAGAATAATTGTATAGGAAAGAAGAAGAAGTTGACAATCTCACCTATGAGCTTGTGGATACTAAGGATACCTTGGAAGCTACTCAAGAGGCTCTACCAAGAGCAGAAAACCAGATTGACAAGCTTAACTTAGAGCTGAGTTTGGCACAATCTCAATCAGAAAATCAGTTTCTTGTGACAGCTACATCAGAAAGGACAACCACCATTGATGAACAACCGAAGTTTGAAGAAGAATTGATTGAACGCTATGAAGATTCTATGAAAGAATTTGTATCAAATGCTGATTCGTTGAAGGTGAACAACAGTCCTTATGCACTTGTGTGTCATAAGAATTTTCAGATTGATATGGATTTGGAAAATCACTTTGCATATACTCAAGATTGCAAAACCTAAGCAGGAGGATGTCTACATTTTTTCAAATCTCTCACAAGGTATGAACTTCCCCTGTTATTTGAAGATTGGCATTAAGAAGGAGCACGAGGTATACAAGGCTCTTGTTTGCATGGATTTACCAAGAAGTTTGAATGAACATGGGAGTCATAGCATTGAAGAGTTGACAGTTAAATGGATAGCAATTGATCACACTCTCTCTCTATCCAATAAGAAAGCATTATATTTGTTGCATGAGCCATATTCTAGCAGCCTACAACCAATTGGGAATGAATTTTCAGATTTGGTTCCTTGGCCTCCATCTCACATTTAAATGTATGAAAGTTTTCCTATGATTCTAATCATTGAATTTTCAGATCATGCAATGATGATAACAATCGGTTGTATAGATTTGAGTGCACATAATGATCTCTGCAACACTTGGAAATTGGATATTGATGAGAATTTACCAGTCTATGAGAGCAAAGGAATTCAGGAAGTGAGTATAAATCAGTTTTTCGGACTTGTTGCTGCTGAAAATTGTGAAGAGATGTGTGTGATTACATTTGGAGATATGCTGAAAATTGTTCCTCATTTTATGCTGAGTATGCTTAATGACATAAGAGATTCACGTACATACATGGGTGACAGGTTTGCACATGATAGCAGAGTTTCAGTTTATGATTATAGCAGAATGGCACAGCATCAACATGGTGGCTCCTTTTTGAGGTTGATTTGGAATCCTGGAATCACTTGAGTTTGCAGTTCAACAGTTGAGGATGAGGAAGCCAATGTCGGCTTACTGGGGTTCCAATTTAATCTTTTTGGAGAGCAGTTACCTAAGGAGTTGATAGAGATGGTGCAGTATTTGATTGCTCTACTTACTAGTTGTTATCAGGAGGTCTTTTGTGTTGGCATCCAGCAGAGTAGTGCTTTCAGCGGTTGGTGCTATTGATCTCCTAGGTTGACTTGGGACCCTGGGATCATACACAATTTTAGTTTGGTTCAGCATAGTGATCTTTGGGTAGCATTGGAATTGCTTGAGGACAAGCAATCTCAGGAAGGGAGGACTGTAATGTCCCCTTTTCTAGCTCGCATTGTATGATGTTGTCGTTAGCCTATTTCTCATTGGTTCTGTAGGCTAACCAGGGCTTTTAAGGAATCTTGAGGATTTTTGGCCTAGGCAATTTTCGTTGTAGGTCAATCCAAGGTGTTTGGAGGCAGTTTTGGCATACTTACTAATTTTAGTAAATCATTTATGCTATTAATAGTAATTCATCAGGTGGGTCGGGATCTCCAGTGATAGTGCCTTTTCAATGGAAGTTTGGTTATTATTGTCAAATGATTTCAGTTCCATTGGTATAATTCGTCTCCGCATTAATAAAGTTTAAATTATAAAGTTAAATCCAATTATTTAACTTTATTAATGTGAGCCTAAATTTAAGTGGGAAAATGAATAGTAAAAGGGGCCCCTTATTTTAAAATACATGAGACATCAAAAAAGGCAAAAATGAAGTTTATGTTTTATCCCACATTGGTTAAAAGTGTGAATGAGCTCATATGAGAAGTTTATAAAAGTGTTGCAAGGGCTCACTTTCAACATGCTTGGTTTATACTTGATTATTATATTCTCTTGGAAAATTTTGGGAAGCTTTGGCTTTTAGCAGGTTTGGGGACAGAAACCCTCGAACTTGGAGGCAGTGGACGAAAACCCATTGTCTATTGGAGATATTATTCAGGTGTCTCACTTTGTACTTCAAATTCATACTTCTGGTTATCCAATCCGACTGTAAGTTCTATGTCTAAGATTGGATATTTCTGTTATTGTTCTACTCAAGATTTTAAGGCAATATTCATATTTAATTTCAGATCTCTTTTTCAGTCTGATATTATATGATTTTCAGTATAATTTGTTGGATAAATAGAAATCAGTTGCATGCAAATTGTTTGTCAATTTTTCTGTGGAACATTTGGAAAAAAATTGGGGCAAATATCTATAGGGAATGTTTCACGTACCAAGAAAAACAAGGCGTCTGAGTTTATAGAATCAAAGATTGGAATTTTGGAAGTGTATGGTATTTGGCTGCTATCTAATGTGAAGAGGTGGCACAAGGGAAATGACGTGGAGTTTAGGGTTTGTGGATCCAAGTCCCAAATGCATCCTTATGGTTTGAAATCCTTAAAGGAACCGATCCATATTTTAAATTCAAAAATGTTGATTTGAGAAATTGTGGGATGATTTAGTGCTCTATGGGTCCCTCAATATTGGTTTAGAAGTAGCCGCTCCATAGAGGTTGGATTCCTAGTGAGACCTGACTGGTTTGAGAGGGAAAAGAAAAATTGCTCCATATTGGAGGGTCTTGTGGGCCCCAAACATCCAGCTGCCCCACCTTTTTGTCTTACTTGCAAATTCAAAGGGGGATCGCTGACTTTTGGATCAGCATTGTCTGCAAACTCAAAAATTTGTATGGATATCAAGGCATTTTGGAGGCTGCAACAGCAATAATAAAGCTGAGGGTGTACATACAACTTCAGCTGAAGGACTCAAAATTATTTCAGGTTTTTATATTGCTTTGATATTGTTTGAGCAATACTATTCAATAATATTTCATTAATTATATTCACTTTTATCAATTTGGGTACAATTTCAAATTCAACCAGCATTTATTTATTTAAATATTGCAATGAGAAAAAAATAAAAAAATAAAAAATAAATCAAATTTATTGGAAATTTTGAAAAGGGATATCTCACCTTGGACCTCACAACACTTTTTAAACTCACTTATAACAAAAAAATTTAAAATATAAGTCACCTTTTTAGAATATAACGTAAAGTTACTTTTCGACAATTTAAATTTAATTATTTTCCCTTTTTACCACCTCATTAGCTTACAAGAAAACTTGAGAGAATAGGCTAAGGGTCTTCATTAATTTTATGCTACAAAAAGGGACACGATAGACTTTTTGGTAGTGAAGAGTTCTAAGTTTTTTTGTCAAACACATTGAAAACTAGACAGAGATCACTATTTATGCAATTAGTTCCTTATAAGTATTGTTCAGCTACTTATATTAAAACCAAAAGAATAACAAATTAACTCCATAAGAATTCCCCATTTCCTACAATTTACTATTTAACATAAACGTTATATGGATAGTAGTTGTTTAAATTTTAATGCACAATTCCACATACCTGCCCAAGTAAAATTTCATTTAATTCACTCATTGAAGGAGTTCGCTCCACAAGACGAGCCTGAAAATTTGATAAAGATCATACAACATCAAAAAATGGCAAAGTGTCATATGCAGCTAGCATAGAATGCATAATAGTTTAAATTATTCTAAATAGGCAGCATGTAGAATAGCCATACATAGCACAATACCTATGCCTACACAAACAAAAAAAAGCACACAGTTTATAAACAAAAAAATATCTTTGTGGGGAAAAAACTCCAGGGCATGACTAAATTGTAGGTCATAAAAATGAATTGCATGATAGAGTTTAAGCAATACATTGACAAAATATTAAAGAAACGGTACATAACCAATAATAAAATTTATATGTTGATTAACTTGGATAGACACAAAGCATACATTATATTCTCCCTGACTAAGTGGTAGACAAGAATAAGGCCAACTCAACCTTTCTTTGCATAATATGCACCCTTAAATTTTTTTTGAAACTTGTTAGCTCAAAACAAAATGAAATGCCAAGCAACTTCCTTTCCACTTTCTGATCATCAAGTTCTCCATGTGTGCGAGGTGAGAACATACGGTGTACAGGATTACAATTATACTTGAAATAAAGCAATTGGAAGTAATATCCACTTAACCAGTGGGGGTTAGCTTAGCACTTCCACTTTTTAGTGGGAAAGTTTATACAATAAAGGAAATGTAAAGCCAACTCTTCCACTTTCCAGTGATGAGTGAATACAAAGAAAATAAGCAACTCTTCCACTTTTTAGTGGTGAGTGAGTAACAAAGAACCACTTATTCAATGGGGTGAGTAACAAGAGCCACTTATTCAGTGGGGTGAGTAACAACAAAATATCAAGAGCAATTCACTGGTGGTACTACCGCTCAATATTACAATGTAAGCTCATTCAACACTCCCAAATTCAAGATATGCATCTGCTTTTACAAATATTGCTATGAAAAAAAACTGATATAACATCCCCACATGCAACACAACTTCAAAAAACTAACCACCCATCATTGAAATAGAAAATATACCTCAAGGAAATGGCAAATAGATGACTGGTACAGGTCTAAAACTTCACTGCAGCAGTCTGGACAACGAGATAATGACTCCGAGATCTTCAATAATCCACTTCCAAATGCACCCAATGGCCAATGTAGACTTAGAACAATGTTTCCAGCTCACTCTAGGCAACTTACCACCCCTCAATGATGGATTATAAGGTTCTATTAATGATTAAACAGCAGCTACAGGTCTGATAACTCTGCGAATACTCGAAAAACTTCATATATTTTCATCTCTAAAATACCTGGAAACTCAAACTCCATTAAAACCCAATGTGTTTCCTGAATGAAAACACCCAACCAACTAGGATGGATTTTGCACCATCGAAACTAGTGAATATTGATGAGGGTTTTCATCCTCACTCAACTCCTGGAAGAACTCAATGTTCGCTCCAACAACATCCTATTATGTGTGCAAACTACAATAATGCAAATAAGAGCCCCAAACCTCTTTTTATAGCTTTTTCACTGCTTTTTCCAAAACAAAACACTTTTTCATTTTCGTTGTTTTTTCGAAAAAAGCATTTTTTTGTTTTTTGTCGAGTTTTTGTCATGTACTCTTCGAGTGGGAGAGTTTTTGCTTGTTGAGTACTCTCTAATTCCAAGTCTACAAACTATGGTATTGTGTTACAACAAAATCCATGAATTAAAATGTGTGAAGAGCACAAAATGTAAAGAACAAAATAATTCTGTTTTGTTGCAACAATAAATAATATGTAATTCCATTTTGTGCTACAACAAAATGTGTGAATTAAAATGCTAACATTTCCCAAACCAAAGACACAACATTGCAAACCTCCTCTAGATCCTCATGATGCACAAGTGGCTGATTACCAACTCAGGAGTCCTACCAAAGGTCTCCCTTTTTGCAATTACTATTATTAGAATGCAAAACAGCAAACACCATATCTCTCAAAGAGGCTATGGAGTTCCAAAATGCCAAACCAAACCAGTTAGAAGCTTATCAGCCAAAAAGAAGGTAAAGGGGAGATCTTCACACAAATAAATTAATCTCAAAAGATTATACCAAAATAGGTCAGATTCAGATAAGAATTCCAATGCCAGCTTCACTCCAAGAGCCAAATTCTGTTTCAAGAGATCTCCCCCCCCACACCACCTTGATGTTTAAGACTACAAATCTTTTCCCATTGCATGAGAGAAAATTTGTTGCCTTTCCTAAAGCTTACCAAAGAAATTTTCCACAAATGGAGACAATGGTATGGTCAAACCCTTTAGGCAACACAATAATAGACAAGAGGTATGTGGTAATTTCTTGGAGCACCTCCCTTAATTTTCATTAGCTATCCTACAAGGTTCAATCATTTTTCATTCTATGAAGCTAATTTAGCCTAAATTCTATACACTATCTCATTCCACAAGTTGCTACTCACTCTCTCAATGAATAAAGGTATCCCAAGATACTTACTACGAAGAAAGTTTGCACAAAAACCCAAGATCTCACAAACCTTTTTGTGCACCCTCAAGCTAGAATTAAAGAAGACAATTTTAGATTTCTTTGTGTTACAAATGGTACTGTTATTGGTATGTTTATTAAACTTGGCATTTCCAAAGCTTATGATAGAGTCAGTTGGAGCTTTTTGGGATAGAGACTTGGACAAATCTAGCTTTAGCTTAGAATGGAGAACATGGATCAAAGGATGCTATTTGTCTACCAATTTCCCTATGTTGGTCAAATAGTTCTTCTGAAGGCTTCTTTGCTACATCCTACAAGCTAAGGCAAGGTGATTGGCTTTCTACCTATCTTTGTATTCTAAAGTTGGAATCTCTAGGTCAATAAATTGGTCTTCTCAAGAACAAAGGCTCCTTGAAAGAATTTCAAGCTTCCATGGGTAAGGTTTTTACCCATCAACAATTTGTGGATGATATTATGCTCTTTGCTGCCCCTTATGTTAGAGAATGTAGAGTTATAAGGGACCTCCTTGGAGATTACAAATAGGCTTCAAGTCAAAAAGTAAACAAAGAAAAATTAAGTCTTTTTCCTTAATATTAAAAGCCATGAACAAGAATTCTTTAATAGATATATTTCCTTTAGAAAAGGTTGTCTATCTAACTCTTTTCTAGGCTTCCCTGTTTTCATTGGGGGAAACAAAAAACACATTTCACTCATTGTCTTAGAAAGGCTTAGCAAAACCCTAGATGGATGGAAGGGTACTTTCTACAACTAGTTTGTTGGTGCTTCTTAAGGTGGTATTTCAAGCTATCCCTATCTATAAATTCTCCCAAATGGTTGTCCCAAGGAGCATCACTTCCAAAATTATTATTGTCACACAGATGTTTTACGGGGAGGTACTAGTGAACATTTTAAGTACCCTCTGGTCTCCTAGGATAAGATTTGTTCCAATATTAGCAAAGGAGGTCTTGGTCTTAAGGATACTAGACTCTTCAATCAGGATCTTGACACAAACTATTTGAAGATTCCCAACTAGTAATTCTACTTCCTAGGCCAACATTCTCTGAGATAAGCGTCTTTCATGGAAAACCCAATATGAATTCTTCTCCATCAAGATTTCCCATGTGGCTCAATTATCTAGGAAGGAATGAAGCAGCTTAAACACCTAATAGCTCGATATGGCTTCTAGAATATTCAAAATTGTATAAAAACAACCTTTTGGGATGATTGTTGGCTATCTAATCACCCCCTTAAAGAAGATTTGGCGCTCAACAAGTCACCTACCCATCTCAAAAACAATTGGATTTTCAAGGTTAACAACTATTGGGAAGACAATGAGGAAGTGTATGAGATATCCAAAAAATAGAAATCTCTCCCAAGATCCCCAAAGTCACTATCCAAGCTTAGTCTCAAATCTCATCTCTTCTTCAAAGTTTTATACCAATCAAGAGCCAAAAAGAAGATTACCTTAGTTGGCTCAAAAATGGTATTCAAACTTACTCTATTAGTGAAGAAGACAATAAATTGCTTGCGTAGAGAAAAATCACTCCTTTGTATTCTTAGGGAAAGTCTCAACTTCAAAGACCTAGTCAAAGGCTAATTTCATTCTTGAGATTGTATGTCATTATAAGATGTCAACTTCAAAAGCATGCTTTCTCTAGACCTACTTAGTTTCCTTTGTGTCATATTTAGGAAGAGGATTGTAATCATTTAATCATCCAATGTGACTTTGCCCAAAGCATATGGGATTGGTTTCTTGATAGTTTTAACCTCAAATGGGTGATTGAATGGTCTTTTCAAAGACCTCTTCAACTCTACTCCATAACTCTCAACACCCTCCATTGTAATGTCCCCATTTTTAGCAAAAGTGTTTTGTGCACAAATAGCCTAGTTTCCAAGATCTTTTGGAGGCTAATTGGTGTGCTTGGGAGAACTCCAAAGTTCTTGGAATGCACAGGTTGAGTATTGCAAGGTTTTTATTCATGGCAATGAGCTCAATTGGTAGTGTGGATCATCATGACACTTTCAAAAGTAATTTTTGACTTTTGATGTGCTCTCCAAACTTCTTGGAGAAGCAATATATTTTTAGTAAGTCACCTGGTTGGCTCTGATCATCATCCCAACTCTTTAGAATCATGATGGTATGATTAGAGTTTGATTTCGATGTCGTTTCAATGCTTTCTGCAACTTGGGTAAACTATCAAGTTATTATTTAATTATTTCACTTAAGTTGTCTAATGTCAGAAATATTAAATGGACAACTTAGCGTAATAGTTTGTTGAAAAGGTATTAAGATGTGTTTTAAGTTGGACACGTAAGCTTGGGGGACTTTGCACATGAAAAATAATATTAATTCTCCTAAAAGGTCTTTATGAGGGAAAAATGAAATTACTATATTTTTAAGTTGAATATTTCCCTCCAAAAAGCTATATGAGGAGGATGTGGGCTCATTTGAGAGTTTAGACTTGGAATATGATATTGTTATACTGATGGAATGTACTTGAGTTCTTCCAAAGCTTCTTGAGGACAAAAAACCCTCTTGGAGTAGGTGGTTTCAAGGAAGAAAACTCCCTACCTGGTCTTGGTAATTCCATTCAAGGATTACAGTGGCGCTGAAAGTGAAGTTTTGGGGATTGTTGATCAGTATGGATGATTTTGATGTGTTTAAGTTGCAGATTGTTGGAGTGATTACTTGCAAATTTCAAAGATTTTAATAATGGGATTGTTTGAGGACAGACTAATTGTTAGTGAGGCCGTACCAATTGCTGCCTTGTGCCTATAAGGAGGGTGTGAGAGCTTCTAGGTAGAAGCCCTGCCTTTATTGAAGATTTTCTTGATGGTATGATGGCGCCCAAGTTTTTAGAAGATATTCCCATCAGCTTGGAGCAGGGTTTGTGAAGATTTTCATGATCTTTTGAGGGTCATACTAACCCTAGCTGGCTGTATCAAGCTAGGGGTGGCATTGGATTCAGTCAATCTTTCCCAAAAATATTTTATACATTGTTACCCAATAATGTTTTAGATGAGCATTCTGTGTGAGATTATTCCCTTTACATCAAGGACACATACTATCAAAGAATTATATAGATATATATTCTAGTACATGGATAAGTAATATCTATTTCAATTTCCAATAGATCATCATAACGCTTTTTCTAAGTTGGCCTGAAATCTCCAGATTTTTCTGAGATTAGGCTTGATGCCTCATTCTCAATGAAGTTTAGCAGATTGTTGGAATCTCATGAGATGTGCTTAATCCACTCATAGATCAAGCTTTCCACATAATTTGACTATGCTTTAAGGCTCCACTGCTAGGAATCTTGGCAGGTTTTATTAGGAGCATCAATTTAGTTCTAAAGCCTTTGTAAGGGTTGTTCTTCCAGGTTCTCTGGTACTCATTTAATGGACCATGTTCACATGGAAATGGAACAAATTAAATTGTTTGCAAGTGTTTGAATCTAAATACTTTCATTGCACAACCAAAAGCTAGATTGATTTCAAACAAACTAACCCTTGCAATGATCAATTTTCTTAAATGCATCTCACAAGAAAAGTATAATGTATGGGCACTATTCTTTTAAATAAGAAATAACATGATCAACATTCACAATATGTTTCATAAAACTAGTTTAATATATCGTAGATACCTACCTCCAGCCCACTTGGAAAGCAAAATGAAAGGAGATCCTTATACTTCAATGGCAATCGCTTCTTTGGAGGATATGCAAACAGAACCTACAAAAGGTAATGGTTGTTCTCAAATGATGGACAGTGTAATAAGTTTAATCAGAATGAACTTAGACCAAAATGTCACACTAATAAGGTGTTAAAACGTGTTAATAAATAACCAAAAAAAATAATTGCAACTGGCCTGGCTATCTTGTTCAACCATCATATACCCAAATCAAACTTTTAACCATATTACAAGATTTTAACAGGCAAAAAAAGGAAATTAACGATATGCATGAAATAGCAAGAAATACAGACACCATCAAGCAAGGTAAAACTTAAGCATGGGCCACTGCATTTAGAGAGAAACTCATGGCAACCAATCCAGGACTGTATTATTTCTAAATAGAATTTTATGATGAACGCATGTTAGCTTTCATTTTAACACCGCTAATCCCACAACAAAATAAATGGGCTATCAAAAAGGCAACTTATTTTGTGGACATTTTGTCATTACTTTGCAAAGAAGATAATGTTTCATAGACCCGGCTATGCACCATAAGAATATTCAACTAGAAAAAGTATGGATGGAGAACAAGTATTTATCATCTATTAATATGTTATTTATTGTAAGATTCACGTGCACACAGAAAACAATAAAAAACAAGTGTTAAATTTACTTATTTTTGTTGTTTCCCATGCAAATCAACAATTTTGTGGCATTTCATACAACTGTGATACTTCCTTCTTCCTAAAGTGCATGCAGCATAAGTCTCTGAATGATGCTACTTATCGAAATTTTCTGAATTTCAGTGATTCTGAATTCCTTAGCATCATTCAAGTGCTTTGATCCTTTTGAGATACCAATTCTGAACTCTACATTAAATAAATCAGTGACGAAGTGTTGATGCTATCACAATATCATTGTGACTTATACTCTTTCTCAGAACTTCCACAACCTTTGCTGAATTCCCGATATGAGCTAAGACACAATATATAGTATTACAGATCCTTGTACATGTAGATGATCAATAGAGACTGAGAACTATTTCTAGCACCCATAGAACACAAAAAACAATTTAATGTCACAGAGTATCTATCAGCACACAATTTTACATTCCATGGAGAAAGGTCCCTCAATAAACATCAGGGAAATAAATAGACTTGATCACAAGAAGTATGTCAATCGTACACAACCCTATGTCCATAGCCATACATGACTAACCATGATAAAAATGAAAGCTTACATACCTTTCAAAACAGGCAATTGTTCCCTTTATTGGTTATTGTGTTTCTATTCATAATGCAAACATGTAAACAAATACAATAACAGAATACTACGCCACCACAGGCATTCCTCTATACTAGTCAGTGTCCCTACTAACACCATTCAGACATAATTGTGGCATCCAAATTTTATGGTATGCTTAATTGATGATGGACAAGAATCTGAGGTCTGGGAAGCTACGGTAGTGGAGGACATGGCATTGTCTGCAAGGATGAAGATGGATATCCAAGTGACAATGAGACAGATAATACATGTTCAATGGCTGTTCCCAATCTTTTACAGTTTCTTATTTTCATGTTCCACTCATATCCTCTTCCCACCAGCCCAGAAGCATCTATGCTCTTCTGGTGACATCTTTCTCATTTTTCCTAATGTACACATTTGCCCCTTTTGAACATCTTTTTGCTTTTATTATATGTCAATGTTTCCATAGGTATATACTTCCGTTCCAACTGACCAGGCTCTATTTCATGTTAATTGAACTCTGTACAATTGCATTTATGGAGTCCTGAGTTATGGATCAATCAAATCCTAATAAATAAGCTCAGAGGATATACTTGGTTTCAGTAATATATTCCTTTGCCTATAAATTGTAAGCCCAGATCCATGATCATAGCTTTTTAAGGAGTGTTATCTCAATCCTGAAGAGAATACACTTCATTAAACTTGAATACACCCAGCCACATCATCATGAATTTCCCTCACTTTATTTCTCATACACCATCATATTTCAGCACTAGTAATCTAGCATTAAGGTTCATCCTATTTGAATGTGTTTGTCATTGCAAAGCTTTCCTTCTTCTCAATGCTACCTCTGTCAACCACAACAAACAGTCATTCATCCATCTTATAAACTCATAGTAGTCATAGTTACAGGATCTCACTATCCCCCAACTTGCACTTGGCAACACTTCTCGAACCTAAAATGCCTAACTCCATATGTACAATAGCTTCTGGCCCATGTATGAGCTCAAAAGAGATGTGAACAGTTCAGACCCTATAAATTGAATAATAATGTCATAAGATGGATCGTAACCTTTCTTCCAAATTATTACACATGATTCTGCATGGTTTCTAAAACAGAAACCAATACTTATGCTTCTCCATTGCTTTCACTTGAACATTCACACAAGAATTGGAAGGATTGAGAAATAGAGAACACCTTGTTTTAAGTACTATATAATTTCATCAAAAACTTCTCCCCTATCACTTGTGAGCACAGGGAAATGCCAATAATGTATTCATATAAAAACTTTGTCGTGCTCCCCGCTGAATTGTCACTCGGGGATCTTTGCATCTTCCCACTCCATTAGGTTTTTGATGGACCCAATGATGTCCTTGCAACTTCAGAATCAGCTTAATTACTTGAAAATGTCAAGAAATTCAATAGTATACTCAAGCTTGTAGTTGTTCTAGCATGGGAGTAAAAGAAAAAATGGAGAAAGAAGATCATGCTTTGGCCTTTTATCTATTCAGGTTAAGAGCAATGCACCAACAACTTAAACTATTGGAATTTGTAAGAACTGATTCCTATATGCAATATTAGCACAAGAAAATATATAGTTAAACTCACTGATATTTTCTATATGCAATTCAATGTACCAGTCTATTAAATAAAAATGGTGTTGCAGTTTCTAGATGAGAAATGTTGTAGCCTCTTCTAGAGGAATGATAGATAAATCCTTCCCAAAACATATTTGGCACTAGTACAAGGTGGCAACCACTCCCTTTATAGTTGTAAATTATAACTGCCCATGACTCCCAACTTACTGCAAGCTTAAAATATGCAACAAGGTAAATAAAAAATAACATGTCACAGCAGTTTCTAGAAAAGCAAGCAGTTCTAGCTTGAATTGGAACATTTATACTTAAAAATTTGTTGAAACATGACTTGCTGCAAAATGACAGTACTAGCCAATTGGAGAAGATATATTTGTAATTCATAACAGGCAAACCAATTTGCCCAAGAGCATTTCAGTAAGTGATGCCACAGTGTGAGTATGTGTGTGAGTGGGTGTGTGAGACAGAGAAAGAGAGATAGAGTGTGCAAGTGTGTGTGTGTGTGCGCATATGCATGTGTATGTGTGTGTGAGAAAGAAAGGCAGAGGTACAAAAAGAGAGTTGAAGGCAGCGGTTAAAGTTAATAACCGTTTGACCATGGTTGTGTTTTTTGCCATCAAATAAGTTTTAAAAAATTACACAGCATTGGATGCAAGTGAAATTTTAGGGTGACCATCATCAGATCTTGCAATGTTTCTCAATCAGAATAATACACGGATTGGCAAAATAGCAAATCAATGGTGGGAATTTGTGAAAAGGATTTAATTACTGTAAGAATATGGCATGTATACATCAAATCAAAGCAAACAAGCCAATGAACTATCAGATTAATCACTATTATGTTAGTTTTATATCCTACAAAAATTTAAGATTGAAGAATGTTGAAGAGTACATGACTGTGATTTCCTAATATAGATTTGATTAATTGAAGATTAATAGGAAATGAATTTATCAATTATCCTGTCCATGGCAAGAATCGATAATACATGGGAGAAACATGATGCATGCACTGTATGTTATAAACTCAAATGTTTCCAAAAATAGTAGCATACTGAAGATAAAAAAAACATGTGACTACAAGTCTATTGTTCCTGTGGAATGTAGCAATG
This sequence comes from Sequoia sempervirens, assembly GCA_007258455.2. Classification (NCBI taxonomy): domain Eukaryota; kingdom Viridiplantae; phylum Streptophyta; class Pinopsida; order Cupressales; family Cupressaceae; genus Sequoia; species Sequoia sempervirens. The sequence goes on from VDFB02000020.1 coordinate 39,336,218, forward strand.
GAAATGGGAAAAGTACAAGGTTAAGCATAGAACCATCTTAACATGGCTTTGATATGTGGCTAGAGGTATCAAGAAGACTTAAGGTGGCAATCCTACCACAGAATAAGCATAAGCGCATAGATACTGACACCTTGAGTCTTTTTGATACCTCTCAGCACTTATTAGATCAATTTTAAAATGGATATGTCCCAGTTATATTCATTTTGCTGATCATTTCATTATTGCTTTTCCTTCTGTCCAAACATCTATTACTTGTGTCAATGCAAGAACATCAGAGGTCACATTACTTCTGCATTTATTTCATAATGTTTGAGATTTATGACTTGATGTTCTTTTACACCATGTATTGAATGTGTTCATAATATTTACAAGCCCTCGGAAATTAGCGTAATGCACAAATAAATCATTAATCAAAGTCATCAGCCCAATAAATTTAATTTCCTATATAAAGTTTGTAAATTTTATAGAACTACAAGTTGTTAAGTTAATGTTATTTTTTTCCATGCATAATTTGAAATTTTGTGTATATATGTTTTATTTAAAACATGTGTAAAACTAAACTTGCCATCTCATTACCATTGATTGTAGCACAGCCTTGGGTTATTTGTAGCTTGCATATGTAAATGTGTAACTTGCATCTTATATGTGTTGGGATAAAAGCATCACGTGTGAGTTATTGAGAGGTGTATAAATAAGGGAAATGCCAGTCAACTTTTCTATAAATAATTCTAAACATTAATTTGCAAAATTCCATATTATAGTCATTTTCTTCTTTTGGTGTCTCTGGACACCACAACAAATTGGTGTTCTCTCTTTTGCTTGTCAAGTTTTATTATTTGTTCCATTATTGATCTGATTCATTGATCCCAGATGATTTCAAGCTTAGAGATTCAAACTCCCTAGGTTCTAGTCCTTAGTTTCTGTGAAGATCACGAAGGATTGATAATGTCTTAATAGCTGTTAGGTCACAATGTTGTTTTTCCTTTGTTAAGGTCACTTTTCCTGAAGAAGAAATGAGATCTGGCAAGATCGTTGGCAAAAGAAATTTTCTGGGTGCAGGATTGAATTTACTACAAAGTTTGATGAGAATAGAAGCTTGCTTGAAGAGTGTTGGTTTCATGGAGCTCTTTTGGCACAAAATCTTACCCATATAGGAGAAATAAGGTTTTGCCCGTGATTAAATCAGTCTGTATTTTAATTTTATGGTAATGTGGTTGCACATATAATGTATTAACAAGTGGATGCAAATTCTTTCAAGCACAAAGTCATAAGAAAATAAATGTTAGCTTGTTTAAATATGCAAAATTCTACATGTACCAACCTGTGGCTCAAGATTCTGTTGGCCAGGGCCTCGATGCTGATACTTGAAGCCATCTTTCAGTCTCTCTGAGCCTTCTGCATCCTCAAATGATTTTTTCCTTGTTAGTGATACTTCAATTGCTTGGATGTCTGTATTTGGATGAAGTCCAACGACTACTATACTTTCAAACAATAATGTTGGCTCTTTCTGGTGCTTTCGCTCCTGCAATAGGCCAACAAATAAAACAGTCTTACCATAATCCAAATACTCTGAATAAGGTACAATAAGAGGATTTAGAGGGTTTTTATTTTTGGTCCTAAAATATGAAGAAAAAAGACATCCAAACCAAGGTTTCAAAACTCACGACTTGGCAAAACCCAGCAGACCCAATTTTGACTCAGACACGGCAATTTGCAAAAATTTTGCAAAACTCGGCAACTTATAAAAATATTTACATTCATTTACTCAGCAAAACTTGGGAGTACTTGCCAAAAACTCAGCTAAGCAAGTTATGGGGTGGTTTGTTTGGCTGCAAAAATAACACACAAATACTCATGAATTAGGCGAGTTAAGGGGTGGTTTGTTTGGCCGCAAAAATAACACACAAACACTCATGAATTAGGCAAGTATTCGGCAAGTTTTGAAACCTTGATCCAAACAATTTTTCCCCATAAGCTTTTAATGAAACAAGATATGGTAAATAAATGTTGAATGTTAAGAATGATCTCTTCATTAAACTATAATAACATTTACAATCTAGTAAGGTTTGTAAATCAATCATCAATCAATTGGCTTGATTTTTTTATTTTTTTATCTATGTCCCTTCCAGTGCAATACTAGATCTTATGATTTACCTTGCACCTTCTAGAATAGTTGGATACTTATCTAGGATATTTGTGGTGAAGAATGTTGTAGAATTTCAAGAATAGATCAAAGCCCCAAATCGAATTTGTGGCAAAGACCATAACTGTAGCATGTATTTTATGCAAATATGCAACACTATAACAGAAAAATTTTAAAAATGAACTATAACAGAGTAGAGAGAGCACCTGCCCACTAAAAGTAGCATGAAAAGCACTCAAGAATCTAAAAGATTGAAGAAAGACTCCCCAAGATATCTATGTCTAATAAGCAACAATATTTGCTTACTTGATGACAAAATTACTGAGTAAAAAGAAATTAGTAAAGAACCGCTAGTAGACATAAAGGATGAAAATAAACATTACTTGCACTCATATTCTATTTAAACATCCTATCATGTGCAATTGTCCTTTTTGCTACTAAGCATATCACCTAGTGTCCCAGGAAGACAATTTATTGCAAAATAGTTCATACGCACAATATTGTATCACATAACAAAAGGAATTGCGCATAGCTCTAGAACATGTGCTCTATTTGGAAGCTATCCTGAAAGCTGTAAAATAGAAAATAGCAAGAAAATGCAAACTGCAGGGCGAAATTAAGACATGACTGCCAACAATGTAACTCCACAAAGCAAGGTATAACAGCTTAAAATTGTGTAGGATTAACCCCCCAACCTAAAAAAATATTAATTCCAGTTTGACTACCAATTTGGCCTCTCAAACACATTGCAACTCAAAGTGCGTAAATTTGGAAAAAGTTGATATTAGTACAAGAAGATGCACAGCAATACAAGAATGGCAAGAAACCCAACAAAATGCTACACAGACCAAAATTTGCAAAGTTGTTACAGCTAGCAGAGGCAAGGCTTGACTGTGAAATTATTTATTCAGAACAGAGCCCCAGCATCTACAGTACATCCGCATAGTTATACAATATACATTAAATGAAACTAGAAATGGGGCTTTTTAACTCTTTCTGGAAGAGCATTTTCATTCTAGCCCTGAAGAGACACCAGAAGATGTTTTTTGCACTAGGATTGGGGAATTGCATGTTAATCTCCTTTCTGGCTGCCCTTTGTTGTATTTATCCTTTCTTTGAATGCCTCTTGTTTCTATCCCCATTGTCGTTCCCTCTATTAACTAAAAGAAGTGTATTAGCATAATTTAGTAGCCAACAGCTTAATCTAAGATTCCAATAGGGATTATACCTAGAATAATGTTCATTGATCTTGTACTAGTGGTTATCCTACTTAAAATATAGAAAATTTTCCTACAATTGATACAATATGTTGCCAATAAATGCAAACACTACATTCTGAGGACTATAAACAGTCGCCCACCCTTTATGAAAGACCTTGATCTTGTAGTTATGAGAGCAATACTCTTTTTAAGGTAGACACTGTTTAACATCCTACATCTAGATTTGAAGTCATTAGGAAATATGTTGATTGTTTGCACATGGGTTCAAGAAGTAGAAAAATGAGCTCTCATCACCTTTGTAGGAAGTGGACCTCTCAAATCAACACTTATCTAACATTTTCTGCTATTGTCGTTGGTAGTATAACATGTACAATTTCAAAAAGAAAAGGTTACAAACTGAACAAAAACAAACAAATGAATTTCATGTATGCAGTATACAATAAGACCAGTCAATGAATAAGACAATAAAAGGAAATAGCTTATTAATAGCTTAAGGAGTGAAGTAGCAGATTAGTAGGAAAATTAAGAAATATATAAGTTTGGATGTGAAGGTTAAAAGTTTGAATGTGCTATTGGCTCTGTTGAAGATTGATTTGCTTTGTTGTTCCCAAGGAGGGTATAACCAAAATTAAAATGACCATTTAATGTACTTAATACACCTGTACTTAAGACATATGATTTCCATAAGGCCAAATAATGGTGGTACTTATGAAATCATCACTTCCCATTCCCCCCAGCTTTAGTGGCATTTGTCCTCAAATGACGGATTAGGATATAGAGTGAGGGATATGGGTAATAATTTATAAATGAAGGTAAATTAAGCACTTAAAAATGATCATAATGATAAGTGAATGCCATGTGTAGAAAATCATTAACGAAAAGTAATAGATATTAAGATAAAGTATGGTATTGTAAATAGAAGTACCAAATATTTGGCACTGATAAGACAGTTGAAGCATTGTTGACAGACAATTAGACAATGGCACGAGCTGCTGTACTGTTGCTAATTGATTGCATGGGGAATGCTGCAGAAGATGGCAGTGAAGTGTCGCATCATGATGCAAAGAAAGTGACATGTTGTTGAAAATGGAGTAAAGTAGCGGAATTGGTTGTAGGAAAATTAAGAAATGTATAACTTTGGATGTGAAGGTTAAGAGTTTGAATCTTGTGATATTCTTTTTGGGGCTTTTATAAACAATACAAGACCATATAGAAAGGTCCCACATGGAGATTCTATGTGTGTGTTTAGCATGGTTGGAGAGGGGATCTTTTGAGATTTGATTTAACTTTGAAATATCATGAGTTCAAGACTTTTGATAATTTGGATTCATCAAATTTATTATTTTTCCTTTTTGAGGTTTCCTATTATATCTTTTGACAGAATTTATTGTAACAAGTGCATTATGAGCCATACCCCCTATAATAACTACACAAGCCAAAGAATCCCCTCAATTCTGTCAACGTCCTTGGTGGTGGCCAATCCAAAATAGCTCGTATTTTTTCTTGATGAACCTGAACACTATTGAACCTGAACACTATTGGCACTGATCACATGCCCCAAGTAGAGAATATATGTCATCCCAAACTCACACTTAGAAGCCTTAGAATACAAAGAGTGTGCCTCCATGATGCCCAAAACCTCATCAAGATGTCTCAAATGTTCCTCCCAAGTCTTGCTATATATAAGTATGTCATCAAAGAAGACCAAAAGAAATTTCCGCAACTTTTTATTAAAAATGTAATTCATACAGGATTGGAAGGTGGCTAGAGCATTGGTCAAGCAAAACGGCATGACTAGAAACTCGTAGTGTCCATAGTGACACATGAATGTCGTTTTGTGTATATCCTACTCCCTCACTCTAATTTGGTGGTACCCTAATCGAAGATCAATCTTTGAGAAATACACTGCTCCATGTAGAGCATCTAGCAACTCATCGATCCTATGTATTGGGTACCTGTTTTTTATTGCCTTTTTGTTTTGTGCACGATAGCCAATGCACACCCTCATAGTTCCATCCTTCTTCTTCACCAAGACTATAGAAGAAGCGAAAGGACTCGAGCTAGGCCTAATATGCCCCATGTCTAATAACTCCTTAATCGCTTTTTCAATCTCCTCCTTGAATTTATTAAGGTGTTAATAAGGAGTGGTAATGACGGGCTTAGAGCCCTCGTCTAGCTCAATAACATGCTCAAAACCTCTATCTGGAGGCCTCCTTGATGGAATCTCACTGAAGACCAAACTGTGCTTGTCCAACACTGTCTAAATATCCACGAGATACTAATCACTACTATTTGTAGGGGCCTTGGATGAAATCAAACACTACGCTGCCCATGCCACATCGCCATGTCTAAAAATGCTCTCCATTCTCTTTGCTAACACAATCTTGGGAGCACCATTAGACATACCTCTCAAGACAACCTTCTTACCATCCACTCTAAACTTCAACTCCATAGTTTAAAAATTCTGAAAATACTTCCCTAAAGAGTGAAGCCATTGGATGCCCAATATAGCATTAGTATCTCGGGATCCCCTAAGTCAACAACATAGAAGTCATCAGTGACAGTGTAATTACCTAACATAATATTCAGTTGTGGGACCCATTGGATACAAGCCATGTTAAAACCATCTACCACCATAACATTGAAACCCTCAAAGTCCTCTGTCTATATACCCCTCTTCGCCACCATCCACCAAAACAGACACACATTGTCCTTGCAAAACTCCACGAACTCTGAAGGAATTAAATATGGGGGTACCAGAAAGTGTGGCTATAGTTCCACCTTTCACCCCCTTAGATGACTGCTCATCATCTGTATCACTTTGTTCGCTGCCCTAAACTTCTTCTAACTTCTCTTCCTCCTCACCATCAGAGACTACCTCAATGTAATGTACCTTACCCTTTCCCAAACACCTATGGCCCGATTCCCAAGGTTCTTTGTAGCTGAAACATAACTTTTTTCTATGCAATTCATTACAAACCTCATCATCAAAGTTGTTCTTTTAGGCCATTCCTTCTGAAAAAGTTCCTTATCCTTCTTATGTTGGAAGGGCTTAGGCTAAAATTTGTTTTTAGGGACTGAACTTTCAAGTTCCTTATCCTTCTTAAAGACATCCTGTAAAGAACTGAGATCAAATGCTTCGATCCAGCCACGAAGTGACTCTGATAATCCCTCCATAACCAAAACTATCAATCTGTGCTCTGACACATCTGTGACCATAACTAACAACTTTTGGAACTCAAAAATATATGAATCAACTGAGCCAACCTATTTCGATTGTGCCAACTCCCTAAAATGCAATTACGGATCCTTCTTGTCAAATCTATTAATCAATCTTTGTGTGAAGTCTACATAGGAAGCTATGATATCATGTCCCAAGGTCACTAGCTCATGGTACCACCACGCATGAGCCTCTCCATCTAAATGAAGGGTAGCATATTTGATTGCTTCCATTTGAGTCATGGGGTTTAGCTGAAAATATGTGTCTAACTTCCAAACCCATGCACGTGTTGTACACTTACTTGAACGATCATAACTAGGGATGGTTAGCTTGCCCACTTTATGCTTCAAATCTCTATTATTCCCTTGTCCTCTCTCACCCCTAGGTTTGTTTCTGTATTTAATATTGCAAAAATCTACCAAAGACATAGAAGCATGAAACTCATCACCCGATGATTGGTACTCACGCAAGTAATCACCAATCCTTCACCACCAACCCACTGTCCTGCTTGTTCTCTAGGTGGTGCCTCTAGAAATTCAGGCATTAGGGGCCTAGGAGTAGTTCTACTTGCTGCCTTGGAAGTGTTTACAGGAATATAAGTGTTACTTCCTTCTCCTTGGTTGCCATTGTGCCCATTGTTGCCATTATCATGACCATTGTTCTCATAATCACCCTGGTTATTTCTATTATTTGCATTCATGGTTTGCATCATTTGGGTTAAGGTCTGAACCAATTGTTGTTGCCCCTTGGCTAAATCACTCAACATAGCCAAAATACTAGGGTCCTAGTGTTCTTGTCTGTCATGTCTATCCCCAGAATTAAGGACACCCCTTTCTCTTGCCCTCCTATAAGTGATATATTCCCTATCTTCTGGATTCATTAAATATTTCAGTCATCCAAATATTTCAAGCTGAAAGGCTGGCAGGCTCTAAGCTCTAATACCACTGTAAAATCCCTTTTACCAATTTTTGACTAAAGATTTCAATTTTCACAGTTTCAGGCACACAAGCATTTCAACAAACAGTTACAAGTTTACAAGTCTGCTGCTCTAGTTTATATTTCAACTTGTTTTCCCAGAAATGTTTATTTATGATTCCTGTATTCTCATTTCACCATGAAAATGATACATTCACAGTAGATTTGAGTACATAAGATAATTACAGGAAGCTCATTTTGACATGAATACTATGCTCAAGAAATTTCCAGATAATTTCATAAATTAAAATTGCAACTTTAAAACTTCAATATGCTAACCTGGAAGACTTCCCAACATTTCAAATATCTTTTCCCATGAATCTAACATGTACGGCTTGTACAAAATTAGTACAGTAGACTTTATATTGGTATGACTCCATTAAAAAAAATGTACGACTTCCACTTAGGATTGGATGGCTTCCATAAAGGAGGAGGTACAGCAACCACTGAGTAAGAGTTTGTGTTTGCTAAGGAATCACACCCTTTTGACCAGACTTTATCCCCACATCACCTTGTTTGACTCACTCATTTGTACAGCGCCATTTATAAATTGTTGCAGCTCCAACAAAGAGTGTACAGGCTATGACTAGGTTGCGTTGAATGTTTGAAGGAAATAATAAATACTTTAATAAACTCCTTCGAACACTTCATCGAATCTATGTTACTGTGCCATGTAATCTAAAGATAATATGGCTATTACAAGAGCATCAATAATAATATTTAATATTTCCAATCTGCTAGTCTTGAATCCTTTAAACTCTGAAATTTGTCTTGAAACAAGACATAACAAATTTCAATAAGCCAATCGTGAAATCCAATGCAAGAAATATAAATGATCTCTTCAACAACTAGCTAGGGTAGAACCTTGCACTACCGAAACTAGTATCCCTCAAGGTTGTCATCCTAAGGTTTCTGCTCCACAAGAAACTCTCCAAAATCTCAATTGATTAAATAATCCAAGCATAATAGAAATGAGCTCCAAAATCCTCTTTTATCAAAAACCCGAGGAACATTCTCGAAAACCTTTTCAAATTCTTGCTTTAAATAATTCATTAAGTCCCGATAATAAAGTGACTTTAATATTTCACTTAAGTCACTTTCTGTTGCTTTATTAAATTAATTAAATAACATTACCCTTAAAATGCACTTTATTGGATAATATTAAAAAATAAATTTTAATTATTCCCTTACTGCCAAACTTTAGCCTATGAGAATAAAATAGGCTAAGTGGTCTCTCAGAGTCGGTCAGACCACTCCTCGAAAGGGGACATTACAGTGGAAGTTGTTTCTCATATGGAGGTTGCATACTAGGAGAGATGGTTTTATAAGCCAATGTAATTCATTGTTTTCATCATCGTAAATGAACATAAATATATATCTTATTTTTAAGTGTATCTCTGTAATAATGGTGTAATTTGGAGTTTTATATGCTCTTACCATTTTTTAATACAAAATTTTTAACTTTTTGTACAATGAAAAAATAACTAAATAATATACTGAATAAAATATGCATCTACATGAAAGGAAAAATCATTCAACATGCATAAACCATTTGGGGTCAAAAACATTCTATGGAAAATATCTAGGACTATTTTTATTCTTTCTTTCACTTTAAAGATAGTTATTCTTTCACTTTAAAGATAGTTAAGAAAAAAATTGTTCCCTTTAATTACAATGCAATTCCTTGTAGACAAGAAACACTACAATTGACTCCTCTATTTCAAAGTATTCACTTCTTGCCATCGAAAATGGCTTTTGAGGATGACTTAAAATTGTTCTTGAGTTACTTAGTTCATTAGTGGAAGGCAACATCATGTCCCCTTTTCAAAACTTAAGGAATTAATTGAGGACCAATAGCCTATTCTTATTTCCCATCAGCTATGAAATAATGAAAATAATAATAATATTTTAAGTGGATCCAATCACTTTATTTATAAAAGGGCAACTTAAATATTATTATAGGGCCTATATAATATTTTTAAAGTGTTTTTAACACTTGATTCAATATGTAATATTCAAAAAGTGTTTTTGAACACTTAATGTAATTTAAAAAGTATTTTGGAAAAGTAAATTTAAATAGACGGCCCAAAAGGCAACTATAAAAGAAAGACATTGCTTAAAGCAAATCATCCGAATTTGTCATTTCACTTTCCCTTGAAAGTTAAAAATTGGAGTTTGAAGCATTCAAGGATGAAAACCCTCATCCACTAGAGGTGACTCCATCCAAGAATCATAATTGTGCTGAATTGTTGAAAATTGTTGAGCATTTGCAAGATTTTTACATCAAGTGTTGCTGATTTTTCATCATTCTAGGGCTATGCCCCTATTCGATATGCTAGTTGTGATGTTTCCAGCCATCAATTCAATGTTTCCAACCACCATAATGGCTGTGCCCAGCTTTTGATCATTGTTTTCAGCTATCCTCATCAAGGTACCTAGGGTTTCAATCTATTGTTGTTGGTTGTGGGATATTTTAGTCATTGGATTAGCTGTAAGTCATGTTTTCAGCCTTCATTTTGTGGGACTTTTGCTGTTGCTGCTAACATAGGGTTTGAACCTGTTATTTGTTAAGGTTTTCAGCTATTGATCAATGTTTCCAGCTCCCATAATGGCTGTGCCCAGCATCTAATTAATGTTTCCAGCCATATTTGATGCTACACATAGGGTTTGGATTATTTTGTTGCTGTCATAAGTCATATCAAAAAAAAATTGATGTCATCGGGGTGTTTTCCAGCCTGCATTTTGCATCCTAGCCTCGTCGTACTATTGTAACCTTGCTAATTTTGGAGATGTTAATGCTGAGGCTATTGATAAGGGTTTAGATCTGCAAGAATATCAAATCATTGCCACCCTATTTCCATATATTGTAGAGTTATCTGCTGTAGCTACTGATCTTACAAGGGCTTTCAGATATATTGTTGCTATTGGAGGAGTTGAATTGCTATTTTCTGTCATATGTTGCTGATTTCCAGGCCCTAATTGCTATTGTAAGTGAAATTGTTGATCTGTTCATTAGCTAAAATCAATAAAGTACTTTCATAATTATTTGCAGACCTTTACAAGTCTTGATCCAGGGTTTATAATCGGTTTATAACAGATTTAAAGGCATATTAATGCTTAAAATCAATGCAGCCAGTTTAGGGATTCCAGCCGCTCCATTCTTGGTAAAGTTCATGGCAGTTTTAGATCTGTTTAGGACAGATTGGAAGTCAGATTGGAAAACAGTGCCAACGCTTTGGGTTAAATCACTTCAAATTATATTGGAGTTTGAGGCGTCCAAGATTGGGGAAATATGTCATCCATTTAAGGACAGTTCACTGCTCGATAACCTCACAGAATTTGATAATTTTTGAAGGCAGAATTAAGGACAGAATTATTGCTAAAACAGTGCCATATTTTAAAGAGAAATCACTGTTTTCTGTAGTAAGAAATTGTAGCCCTTGGAGGTATTTTGAATTACCATTCATTGCTGACTAGGGTTTGGTGAATTTGTGCCAAAAAAGAAAATTTTAAAGGGGATATTACGCTCAGGTTCTTCATATTCTCTTCAATTGATAATATTGTATTTTGTGTCAGAAGTAAATGGTCTTATAAGACTGTTTAGAGCACAGGAATTCATGATTTGCACTGTTAAATAGCCTTTAAACAATATAAATGATATAATATAACCACTTGCTTTTATTTTGTATTAATTTTATTCATACTTTTTCATTCATAGGAATAATTTTTTCCATTATTTTTTGTTCTCGTGTCAGCTGCCATTTTTTGGTTTTCTAAACATATTCACAACCATTTCACTACACCAGTCTACCTCCACCCTGCCCTCCCCAGCTGCCATTGTAGATTACTCCTCTCCACATAATAATCTATATTCTACCTTACTCAAATAAGTATTAACTCCAAAATTTCAGCAACTCCTAAAAAAGGACTCCCAATCAATACTTGAGACTTGTACCAAATCATCTCTGATTCCATTCTGCGCATTAGACCAAAGGAACTTATACCTATTCAAAAAAAGCAATTAGCACATACCAAAGATTGCAACTGAAGTCTGGTCCACTGTCGCTTCTGGCTGGTAAGAACCTCTGGATTATAGGTTGACTTTTTCCCATCTGGAAATGGACAGCCCTTCCAAATTTTAGAGACCTGTCGGCGTAGCTTCTGAAATTGGTCATTATTATTCTGATTTTTGGCTGAATACACTACAGAAGGACGAGGACGGACAGTCGCTGCAGCTGCAACAACAGCCCTTGCAACATCTTCTGAAGTCTGTGAAAAGAATGATGCACCCCAGCTTTGGCGACCTGGATCTTGGTTCTTTTTCATTACAAATATTATGGCCTCAGCTATCTCACATATAAGAAGTTCAATTCCCTGCCAAGTCGTGGAATGAATAGTTATAAAATAAATGCAATTGCACATGTATGACACCAAGTAATGTAACTGAACTCATAGGCACAACCTTATACTATTAAATTCTCTTAATTATAAATTATGTTTCAAGAAATCAACTTCATATGAATATGCGGCAACATAAACAAATACATTTTCTGTCAATATCTTAGCATTTCTAAGTTGTTTAGGAGAATTAACCCACATCCATCACCGTGCCAAATTTGTCAACCTGATCATTAGCAGTTTAAGACTGACAGATCACATCCATTAGTGACAATTTCAAAACAAGACAATCCCAAAGATTTTATCAGTAAATTAATGAATGAACAATAAGAGAAATGATCGTATTGAAAATTAAAAGATAGGTACAGGTCCAGGGACTGCCAATTACAACAAGACCAAACTATATCATAAGCTTCTGGCAATTATTTAGAAAACTAACAATGGTCATCATTTTTATTTCTACATGCCTCTTCAGGTTGAAATCTTTCAATCATATTCAACCCAATTCAGCAAGCTCGGATTTCAATAAATGCACACTTTTCTCAAGATTTTCATTAAATTTAAATATATCTGCAACCAATATTCTCACAGGCTCCGTGCTATGCATCTTCTAAACACTCACATTGGTTTGCACCAATTAAATCCAAAATCAAATTGATGAGCAACAAAATTGTTGTACTTTTCCAATTTTTAAGTTGTTAAAAAGTATCTTGCCAATTTACAAGAGTTCATCTGTTGTTTATGGCATTATACTATTTATTTCCAGAAGAAGCATCTAATTTGTCAACCTTGGGACAAGCTCAACTCTTCTAACAGTCTAAACAGGAGGATTCAAGAAAACAGAATGTAGGTCACATATGTGTATGTTATATAATCAAGTAGAAATTGAGGACGTACATGATGGTTTGAATTAGTTTCCTAGGTATGAGCAAGTAAGTTTGAAACATGCCATTAAGTACTACAAATGAACAATCTTAATCTACTAAGCTTTCCTATGAACCAGCTAGGAGAAGACCGCTAGTAATCAGGCAGTCCCCAAAAATTAGACAGTTAGAAAAGAAATATGTCTGAAAAAATCAAGGCTTCACATGATAATTTACATTTGTCTCCTAGGTATGAGAAAGTATGTTCAAAAGACACAATGAAGTACAACATACGATGGATATCAAACAATCTACTGCGCATGGCTTCAAACTAGCCAGAGGAAGACCACTGGTTACTGGACAATCCCCAGAAAGTGGATAGTTCGAAAAGAAATGGGTCTGGAATGGGATGGTAAAGTTAAAATAAAGCAGATGAAAGATAATATGATCTTCTTTGGTTTGCTGTGACTTAGAAATTTTAGAGGCCCGGTCCACTTTTTTCAAACTGTCTACTTACTGGTGTCCCTCCCCTAGGCAGCTTCGTCGAGGATGTGCTAAAATGTATACATAGAATTTCTAAATTTTCATGAGGTAACAAACACATCCCAAATAGGGAGCGAAACCAGGCCAACCGTACACGAGCATAGCCATTTACCGTAACTCGCTGCGATTAGACAATCTCAAATGATTATCGAAATTGAAAGCGGCTTATCTGCAAACATTATGGCTCAAATTTTACATATCATGTTGTTGTCAATACATCCTACAATTAAAAATCACATTTTTGATTAGCATTTCCCTTTATTTCAATGACAGTTCTATAGCATTGGGATCGAACAAAAAGTCCTAAGCTAACCTTGTTATAATTGGCCTACGCAAGCTGTGTTGGAGCAAAGTTACCCTTAATATGTTGTCAGGTAATCACAAGTGTAGTCTCGGCAAAGCACCAGCTACAAAACCTTTGACTTACTGTAAATTTCCTGCACAGACAAAACATAGAATCAAATTCCTCTGCAAACCTACTTGACAATTTCTCTGCATTTTCTGTAACATTTTTTAACAAAAATAACTACGCACCGACATAAGATGATCAAATTACTCCTTCAAATTCTTCAAAATGCAATAATTCATTTATGAAAATAAAACCTGATTATACAAACTTCAGAACTTCAAATTTAAGCCAACGGTTTCTAAAATTAAAGCTGAGAATACAAGTCTCCTTAAAACTTCTTAGCTCAACTAAATTGATTTTTAAAAAATCACAGATTAAAAGTTTATCTCAATACCACAAACGAATGATTAAATCCATTAAGACAAACACCAAAGACAAAGACAAAATCATGAATGCGTTATTAACAAATCAGATTACTAACCGATAAGATCATCTGCTTCGCTCGGAATTCAGCCGATGATTAAAATAGATGAAATAATCACGGCAACCGCGTTTCTTAGTTTGACGCTCGCTTTCAGATATTATCAGAGCCTGCACATAATACATGGATAAATGTGTTAAAGCATAAAACAACTTGGCGTCTCCTTTCCTCTACTTTGTCGGTAGAGGAAAATTACTTTAACACATGGTCACATGAGAGCGTCGCTACGCCCTTCCGACATTATTATTATATCATCGACGTTAGGACAGGGTCCTGTTGGTTCTTTTGCCCGTTTCCCTTCAATTTAGATTGTGGATATTAACGTACATTACTATGTCCTTTTTGCGGACCTATAATAAATACCCTGGCTCTTGTCTGTGCCAAAAGGTAAAGGCTAAGACAGATCTAGAATATAGAATATATTCCTTCAAACGAATTAGTTGCAGGGGAACTTTCACCAATTAATTTTGATTATAATACTATTTAGAGAAGATACTTTGTAGAAATGAAAAATAAATAAAGAAATTAAGTGATATTCAAGGGAGTAGTTTGGAGTCCCTTTTTTCTACCATTTTTTTTTTTTTTTTGATACGCAAGGTAGTATTTATATTGATTTTATAAAAATTTACAAGCATCTGCTAAGCAGGGATAAAAGATTCATCCTGGACTCAAAGCCGAACAAAAAACATTCATAACCCGGACAAAATTTCATCATTTCCACCTTACAGTTCCATTGCAAGTATTAAAGATCGAGCCACTATAAAACTTTGGTGCAAAAGATTTAGGTCAGAGGCTGAGCCTCATCCAGCTAATAACAAAATTTACATGCTACTAATGTTGGAGTCCACTAGAATTTGACAAGTTAATAGCCAAAAAAACTAGAAAAAACATCAACCAACAAAAGCCGAGCCTCACATGAAGCCGTTTAACTCTGCAAACCTTGTGAAACCTTCCATCCACTCCAGCCCCTCCTCTGGCACCAGCTTCAGCTTTCTCTTCAGGAAATCCGCAGCCACATCTGCAATCTTTCTGTGCCTCGACAATGTTGGCCCTTTAATGTCTAAGATGAAGGGGAAGACTTTAACAACTTCATCTGAATCCCATAGGAGAGCCAAGTAGGCAGGGCGCGGAATACCTTTGCCTATGAAGGCCGCCTTTAGTGTCTTCTCAAGACCTCCGAGCAAGTCATCCTGAAATAGATGCACCATCATCTCCTTGGCCTCCGCCTTCGGGGTATCAAGGTCCAAAAGCACTGCGAAAAATCGAGAGGAGATATGTGCATTATCTCTAACAAATTCTTTTCTTTCCAAATGTTCTTTGCCTAGGACCATTTTGACAGCAACTATTGACACCGGATCATCCATGAGCAAAATTCGCTTTAACCTCTGGTCTGTTACTTCCCGAAAGGCTATCTACCTCTCCGTGGCCACCAAAGAAACTGGTGTGTCGACACCAAAACTTTCCAGACCTTCCGCCGAGATATGGATGATGAATTTCGACTTCGTCGTCCTCGCCATTTGCAAATCTTTGACAGTCGTTCCCTACAAAAAAATAGAAAACAATACCAAATTTCGAAGTCCATGCTTTAGAAATGACTTCATCAGTTCATTTAATACACCTGAAAGATGTTCAGTCGGGCCTTCGCACACGAATCTGGATAATGGCGAAGCGATCAAATCGTCCTTGCCATGAAGATATGCTACGGCCTCCGTCCTTCTGACTACATACCATTATCACTTCGACTGACGAGAGTTGCCACTCGGCCCTTCAACTTACGTTTCTATGATTACCGTGCCCAACGTGTCACACTAACAGCGCTTTGAAAGCTGTGCCATACATACCCCCTGTCTTGCTCCAGAGTTTCCGCTATTTTCAATAGCGACAGACTTAACAAAACCAACTCCTTCCTTCGGCTAAATTTAGAGAACTGAAAATGACCTTGCCACCTCCACGAGCAACGTGTCCGACCCATCCGCCACCTCATGACCACCCTAGGATCCAAGTGTCCTAATGAGGGGCGAGGGGGAGCCCACCCTTCCACCCACCTTTTTTCTACCATATTTATTATAATTAGGTGTTAGAATTTATAAAGAAATTTTGAGTGTTAAGTACTCTATATATAATTATAAGAGATTGATTTTTATGAATTATTATTTAATGAGTATAAAGATTGATTCAAAATTAAGTAATTGATTTTTTTATAAATTAGTTCATATACACATATAAGTAAAATATACATATTTGAATTAATCATATTAAAGAGATTTACTCATTAGACTATTAAATAATTTTATAAATGTCTAATCAATAGTAAATTTCTTGGTATAATTAATTCATATATTTATATTTTACTTTTTATATATGTGTGTGATAATTTATAAGGATTCAATTACTTAGCTTTGAATCAATCTTTATGATCATATTTCATGAATAATAATTCATAAAACCAATCTCTTATAATTATATATAGACTACTTAGTTGTGTGTGTGTGTGTCTAATCAATAGTAAATCTCTTTGATATGATTAATTCATATATTTATGTTTTACTTTATATGTGTATGTGAGATCATTTATAAGGATTCAATTACTTAGCTTTGAATCAATTTTTATGCTCACAATTCATGAGTGGTAATTCATAAAAATCAATCTCTTAAAATTATATTTAGACTACTTAGCAATCATTGTGTGTGTGTGTATTGGAGGACTCGAGAGTATCTATTCCATCAAAATTGCCTCAAACAAGCTCCCAACCTTATCTCCTCTAACATAGAAGCCTTCCATTCAACAAGACTTGATCCCTAAAACCATTCAACTTCACCAATAGACCAAGGGCCCATTGACTATTATATTATATTTATTTTGGTTTATGTTAGTGAACCAAAAAATATATACAAGTTATATGGAAGATATTTGTATCGCAAAAGAAATATGGTAACTCACATTTTATTGTTTTTTATTAGTAGTAGTAGTTGATCAAAAAACCAAGTCTTAGTCACAATTGCTTGATTAGTTGTATCGTCATTTTATTCAAGGAAGACAAGGAAAGGAGTCCCTTTACATGAATAAGTTAATTTGCATCAGTTCTAGAACATTGAGGACTTGCATAAAAGGTTATTGAAAACTCAAGGTGATCAAAAGCATCTTATGGAAGAAGATGAACTTGTACGCAAATTCGGAAACCTCTTCTTTTTGTAAATTTTAGAAAGAGGCATTTTTTTCATGGCCAATAACCATTTTTCCAATGAATTTTTCAAAAGCAATTAACTATTTCATTAAGAACTAATGAACTAATTTATTTACATGTCAAGCACAAAATTTGAAGGGTTATTGTGATTGGTAAAATCTAACTTGCCACTATTGTGCATAGATGAGATATTACACATCGCATGTGTTATCACTATGCATTGATGAGTGGGAAAGTCACTCCTACTCACATGGCAATAACTAGTGAAGTGGGGGAGAGACTACTATAATTTACTCTTCCTAAGGGAGAATGGTCCTATGAGTGGCAATGGGGTTTGAGTATGGAGTGGGAGTTAGAATTGTTGGAATTATGGGATGTTATATTATGAACCTTTGAAGTGTTATTGCTTTTATTCTAGCATCAATGAGTTCCTCTAAGAGAACAAGATCTCTTATGTAGAACCCTACTCTTATGCATCTTCATTTGTTTGGTTTTTGGATTCTGTTATCACGGAATCTAGCAGCGCTCGTTCCACGGATAACCCCCTACGAAACTTGTCTGTTTCCTAGGATTCGTGAAGTTCAAGTATGCATAACGAAGTGATTTTCAAGCCACCTCGAAATGCGTTCCCAAGTCTTGAATAGTCAATTCGAGCATTCCCCCTTGTTCGCCTCGCAAAGACCTTCGAAACGAGATCTTTCGCGACGTTTCACTGTTCGTACTTTGCAAATTGCGAAAAATGCAATAGCACTGAAAAAGTGCGCTCCTGCAGGGAAATTCCAAAAATTTGGCTAAGTCTGGAAATGTAATGGCGCTAAAATTTAGCACCCCTACATGCAGTGAATTTCCAAAAAATGTAAGGGCACTAAATTTTAGCGCCATTACATTTTCTTTCGACACTTAAACTTTTTTCATGCCTCTGGCACGTTTCTTCATGTTTTCGCGTTTTTCGTCAATCGTGCCACTTTTCGTGCCTAAATTTATTGCACGACTTGAGTTAGGTTTTTAATTTTCATTTGCAATTAAGTGAATGAGTTCGCCATTTTATTGTTTGCTTTTCATTTTGTCCTCTTTTCTCTCTTGCTGGGCGAATTGCACTTAAACTGCAAATCACGTTTTTTGGAGTTTCGCCATTCTTCTTTTCAACAAGCTTCGCGTTTTGCCCTGGTAAGACTTTCATTTGGTTTTGTCTTTTCATTTGTATATGTCCATGATTAGCATACGCGTTTTTGTTTCTTACATTCACGTCTTTCATTATATTCGTTTTTGTTCTTTCCATTCACGTCCTCCCTTCTTCATTCGCGTTTTTCTTCTCCTTCATACGCGATGGAACCCTCATTCATTATTTTAAATGCATCTTTCTCCTCTGTGCGTGTTCATTTCGATGCTCATTCCTTCTTTTCATTTCTATTTTCTCACCCTACACATTCGCGTTTATTTCTTCCCATACGCGTTTCTTCCCTTATCTTTCATACGCATTTCTTTCTACCTTTCTCCTCTGTGCGCATTATCACTTGATAACTTCTATCTACCCGCCATGTTCGTGTTGAGATATCTTTGTCAGAAGTTCTTCATTCGTTTTGGTAAACATTGGAAAGATTCGCCATTGTGAAAAAGAATTCCTTTGACCTTTGAATGAAAATGTAATAGGATGGAGATGATTTCGAAAGCTTTCAAAGTTAACCAAACATTGCCTTTGCTAAAGCTCAAGCGCCTTCGCCATTCCTCATTGCATTTACATCTTCAAAAAATTGCCAAAATTGCAAAAGCGCTAAAATTAAGCGCCATGACATTTCAAAGTTAACCAAAATTGCCTAACACTGGAAAGTGTAAGGGCGCTAAAATTTAGCGCCCTTACACCAAAAGCAATTTTTCTCAGAATGTAAGGGCGCTGAATTTTAGCGCCCTTACACTTTTTTCAGTCTTTTCCTAGATCTTTCCAAATGAACTTCATTTTTGACCAGTGCATTCCTGAGCTTCATTTTTCTGCATTCGTGCATCGTTTTGCGTGCTTCACCATCCGCTCCATGCTTTTCCGCCCTCATGCTCATTTCACACTTTCCTATGTCCCCTAACAATTGGTGTTTGTTTTGGCTACACGGATTGCAGTCTACTCTCAGAGATCGTCAAGTCAAGAGTGCTCAGTGTTCCAGTTTCTTTTGATGACTGCTACGAAGCCTCCTTCTTCTTTGAAAGCAAAAAGCAAGATGAAGTACAAATATCAAGGCGTTTATCCGCCAACTATGGTGCTTTCGAAAGTTGAAGAAATAAAGGATACAGAAGTGGGCCATCAAGACTTGGTTGACTTCGCAAAGTTGACAGAGACGAAGCCTCTCCCTGATTCAATGAGGGAAATCGTACACAGCAATCTCCACTTGGTGGCGATGTTCCCCACAGCTGCGCACAATACTGAGTTTGTTCTTCAAGTTGTGTCTCATTACATCCGAGAAAGCAGAAGTGTGATCGACTCTTCCGGGCACGAGATTCTGAGACTCGACCCCGATTTCTTTGACATCGTCTTCAAGGTTCCTCACATGGAGAAATATATTGACATTTCTATATCAAAAGCACAGGAGATCTTTGATGCTGATCCCAATAAAGCCAAACAGTTGATAAATACTCAATGGCTCAAAAAGCCTAGATCGTCTGTTTCTAGATGGCCGAAAGGACTCCTGAGAAGTGACTTCAAAGATGACGTCAAGGATATGATCACATTTCTGAGCAGAGTGAAGGGTTTGCCGGAATCATCCACCTTTCACGATTGGATGTATGAGTACATCAGGATCATAAGGAGGCAGAAGGTGCATATTGACTGGGGTAAACAAATCAGTGATGAGATGCACGAGCAGTTGATTAATGCTCCTTCTACATTGAAGTTCTACATGACTTCTTACCTGGTGTACGCAGCAGCTGTGATGAGACAATTCCCAGGTCTATCTACAAAGGGGAATCGAATGATGGTGCCTGTGTACAGATATTTCTATCAGTTGGAGCTAAAGGAGAGTTTTCATCATTTCAGACGGGTCACTGATGCTTTCTTTGCGCCCTTACTCTTCAACTTTGATCCAGCTTTGGAAAGAAGAAGAGTGTCGATGAGGCTTATAAGGTGGTAAGTAAAGTTGGATGTATTTTTCTCCAATTCCCAACGTTTACTTACTTGAGAGTAGGTTGTTACACCGGTTGTCCTACATGCTACCACGTTATCCTTCGGATAAGTGGGTTCTCATGGAAACATGGCAAACCCGATGTCAAAAAAGAACGAAGAAGCAACCACAAGCGTGGATTCAAGTTCCCACCGACCATCGGCAGATATACTATCCAAACTCGCACAAAAGCTAAGTCTGCTTATGCCGAGATGTAGATCATGACCATCAAAACCTACTGGTATAGGTTTGATTTTGACTACCGAGATGTCGAAAGAAGTTGCAAAAAGGTCACCAACACAGGTACCGTTTTGAAGACATCTGGGCGGATTGCAGAGATGAAGAAGCCATTCGCAAAATGGACTATTGCAAATTGACAGTTCAACAAATCAGAGATCTTGGTATCGCTGACCTACCAGAGGATTTTGAGGATCCAGGTGATATCATGAACGCTGTCTATGATGAGCAAGGCATTGCTAAGAGGTCGTTGCCTGCAATACAGTGGTCTAGAAAAGAGGTCACCAGCATGAGAGAAAGGCTGAGACCAATCTTAGCCAACACAGAAGAATGGTTACACAAACATGGTCATACAATGAAAAGTTTCAGGACAGACTCAGAAGGAGAAGAGTCCGAGGCAGAAGCACGCCAACAACAAGAACTCCGTGACAAAAACAAATCAGCGGCCGTTCCCACTTCTTCACGAAGAGGCCCTAGGATCAAGTTCACTGTTGGTAAGAAAGATACCCAGGCTGTCCAAGAGACAGAGAAGATGGAATCTCATCCATCTCGCTCTAAGGGTAAAAAGCCCATCTCAGAGGAGATAGATTCCGATGAAGAAGATACTTCAAGCGACCAATCCGCTGAAGATGAAGATTCAGCAGGCAGACTCCGATGAAGAGGTTTCGGGAAGGCAAGTGTCCTGATGAAGATTTGAAGAAGGATCCAAGGTGACTTCAAGGTGAGCCAGACGAGAGACAAGAGGGTGATCATGGAACCCGAGCATGAAGAAATAACTACTTCTCCGAGAATGTAGTTGAGGAAATCCACAGAACATCATCGCCCGTGACTTCAAACGTTCCTCATACCCCTCTTGAGTCAAGAACTCCTCCACCTCCCGTTCCCTCGTCACCTATTCCTACCACAAGCATTCTTGCAGCGAGATATCCCCTATCCCGAAGATCAACCCGCCTGATACTCCTTCAAGAATAAGCATCCATACGGCTGATATATCGCCGCTTCCACCATCGTCCATTCCTAGCTTGTCTTCGCCAACGTATGATATCACTTCTGAGAACGAATTCAATCGTTTCATGAATGAGTCAATGCGTGATCAGCTCAATGTGTCAACTCATGGAGCACTGATGACAAACACTTCTCAATTGTCACGATACCAATGGTGAGTTCAGATGTGACAATAACTTCAGAGGTGGTAATGGCGACTGACTTGACAGTAAATCCAGAAGTTCACACTTCTTTTCTTCCTCCTTGGCTAATATCTCAAGTGTCGAAGCGTAAAAAGCAAATGATTTCTCCAGAGGAGCTCGACCTTGAAGAGATAGTTCTTCCAAAGGCCAAAGGGAAGAAGAAGGCAAAAGTATACTTGAGGTCAATGTTGATAAGTCCGGCCACAAGTATGCTGAAATTGGCATACCACCGAATCAAGAAGGTGATGTCAATATGGAGGACTACAGAATAAAGGTCCAAATTGGCAAGGTTACCAACGAAAGTGCAAAAGCCGATGCGCAAGTCACTTTGGATATCTTGGCAGGAAGGCTGGATAAAGTAGAGCAAGCTCGTAACATGTACAAACAGAGGGTAGAGCATTATGCCACTGTTGTAAAGAGACTTGCCGGTTCTCCAAGTAATGCACAACCGCTGACAGTGGTAAGTATTGAAGACCCAGCTGTCAAGAAAGCTGAGAAATTCGCCTCCAAAGGCAGGGTGTTGTATGACTTTGTTGAAAAGATCATCGAACACGGATCTCAGATAATTTTGGCTGCGGATGAGAAAACCATCATGTTGGCCAAGCTCACCACAGAGCTTGATAAAGAAAAGAGCGTACTTTCCTAGGAGCGCAGAGACATGGAAAAATGCCTGTTGTCATGGTCGGAAATGAAACAGGTAAAGCTCAGCAAATTGGTGGAGGTTGGGGTAATTCCCGACAAAGAAAAGTTTGTAGAGGTAAAAGAATCACTGAAACACAGGATTCAAGTGGTTCAATCCCTCATTGAAGATCTTCACCAAGTACAGGAAGATGTCGACGGGCATCGCAACATTCTTGACAAAAGTATCAGAGAGTTGCCTGGTCAACTTCTTGAAGACAATCGTATCTTCCTACCGGCCACAGAAATATCCCTGATCTTCAAGGAAGCCATCACGAATTTGATCGACAGTTCAGACTTCTCAGAAGCTTCGCTGAACATCATTTGTGATACAAGGCTCACATTGGACAACCTGAAGACGCATCTTGATAGGTGCAAAAAGGTTCACTCATCTGCCATGAGATCAATCACGAGAATTCACACCATTGTGGATTACACCGTTGGTCCGATGAGAAGTTCATGCAGGAGACTAGGAGGAAATTTGAAGACTTCCGCGCCCAATGCAAAGAGACGTGAAGCGGCCCCCTATTCTCCAGTGTTAGACATTTCCGGTGCATCCCTTTATGCATCTTGTAAATATTTCTCGACATTTTTGAATGTCATTTTGTAAATTGTAATTACACCAAGTCCAAAGATGTAACATTTTCAAAACAAATTACACTTTGACTTTGGTCAAAGTTAGGTGAGATTTCCTAAAATCGCTCACCTAACTCTCCCTGATTTTCTCAATCTCTTTCCTTCTTTTGCTCATCCCTCTTTCTATATAATGTGAGGGATTTTCATTGTAATTTATCTTTTAGCCTTTTGCAACGAAGTGCTGCCCTTTTGTAAGCAAACTTGTGAAACTTTTGCGTTCATACTTTGTGAATGAGATTCAATCAATAAAGAAAAGGATTGCAAGCCAAACTTTGCGTTGGATTCGATACTTTTGTAAGTTGATTTGATTTGGTAGTGATTAGTTCGAGGAATCTGAAAGACTCTAAGTAGTTGATGTAAACTTTGTGTTACATTTGTTATTTAGATTGCATTGTATTTCTTTTATCATTGGTTGAATGATCTATAAGACTTTGCGCTTATAATCATTCATGCTCTTGCATGTTCTTGTTGGATAATCTATAAGACTTTGTGCTTATAATTATTCATACTCTCGGATACTTTGTCGAAGGATCTACAAGACTTTGTGCTTGTAATCGTTCGTGCCATTAACACTTTTGTTGGATGATCTACAAGACTTTGTGCTTGTAATCGTTCATGCTGTTTGAAGAATTGTTGCGTCTAAGAAGACTTTGTGCTTCTAACGTAGCAAACGGTACATTTATGCAGATCCAACATTGATAAAGCTACGGAATGACTTTGTGCCTTCGTGAGCTTTCCCTTTTAATTTTATTTGTTTGTTGTTAATTACTTTTGGTATCTCTACGCTTCGCTTTGACGAGATAGAGATATTGGTATTACTGCTAGTTGTTCGTTTCAAGTTATCAAGAATTGAACTTCCAACACGTGAAGCATTGTAAACATCTTCTCTGAAAAAGAGAGAAGGATGAATGTAACACACCCCCTACTCCGTGAATTTCGTGTACATTTTGTAATTACTTGTGTGATTTACTATTGTTTCTCTTAGCAGTAAGAAGGGCGCCTCCCCTTTCCGAGAGGAGAGATTCATATCTCACATAGTTGTGGCTGAAGTCCAAGTTGTGTAATCTATCGAAAGCTGATTACATAATTTTCACCCAATAGATTCCCTTTAGGTTTTCCACTTGTTCTTGTGTTTACTATATAATAGGTGTTTCTTGAATTGAAACATTTTCTCTACTTTGGCTTAAAACCACCTCAATCCAAACTTCATTTATTCTAGGCCACATCAAGCTTGATATTTTGAGTGAGAAAAAGGAAATTCAAGAGAGTTGCCTTAATATTTTTGGTTTACTTTTGATTGATCAATGAATTTGTTTTGGCGTATTTTGAATTGATTACTATTTGACGGAGTCTATATTTTAATTCTGAGTTTTTTTCTTTGAGTTGAATCACCTCATGTTGTATTCAAAGGCTTTCAAAAAATAAGAACTAAATTAAATCTAACATAATCTAATCTAATTTAGGAAACAAGTTAATCTTAGAAATTAACAAAGAAATGTACTCTAATCTAGGAATCAATAACATAATATCAATATCCTCAAGAAGTTTTGATATCATAATTACTATTTAAACTACTATAAAGAAATGAAAGCTTCTAAAATATGGGATGCATCTAAAGCTTTGAATCTTCTTTGAATTGGTGTATGTCCTCAAGTGGTCCAATTCCTATATCTTCTTCTCCAATGATGAGGTATTCCTATTTTATGGTAGTGGAAGATAGGGAAGATCTATATCTTGGAAAATTGAATGATTACATGGGAACTAATGAGGATTTTTTAACCTTATGTATAAAAAGCTAGAAAAATTCATGAATGTATTATACTAAGCATGGTTATTTTGTGGAGTTTCTAGAGCATGGGTATCCTAAGAATTCTAAAGGTGATTCACAATCCACTGGCTAAAAAAGGGAGAGGAATGAGAACTTCTTGCAAATAAATAGCCAAGAATGTAGAAAACAACCTCTTGGATGCCAATGGCAAGGGGAGTATAAATAGGTGCACAAGGTTCATAAGTAGGGGAATATGATTGGGACATAATGAGAGATGTGATTATGAGTTAAGAGGAGAGGAGATTTGATTAGGGGAAGAAGAGGTTCAATCAAAACTTTAATCAAATCACAATTAGAAGCAAGAAAGATGGAAACATGTAGTAAAAACTAAAGAAATTACATATCCTCCAAACACAATAGTGTCACCCCTTTTATGGGTTTGTGTTGCCCCTTTGTTATGGTTAGTCACCCAGGTGACCCTACAACTTAAACCAAGTCACTTGGTTGACCGTAGGGTCTCTTCGGCAACCTTATAGTTGAAGTTCTAAAGAAGGGTTTTGAATGGCATGCACACTTAGAATCCAAGCTAGGGGTTGGAAAATGTGAAAAGAGGTTAGGAAAAACATGGGAAGAACAAAAAGAATATCATATAATCAACAAATGTTAAGGAGGGATGGATTTCATGTCATTGGGGTCATGAGTTAGACTATCAAGGCATTATGAGACCCATGTGTAGTTATACTTATATTTTTCACTATCTTCCATTTGGACCTATAAAATAAATAAATTAATCACATACAATATGAAAAACTAGAAATTGACAATGAAAAATGATAAGAGAACTTACCATTGATTAATAATTTGAGAGATACTACCATTGTATTTTTTTCTCACTGATTTCCCTTAATTTACAAAGAAAAGACTAACAAACTAACTCAAGTGTATTTTGATAGTTGATTAGCTCAACACAAGTGGGAAACAAGGACAAGAGGATGTATCATTGATGCAATGTTTGATATATCCTTATGTTGAATTGTACTCTACTTCAGTGTCCTATAAAAATAATGAAAGAAAAAGTGATACAAAAATAAAACCTAACTTATAAAAATTAAAACAAGCCAAAATGAAGGTCACTTTCACTTGTGATGGAAAAAATAGAGAAGAGAGAAAAGAGGGGAAATTGGAAAATGACAATAAAATCATGCGAACATTAATCCAATAGACAGATACTAACAAGGAGATTGAAATTATGGCTACCATTTATCCTTTTGAAAACCTACAAGTGTCAAAACTGAAGAAACCCCTTCTCCTAAACCCTAGCTTTAACTTCTAGTCATTTGGGTCAAAATCATTGATTAAACTTAAAATTTATTATTACAAACAACTAGATTTTACACTTATCATCTTTTAAGTGGTGTTTTTCCCTTGACCCATTGCAAGGGAGATTCACACACTTGTGTTCATAATTTTTCTCTTTAGTTTGTTTGGTGAAGCCCATTGTACTTATACATTTTAACACTTACGATGACAACCATGATTGGTTTTGGTCTATATTTAGTTGTGCTAGAATTTACATCTTTTATATCAATTCATTCTTATACAAATGGGCGGTTTTATCATACCTTAGCCACATATGGATGAAATGTAATGTTCTCATATGCCTTTCTCTTTTTTAATTTTATGGATGCCATTAAGCTATGACATGATTTATTACTTTTTATATGACATGCATCTGATACTAATATTGTGGCTCCTCTTTATCAGATGTTTTACCCATGGGATTGAAATTTGTATAGCATATGGTGACTCACTAAGCTTTTGAGAATGAATCTGTTAGGGAATCAAGTGGGAATGAGGAGGTGATGGAACAATTTAGATGAAGTTATACAATAGGATAAAATTTGGTCCTTATCTTAAAGTGACCACTTAGACTAGTTTTTCATGCAAACAAGCAACAAATTTAATTGGTACTTTCTAGACTTAGACCAAAAGAGATGGCCAATAGGTCAAACATGGATTAAAGGAAATATTTCTTAGAAAAGATGGCCTTAGGAGGAAAGCTAGACTCTTGATTGTTTCATCTAGCTTGTGCATGTGTGTGCTTATCTTGTTTTCTCCTTTTCTTTTCTTTTTGTCTTCAATGTCACCCTCATACCTTGATTTTGAGTCTCCACATGGAGTATGGACATTTATAAGTTCTTAATAGTTTATTTCTCTTCTACTCTTTTCTTTTTATTTTTTCCTTTTTGATTTTAAATTAGTTATGGAGATTTAAACCTTGTGACCCAAAGATTAAGCCAAGTGAGTAAGGGGATGGGTGCAACTAAATGGATAAAATTGGCTCCTAATACTTCCCTCTTGCTGAGGAGAATTAGGGAGACTTTCTTGTTAGCTTTTATTAGGTACTATGGGTTTGAAGGGTTGCTATTTGAACTACCCAAATGATAACTAAGATGAGGATTAGCTTTGTTTTTTGTTAACTTTGTTTAAAATTTCTAGGAATGTAAGGGATGAAAAGTAGAGGTCATTAGGGGAATTTGTGATTTAATAGCAGTAGCCTATACTTGTAACTTTTAGACTCCTTGCTAAGATAAAAAAATAAACAAGAGTGATAATTTATTTATTTTTGAAATAAATGCAATGTTAGAGTGAATATAATGTGATGCATTTTTCATTTTTTCTATTTGAATTTTTATTTTTTATGTTTTTGGTATTTTTAAATGTAATATTTCTTGATATGGAAGGCACCAATTATCTCACCAAATTCTTTACCTTCCATGTTGTACAAGAGGTAGGTATCATTCTTGATGTCTTCCAGGTAGGTA
The DNA here is from genome assembly GCA_007258455.2 of Sequoia sempervirens. Classification (NCBI taxonomy): domain Eukaryota; kingdom Viridiplantae; phylum Streptophyta; class Pinopsida; order Cupressales; family Cupressaceae; genus Sequoia; species Sequoia sempervirens. The sequence goes on from VDFB02000020.1 coordinate 39,364,069, forward strand.
TCATTCTTGATGTCTTCCTTCACTAAGTATGTAACTTTCTAGTTCTCTTGGGATTTATGTTTGTTATGATTTTTATTTTTCATGCTTCCTCACTTGAGTATAATTCCATTAACCCTTAATGGACTACTCAGGACTTCTTCTCTAACTCTATTTGATTTTTTTTCCATGGGTTGGGGCCTTAGTAGTTTTCCTATGTCTTGTAAAGTTTGTTGATGATATGAGGTCCAATATAGCATCCCTTATATACATAAAATTTGAGTGAGAAATTCAAATTCACTTTGTGGGTAAATTTGAAGTTTGCCACCTTCCAAAATTATATATAAAAATTGGAGCAACTTGAAAGGAGTTTGAGGATCTTCTAGTAGTCATTGAGAATGAATGAAGGTAATGATCATTGTCCTAATAGGCTCAAATGTATATCCATGGAGTAATTAGTTTATTTATCTAGTAACTCCAAGGAAAGAGTATTTTCTACACTAATTTTATGTCTAACTTTGTCTCACATTTGAATTCCCTTACAATCACTTCGTCCTCATTGGGGAAATTTTCTATTAATTCAACATGTACTTGTGGAGATTCTCATATTAGATAATGTTGAGCTCATGGGTGGTGCTTTTTTTGCAGGGACCTCTCTTGTAGATGACCTTGGTAAAATTTTGGAGTTATCTCTAAGTTCATTCACGTTGAATCTCTCTAGAGTAAAAGTATAGTATTCCTCAAAATAAAATATAATAGTATTGGGAAATTTTTGTCTAGATGTTTCTTCATCAATTTGACCATCTAGGGTGGCTTTACTCCCAGAAATTTGCATCAATTCACCTTTTTATTATTCTTCAGGGATGTCTATGGATCTAATTCATTTGATCTATCTATTACATTTATATTTTGAAGATGAATATGGTTCATGGGATTCAACCATTTTTAAGAGGTAGTTGAGGAATCTTCCTTATTTCTACTTATGTTGTTTGACCATTCTGTGCATTTAACATTTTCTCTAGAGAATCCATGAAGATCTCTATGTTAAAATATACTTTCACTATGCAAATTTTCCTATCCCATTGAATGAGAAAAAAAAGGATCATCTTGTTTCAAAAGATCAATTATTTTTGCTATAGTTTTTTGTTGAAATTATAGTCCTTTACTTGGAGCTTTATCATTTTTATACTATAATAATCCATGTATTATTAGTAGTATTTGTGTGATCATTCTTTTTTTCAAATACAAAATTTGAGGATTAGGCTCCAATATTGTATTTTTGTTTATTGATAATTCATAGTCCATCAAGATAACTATCCTCTTCTTCATTGTATTCGCCTTTGGCATACTAATAGTTTTGGGGAACCTTTCATAACAAAAATATTTCCCATACGAAGAAGTGAACCTCCTAAAACAATGTTAAAGGGTTTTCCTTCATTTTATGATTCAAGATCTTTTCAACAAAAAGTTATATCCATTTTGGGACCTAAGGAAACTAAAAAACTTATCTTTCTAATGGTAGTCTAATTTTTAATTTGCCACATCCTTGCAAAGCTCTTTAAAAATAGTAATGTGAATGTGAATGTATCCCATTTTTTAAAGGAGGGATAATTACATAATATTTACCTTATTGTTGATTAACATCCTCTTGATGCACATGTCATAAATCCAAATCTTCAAATACAAGGTAGTATTACCTCTTATTGCTAACTTAGCCTCTGCACATATTTTCTTTAGGTAAAAAGGGTACCTAAGATTATGTAGTTCTACATTTGGCAAGTTTGCATCTAAATCCACCTAGTTTATTTGTTCTTCTAGCAACAAATCTATATAATGAAGGTATTGTTGTCAATTAGATTGCACCTGAATTCTTGAATGATTAAATTCAGCAATATGTTGAAACATGGGAGCTATCTTCAAGCTGTGGGTATTCCTATGGCGAAGATAGACCTCCAGATTCTAGGTTGGTTCCTATATGATGGTCAATTTGGTACTTGAATAATTTATTCTGAGAAAAGGGTAAGTGGGATTGAACTGAATACATGAACCAAAAATGAAAACTTCGGTGATGCACCTAATTAGAAAAACTAAACTGCAATTTGACTCACAAAATGATTACTCAGTACTTTAATCTGCACAACCTAATTTGATAGTCTAGTCACTTGAATGTTTTAAACAAAGGCTTTGACTCAATACAATTTTGAGGGAAAACATTGTTTTCACGACTAAACTGATTAATCAATTACATGCACAATGTATAACTAGTGAATTTAAACTAAATTGCATACAGATATTTATGAAGGAGACAAAAAAATTAAAGGTTTCAAAATTGAAAACACAATAATTCTTCGATCAAATCCTACACAATAATGATGCCTGAAATCTAGAAGGCAAAACTTGAAAATGCTGGAAATTGAAGGAATCTTCTGCTAAATAACACAATTTGAAACTGTAAACCTGCTGCTGCATTAATCTGAAAATGAAAGCTGAGTTACCTGATAATTCACTTTGCAGAATGCAAAGGCTGAAAAACAAGAACTAGAGGAAAAAGACTAACTTTTGCCAATATATACAAAAGGCATGCACAAAGCAGCCAATAATAGAACTGAAGTGAAAACAACATCTCCAACGTGAAATCCGAGCAGAAGAGAAAACCCTGATAAAAATAGCCCACACTCATGCAAAAATGAGTGAACTCAGTCTCAAACTAGCCGTAAACTCATAACTAACCCATGGAATACCCAAACTGAACTGAAAATCCCTGAGCATGTGGGTCAAAACATGCAAAATCCACCTCGTAAAACTCTCCCACAAGCAAACATGAAAATGCATGAAAGGAGGTCACATAACTGATGATAACTGCAAGAACAAGTAGCCAAACTGCCTCTGATCCGTGTACAACTCATGTCAAGTCATAACTCCATGCAATCTGACACACAACCTCTGAAAAACTCCTCTAAAGGTGGCATGAAAATATGACAACTGAAGAATTATCTTCACTTTGATTGGAAGTAAAAACTCGAACTCATAATCAAAACTGTCTATACTTATCTTTAGCCGACTTTCACTTAAATTCCTTGCATGGATCTTTCTTTGGAAAAGACAATATTTTAATTAAATATTAAGAGAAATCGTTCAATGATTATCTTAATATTTAATATCTATTAAATCCACCTTTATTTACTACATGTTGAATATTAAGGTAATTAGTGAGAAATTACTTTAACATTTAATTACATTGCAATTTTATTTCAACTCCATGCAATAAATTCTAAGTGAAGGTAAACTCTATGGTTTTTAAAAAAGATACTTTTGAAGTTAGACTTCAAACTTCTCAAGCCCCTCACATCATTAGGCTATATGACTTAATAAGTCAAAACTACGGGGAATAATTTTGAAATGAAATGATTTTAATCATGCAAAAAAAAACACAAGTCAAAATTATCCCATTTGAATTAGGGCATGAGTCAAAATACTCGAACCCTAGATGCTTTCTTCATTCCTCATTTTTCACTTCTTTGGAGATACTCTATTGTTGTGCCGCCAATGGTTAGGGTTTTCAAGCTTGTGATGCCACATTTTCATGTTGTTTCTGACGGATTTTTAAGGATAGTCTGTAGGAAAATACCTGGTAAGTGTTTCTTTGTGACAAATCTGATATATCGAACCCATTTTGTAAACATTCTATTGGGCTTTCAGCTGCGGTTGTAAGTAATGTTCTGATTTAAATTTTGTTTCTTCTTTGTTGACTTCTCCTTCTACTCGGGGGCCGCCATGGTTGGTGTTGGCTGTAACTTTGGGAGGCATTTCTTTTATTAAAGAAAAACGATAGAAAACTTGAGGTATGCCCTCCATTTACTGAACCTCGTATTGCTTCTTTTCTTGCGCATAAATATGCTCAATTTAGATTCAATGTGAACAAAAATGTATGAACATATCCTTATCTCCTCTAGACGTTCAAATATTTACCCTTCATAGCACACTTACAGGATAGGTTTCTTGAAAACCCACGATTTTATGTATCCGACTTTACTGAAGTCTCAACTAGGATTTATTGCAAAATAAAAATAAAAAGGAAACCTCTATATTTATCATTTTCAAGCATGTATTTTGATTTATTTATCTATACTCTCATTTGATGTAGATTGAGGTCACATACTCCCTTCACCGAGGGCTTTATTATTCACTCATGTTACTTGTTTTTCTGTCCATGGCGCTGGCCATGAGATTCATTCATCTTATCATTTCCTGGGCGCTTATCCTCTGCTATTTGTTGAGTGTCATTGGTTAGAGTGACTTCCCTCCATTGATTAATTAGCTTCTTATTAATCATGAATACTTCTTGATACTCTGTTGAAATATGCATTCATGTCTTATTTATTACCTCTATGAACATGTGATCTGGACTGTCATACTGTCATATTTATGCAAGGAAACTTCAGATGTGATCCTTTTGACTGTGGTCATGAAACTCCATATGTTGATCATTACTATATTGTGTTTTCATCATATTTCATTGTTGAATATAGTGCTCATGAGACTGTCACTTATGAAAACATAACTCCAGCTTGTTCATAGTTCTATGACTATTTGGTAAGCTGCCACTATTCAGATTGTAATGTAGTTGTCCTTGTCAATTAATATACATGCTCTTTCACTTGCCTTATCGCTGCACTTTTACATATGATATTTGTTTGCTCGCTTACAGTCCATCTTGGTGATGAGAAAACTCCAAAGGGCTGCCATTTTACATATTTGTGACTATACTTGTATGAAGTCTCACCTCAGTCTGTGAACTATTGATCAGGCTACTTTCTTCTCATTATCAATAAGTGTAGAATAACATCATACATGACTACTTATGAATGTAGATGTTCATTATAGAAGCATTGTTGGATGCTAATGTGGCTATCCTTGCTTATGCAATAATCACTGTCTTTCATGATTGATTATACATTGAAATGTTGCTTATGTTATTGTTATGAACTGGGCTCAACCCCTGTGGGAGCCACATTTCTCACCACTCATAACAATACCTGTTGGTTAAAATGATCTGATTATACCTGTTCCTGCACATTAAACAAACAAATTAGCAAAATAATTGAAGCTGAAAGCTTCCATTGAACTTCATGCTCCTTTAAATTGATCATCTGATGCATGGTTGAAATGATGTAGATTACATTTTTGTTGGTAATGTAGGCATGAAGTAGGATTTTATTATTCATTGCTTAGAGACCATCTCTAATACCACATTTTGTCATGCTTGCAGATGCTTTTGAAGTCTAGAGCTGGATCAATTCGAAAGCAGAACACAACTGAAGACTTTAACGTGAAGACGATTCGTCATTCCAGGCAATGACAAATCACTTTCTATCACATGCTTATGTTATTTTAAGTTGTATAGTTTACATTCTTTCTTTGTATTCATTATTTGATTAAGAAAAATCAAATTAAGTTACTCCCATGGCTTGTGTGGGACTTTGGTTTTTACAATATGAATAAAACAGCATTACTATGCAATTTTAATGATTTCTTCTATTACAAACTTTTGCATAATCACACTAGAAATTCACAAGTAATAAGATTCTGGAACGTAATGAATACTTAAGCAGAAATTTTTGTACCTTTTAATGAAGAATGCAAATCAGCTCTACCTGTTTTGAGTTGTGGCTAAAAATAGGTAAGAATTTGGCGACCTCTGCGGAGTGTTTGCCTGCTAAACACCATAGACCAGTATATAGCTTATCCATTGGGTATGGAGTCCATTTTCTTGCTCTGCCTTGACTTGGAAAAACTTGTAACTCAGCTCAAACCACACAAACTGAAAGAAACTACTGCAACTCTGTTTAAGAAAGAGCTTGAAAACCATGTGCAACAAGTGCACTTATTGAAAGCAAAACAAAACTGAAAAGAAATGTGCCATGGGACACTTTATTGAAAGGAAAAACTGAAACTGAAACTACTCTATCCTACACTACCCAGCAGTGGTAGTGATCAGACATAACCGTTCATTGGTTGTGAGAAAAAACTGCCCTTTCTCACCAACATAGGACATGCTTCCTGCTTGCAAATTGTCCAACAGTGATGAAGGAAAAGTAGATGTTGAGTGCATAGATTAAACACCTCTTCAATCATGAAAACCACCTCATTTTTTGTGTTAGACAAGAGGTGCACACAACTATTTTGAATATGGTAAGCCACCTACATTGATGACTTTTGATATTGAATCCCCTGCTCCCAAGCAGGTAATTCAATTGGTAACTCTTCTTGGTTGTCCTTCAACTGTGCCAGGTGCCTGATAGGACATCCCCTTATTATGACACTCAATTTGTAACTTTCAGCCACATGCTTATGCTCTATTTTATGAACCCATTGTTCTTGATTTCCAAGAACATTAAATGAAGTTAAGCTGTCCTTTTGTTGATCTCTGAAGACTTCATCTTTTCCTTGAAAAGATGTTGATTGGAGGTAATATGCAGGTTGTTGATTGTCTGCTACAATCTGATCTTCTTGAAATATTTGTCTATTATTGTTTATAGGAGGATCAACTGTTCTTTCTTTCAGCTCTGCAATGAAAAAGGAGTCTTGCTTCTTTGCATCATGTATAATAGTCTCTAAAAAGAAACCATTAATGATTTCAATGGTTGGATCTTCTTGACTAAGGAGCTGATATCCCTGTTGGATAACTAAAAACAAGTCCTCAAACTGTTGTTCCTTATGCTTTTCGTCCATGATAGAATACAACTCCTCCTCAACAAAGTGGGGTAGGTCATCAAATAAGTTCATAGGCTGCAAGACATTATCTTCTACAACTTTTTAAATAGCCTCACTGACTTGAATGGGTTGATCACATGTTGTTGGCTCATATAATACTAGCTCATCATCTATGTTAGAACAAAAAACCTCTATGATGCCTAAAAACATGTTCTCATCTAACTCATAATTTTGCATTAAAACCAGATGAGTTTTATCATTTAGTTGTTGCATACCAGGCATAGGTGCTATCATGCATGTGATATCCTCATTATCACCAACAAAATGAGGAAGTTCTTCAAACAATCCAGGAAAATTATGAGAACCACTATCTACATAAACTTCATGCAAATCATTTTCATCAACCTCCAAAATAGGACTGACCTTTTGCTGTCTTATATGGATCGAGGCTTGAATCTTATCTTGAGCCAGCAATACATCATGTTCTGCAATATCTTTCAGTTGTTCCAAATCAACTGGTAAATCAGGTACCTGCATGCTCTCTTTAGCTTGCTCAATGAATCCAGGTAGCTGGTTAAAAAAAGAAATCGAATCCTCCTCCTCAGGTAGTGCCTTTTCCAGTGAAACTTGGGCATCCTCTGTCTGCAAGTGAAGATATTTAACTGGTAATTCCTGCATTTTGCTTTCAACCATCTTATAAACAGCATTAGAAATTTTTTCAAATGAGTCAAAATCCAAGGGGTTTAGTAGTAAATTTGCACCAATATCCTCTTCACATGTAATATTATAATTTTGAGCTGGAGACACGGTACAAGTAGCCACAACTTCCTGCTCCTCTTTTTCATTCCTCCAACTTGGAACCTTGATTGAGTTAGACTCTACAGTTTCTTCCTCTTTCTGATCTTGAATTAATACACAAGGAATATCCTTACTAAGGTTTGGCATTTTATAGTTAGGATGCTTGGTCCAAGAAGGCTGCTATGGCTGTTCAGTACCTTGATGATTTGGTTCAGGCTCTTGATATGATTGAAAATGAGGGTTCATGGGATCCTGTAAGGACTAGGCTATTGAAGTAGAGGGAACTTGAGGAATCTCTTGAATTTCTTGAAGGAAAATAGGCTCTTCATGTGATTGGTCTTGAGGATTAACAAATTCAAGTTGTACCAACATAGGCTCTTGTATTGGTAAACCTCTTCAATCATGAAAACCACCTCATTTTTTGTGTTAGACAAGAGGTGCACGCAACTATTTTGAATATGGTAAGCCACCTGCATTGATGACTTTTGATATTGAATCCCGTGCTCCCAAGCAGGTAATTCAATTGGTAACTCCTCTTGGTTGTCCTTCACTGTGCCAGTGCCTGATAGGACATCCCCTTATTATGACACTCAATTTGTAACTTTCAGCCCCATGCTTATGCTCTATTTTGAACCCATTGTTCTTGATTTCCAAGAACATTAAAGTTAAGCTATCCTTTTGTTGATCTCTGAAGACTTCATCTTTTCCTTGAAAAGATGTTGATTGGAGGTAATATGCTGTGGATTTTCTGCTACAATCTGATCTTCTTGAAATATTTGTCTATTATTGTTTATAGGAGGATCAATTGTTCTTTCTTTCAGCTCTGCAATGAAAAAGGAGTCTTGCTTCTTTGCATCATGTATAATAGTCTCTAAAAAGAAACCATTAATAATTTTAATGGTTGGATCTTCTTGACTAAGGAGCTGATATCCCTGTTGGATAACTGAAAACAAGTCCTCAAACTGTTGTTCCTTATGCTTTTCGTCCCTGATAGAATACAACTCCTCCTCAACAAAGTGGGGTAGGTCATCAAATAAGTTCATAGGCTGCAAGACATTATCTTCTACAAATTTTTCAATAGCCTCACTGACTTGAATGGGTTGATCACATGTTGTTGGCTCATATAATACTAGCTCATCATCTATGTTAGAACAAAAAACCTCTATGATGCCTAAAAACATGTTCTCATCTAACTCATAATTTTGCATTAAAACCAAATGAGTTTTATCATTTAGTTGTTGCATACCAGGCATAGGTGCTATCATGCATGTGATATCCTCATTATCACCAACAAAATGAGGAAGTTCTTCAAACAAGCCAGGAAAATTATGAGAACCACTTTCTACATAAACTTAATGCAAATCATTTTCATCAACCTCCAAAATAGGACTGACCTTTTGCTGTCTTATATGGATTGAGGCTTGAATCTTATCTTGAGCCAACAATACATCATGTTCTGCAATATCTTTTGGTTGTTCCAAATCAACTGGTAAATCAGGTACCTACATGCTCTCTTTAGCTTGCTCAATGAATCGAGGTAGCTTGTTAAAAAAAGAAATTGAATCCTCCTCATCAGGTAGTGCCTTTTCCAGTGAAACTTGGGCATCCTCTGTCTGCAAGTGAAGATATTTAACTGGTAATTCCTGCATTCTGCTTTCAACCATCCTATAAACAGCATTAGAAATTTTTTCCAATGAGTCAAAATCCAAGGGGTTCAGTAGTAAATTTGCACCAATATCCTCTTCACATGTAATATTGTAATTTTGAGCTAGGGACACGGTACAAGTAGCCACAACTTCCTGCTCCTCTTTTTCATTCCTCCAACTTGGAACCTTGATTGAGTTAGACTCTACAGTTTCTTCCTCTTTCTGATCTTGAATTAATACACAAGGAATATCCTTACTAAGGTTTGGCATTTTATAGTTAGGATGCTTGGTCCAAGAAGGCTGCTATGGTTGTTCAATACCTTGATGATTTGGTTCAAGCTCTTGATATGATTGAAAATGAGGGTTCATGGGCTCTTGTAAGGACTGAGCTATTGAAGTAGAGGGAACTTGAGCAATCTCTTGAATTTCTTGAAGGAAAATAGGCTCTTCATGTGATTGGTCTTGAGGATTAACAAATTCAAGTTGTACCAACATAGGCTCTTGTATTGGTAAACCTCTTCAATCATGAAAACCACCTCATTTTTTGTGCTAGACAAGAGGTGCACGCAACTATTTTGAATATGGTAAGCCACCTACATTGATGACTTTTGATATTGAATCCCGTGCTCCCAAGCAAGTAATTCAATTGGTAACTCCTCTTGGTTGTCCTTCAACTATGCCAGGTGCCTGATAGGACATCCCCTTATTATGACACTCAATTTGTAACTTTCAGCCCCATGCTTATGCTCTATTTTCTGAACCCATTGTTCTTGATTTCCAAGAACATTAAATGAAGTTAAGTTGTCCTTTTGTTGATCTCTGAAGACTTCATCTTTTCCTTGAAAAGATGTTGATTGGAGGTAATATGCAGTTTGTTGATTATCTGCTACAATCTGATCTTCTTGAAATATTTGTCTATTATTGTTTATAGGAGGATCAATTGTTCTTTCTTTCAGCTCTACAATGAAAAAGGAGTCTTGCTTCTTTGCATCATGTATAATAGTCTCTAAAAAGAAACCATTAATGATTTCAATGGTTGGATCTTCTTGACTAAGGAGCTGATATCCCTGTTGGATAACTGAAAACAAGTCCTCAAAATGTTGTTCCTTATGCTTTTCGTCCATGCTAGAATACAACTCCTCCTCAACAAAGTGGGGTAGGTCATCAAATAAGTTCATAGGCTGCAAGACATTATCTTCTACAAATTTTTCAATAGCCTCACTAACTTGAATGGGTTGATCACATGTTGGCTCATATAATACTAGCTCATCATCTATGTTAGAACAAAAAACCTCTATGATGCCTAAAAACATGTTCTCATCTAACTCATAATTTTGCATTAAAACCAGATGAGTTTTATCATTTAGTTGTTGCATACCAGGCATAGGTGCTATCATGCATGTGATATCCTCATTATCACCAACAAAATGAGGAAGTTCTTCAAACAAGCCAGGAAAATTATGAGAACCACTTTCTACATAAACTTCATGCAAATCATTTTCATCAACCTCCAAAATAGGACTGACCTTTTGCTGTCTTATATGGATTGAGGCTTGAATCTTATCTTGAGCCAACAATACATCATGTTCTGCAATATCTTTTGGTTGTTCCAAATCAACTGGTAAATCAGGTACCTGCATGCTCTCTTTAGCTTGCTCAATGAATCCAGGTAGCTGGTTAAAAAAAGAAATCGAATCCTCCTCCTCAGGTAGTGCCTTTTCCAGTGAAACTTGGGCATCCTCTGTCTGCAAGTGAAGATATTTAACTGGTAATTCCTGCATTCTGCTTTCAACCATCTTATAAATAGCATTAGAAATTTTTTCAAATGAGTCAAAATCCAAGGGGTTCAGTAGTAAATTTGCACCAATATCCTCTTCACATGTAATATTGTAATTTTGAGCTGGGGACACGGTACAAGCAGCCACAACTTCCTGCTCCTCTTTTTCATTCCTCCAACTTGGAACCTTGATTGAGTTAGACTCTACAGTTTCTTCCTCTTTCTGATCTTGAATTAATACACAAGGAATATCCTTACTAAGGTTTGGCATTTTATAGTTAGGATGCTTGGTCCAAGAAGGCTACTATGGCTGTTCAGTACCTTGATGATTTGGTTTAGGCTCTTGATATGATTGAAAATGAGGGTTCATGGGCTCCTGTAAGGACTGAGCTATTGAAGGAGAGGGAACTTGAGGAATCTCTTGAATTTCTTGAAGGAAAATAGGCTCTTCATGTGATTGGTCTTGAGGATTAACAAATTCAAGTTGTACCAACATAGGCTCTTGTATTGGTAAACTTCTTCAATCATGAAAACCACCTCATTTTTTGTGTTAGACAAGAGGTGCACGCAACTATTTTGAATATGGTAAGCCACCTGCATTGATGACTTTTGATATTGAATCCTGTGCTCCCAAGTAGGTAATTCAATTGGTAACTCCTCTTGGTTGTCCTTCAACTGTGCTAGTGCCTGATAGGACATCCCCTTATTATGACACTCAATTTGTAACTTTTAGCCCCATGCTTATGCTCTATTTTATGAACCCATTGTTCTTGATTTCCAAGAACATTAAATGAAGTTAAGCTGTCCTTTTGTTGATCTCTGAAGACTTCATCTTTTCCTTGAAAAGATGTTGATTGGAGGTAATATGCAGGTTGTGGATTTTCTGCTACAATCTGATCTTCTTGAAATATTTTTCTATTATTGTTTATAGGAGGATCAACTGTTCTTTCTTTCAGCTCTGCAATGAAAAAGGAGTCTTGCTTCTTTGCATCATGTATAACAGTCTCTAAAAAGAAACCATTAATGATTTCAATGGTTGGATCTTCTTGACTAAGGAGCTGATATCCCTGTTGGATAACTGAAAACAAGTCCTCAAACTGTTGTTCCTTATGCTTTTCGTCCATGATAGAATACAACTCCTCCTCAACAAAGTGGAGTAGGTCATCAAATAAGTTCATAGGCTGCAAGACATTATCTTCTACAAATTTTTCAATAGCCTCACTGACTTGAATGGGTTGATCACATGTTGTTGGCTCATATAATACTAGCTCATCATCTATGTTAGAACAAAAAACCTCTATGATGCCTAAAAACATGTTCTCATCTAACTCATAATTTTGCATTAAAACCAGATGAGTTTTATCATTTAGTTGTTGCATACCAGGCATAGGTGCTATCATGCATGTGATATCCTCATTATCACCAACAAAATGAGGAAGTTCTTCAAACAAGCCAGGAAAATTATGAGAACCACTTTCTACATAAACTTCATGCAAATCATTTTCATCAACCTCCAAAATAGGACTGACCTTTTGCTGTCTTATATGGATTGAGGCTTGAATCTTATCTTGAGCCAACAATACATCATGTTCTGCAATATCTTCTGGTTGTTCCAAATCAACTGGTAAATCAGGTACCTACATGCTCTCTTTAGCTTGCTCAATGAATCGAGGTAGCTGGTTAAAAAAAGAAATCGAATCCTCCTCCTCAGGTAGTGCCTTTTCCAGTGAAACTTGGGCATCCTCTGTCTGCAAGTGAAGATATTTAACTGGTAATTCCTGCATTTTGCTTTCAACCATCTTATAAACAGCATTAGAAATTTTTTCAAATGAGTCAAAATCCAAGGGGTTCAGTAGTAAATTTGCACCAATATCCTCTTCACATGTAATATTGTACTTTTGAGCTGGGGACACGGTACAAGCAACCACAACTTCCTGCTCCTCTTTTTCATTCCTCCAACTTGGAACCTTGATTGAGTTAGACTCTACAGTTTCTTCCTCTTTCTGATCTTGAATTAATACACAAGGAATATCCTTACTAAGGTTTGGCATTTTATAGTTAGGATGCTTGGTCCAAGAAGGCTACTATGGTTGTTCAGTACCTTGATGATTTGGTTCAGGCTCTTGATATGATTGAAAATGAGGGTTCATGGGCTCCTGTAAGGACTGAGCTATTGAAGTAGAGGGAACTTGAGGAATCTCTTGAATTTCTTGAAAGAAAATAGGCTCTTCATGTGATTGGTCTTGAGGATTAACAAATTCAAGTTGTACCAACATAGGCTATTGTATTGGTAAAACATCTCTAAAAATTTGCACCTTTATTTTAAAAGGGTTAAGAGACTCACTTTGCTTGAAACTTGGAAACTTAAAATTACAAACCTCCTCCTGAACAGACTGATGTGGAATATAAGGAGCTCCTTGGACCTCATGCCTTTGTGTTTGAGCAAGCAAAAACTTCATCTAGTCCTCCTTTGTTGCTAACTCCCTTTTGAGCTTTTCTTCAAACTGTCTCCTTTGTGTCGCTAATTCTTTCTCATGAAGGTAGGCCTGATAATCTAATTCCTGTTGTTGCGTATCAGCTCCTGTTGCTTCCTAAACTCTTCTATCTGCTTTGCAATGTCTGATAGTATGTCCTTCATGTTATTCTTCATATCATCAACCTCTTGGAGCTGATTGTGGACATATGAATATTGATCTAAAGGCTGAGCAGTGGTGGGTGGGAGGTAAGCATGTTGAGCATGCTGATAGGCTGTTGTTGCATGGTTGTTTGGGATAAAACTAGCAGCATGATTGGCCTGATATGGCTAATAGGGTGATTGGTTGATAGGATTTTCATAGTAAGGGGGCGGGTATACATGATACCCATGAAAATCTGTCATTTCTACTCATATAAATGCTGGAAATCAGAATATTAAGTTTGTAATTGAAACATACCAGCACTGAACTTGTTGAAACCAGTAAATATGCTCAGAGTCACCAGGTATAAATTTGTACCTCTGAAAGGTAAAAATGTTGTATATACCAGAACAACAACTTGTATCTTGAATTCTTTCTCTGAAGTGATCTTCAGAGTCCCACCGGGCGTGCCAAAAACTATTGTCAATCAGATTGCACCCGAATGCTTGAATGATTAAATTCAGCAATCTGTTGAAACATGGGAACTATCTTCAGGCTGTGGGTATTCCTATGGTGAAGATAGACCTCCATATTATAAGCTGGTTCCTATATGATGGTCAATTTGGTACTTGAATAATTTATTATGAGAAAAGGGTAAGTGGGATTGAACTGAATACATGAACCAAAAATGAAAACTTCGGTGATGCACCTAATTAGAAAAACTAAACTACAATTTGACTCACAAAATGATTACTGAGTACTTTAATCTGCACAACCTAATTTGATAGTCTAGTCACTTGAATTTTTTAAACAAAGGCTTTGACTCAATACAATTTTTAGGGAAAACATTGTTTTCACAACTAAACTGATTAATCAATTACATGCACAGTGTATAACCAGTGAATTTAAACTAAATTGCATACAGCTATTTATGAAGGAGACAGAAAAATTAAAGGTTTCAAAACTGAAAAACATAATAATTCTTTGATCAAATCCTACACAATAATGATGCCTGAAATCTAGAAGGCAAAACTTGAAAATGTTGGAAATCGAAGGAATCTTCTGCTAAATAACACAATTTGAACCTGTAAACCTACTGCTGCATTAATTTGAAAATGAAAGCTGAGTTACATGATAATTCACTTTGCAGAATGCAAAGGCTGAAAAACAAGAACTAGAGGAAAAAGACTAACTTTTTCCAATATATACAAAAGGCATGCATAAAGCAGCCAATAATAGAACTAAAGTGAAAACAACATCTCCAATGTGAAATCCAAGCATAAGAGAAAACCTTGATAAAAATAGCCCACACTCATGCAAAAATGAGTGAACTCAGTCTCAAACTAGCCGTAAACTCATAACTAACCCATGGAATACCCAAACTGAACTGAAAATCCCTGAGCATGTGGGTTAAAACATGCAAAATCCACCTCGTAAAACTCTCCCATGAGCAAACTTGAAAATGCATGAAAGGAGGTCACATAACTGATGATAACTGCAAGAACAAGTAGCCAGACTGCCTCTGATCTGTGTACAACTCATGTCAAGTCATAACTCCATGTAATTTGACACACAACCTCTGAAAAACTCCTCTAAAGGTGGCATGAAAATATGACAACTAAAGAATTATCTTCACTTTGATTGGAAGTAAAAACTTGAACTCATAATCAAAACTGTCTATACTTATCTTCAGCCGACTTTCACTTAAATTCCTTGCATGGATCTTTCTTTGGAAAAATCAATCTTTTAATTAAATATTAAGAGAAATCGTTCAATGATTATCTTAATATTTAATATCTATTAAATCCACCTTTATTTACTACATGTTGAATATTAAGGTAATTAGTGAGAAATTACCTTAACATTTAATTACATTGCAATTTTATTTCAACTCCATGCAATAAATTCTAAGTGAAGGTAAACTCTATGTTTTTTAAAAAAGATACTTTTGAAGTTAGACTTCAAACTTCCCGAGCCCCTCACATCATTAGGCTATATGACTTAATAAGTCAAACTATGGGGAATAATTTTGAAATGAAATGATTTTAATCATGCAAAAAAAAAAACACAAGTCAAAATTCTCCCATTCGAATTAGGGCATGAGTCAAAATACTTGAACCCTAGATGCTTTCTTCATTCCTCATTTTTCACTTCTTTGGAGATACTCTATTGTTGTGCCGCCAATGGTTAGGGTTTTCAAGCTTGAGATGCCACATTTTCATGTTGTTTCTGACGGATTTTTAAGGATAGTTTGCAGGAAAATACCTGGTAAGTGTTTCTCTGTGACAAATCTGATATATCAAACCCATTCTGTAAACATTCTATTGGGATTTCAGCCACGGCTGTAAGTAATGTTCTGATTTAAATTTTGTTTCTTCTTTGTTGACTTCTCCTTCTGCTCGGGGGCTGCCATGGTTGGTGTTGGCTGTAACTTTGGGAGGCATTTCTTTTATTAAAGAAAAACAACAAAAAGCCTGAGGTATGCCCTCCATTTACTAAACCTCATATTGCTTCTTTTCTTGAGCAGAAATATGCTCAATTTAGATTCAATGTGAACAAAAATGTATGAACATATCCTTATCTCCTCTAGATGTTTGAATATTTACCCTTCATAGCACACTTACAGGATAGGTTTCTTGAAAATCCACGATTTTATGTATCCGACTTTTACTGAAGTCTCAACTAGGATTTCTTGCAAAATAAAAATAAAAAGGAAACCTCTGTATTTATCATTTTTAGGCATGTATTCTAATTTATTTATCTATACTCTCATTCGATGTAGAATGAGGTCATGTACTCCCTTCGCCGAGGGCTTTATTATTCACTCATGTTACTTGTTTTTATGTCCATGGCGCTGGCCATGAGATTCATTCATCTTATCATTTCCTGGGTGCTTATCCTCTGCTATTTGTTGAGTGTCATTGGTTAGAGTGACTTCCCTCCATTGATTAATCAACTTCTTATTAATCATGAATACTTCCCGATACTCTGCTGAAATATGCATTCATGGCTTATTTATTACCTCTATGAACATGTGATCTGGACTGTCATACTGTCATCTTTATGCAAGGAAACTTTAGATGTGATCCTTTTGACTGTGGTCATGAAATTCCATATGTTGATCATTACTATACTGTGTTTTCATCATATTTCATTGTTGAATATAGTGCTCATGAGACTGTCACTTATGAAAACATAACTCTAGCTTGTTCATAGTTCCATGACTATTTGGTAAGCTGCCACTATTCAGATTGTAATGTAGTTGTCCTTGTCAATCAATATACATGCTCTTTCACTTGCCTTATTGCTGCACTTTTACATATGATATTTGTTTGCTCGCTTACAGTCCATCTTGGTGATGGGAAAACTCCAAAGGGCTGCCATTTTTACATATTTGTGACTATACTTGTATGAAGTCTCACCTCAGTCTATGAACTATTGATCAGGCTACTTTCTTCTCATTATTGGTATATTGTAGAATAGCATCATACATGACTACTTATGAATGTAGATGTTCATTATAGAAGCATTATTGGATGCTAATGTGGCTATCCTTGCTTATGCAATAATTACTATCTTTCATGATTGATGATACATTGAAATGTTGCTTATGTTATTGTTATGAACTGGGCTCAACCCTTGTGGGAGCCACATTTCTCACCACTCATAACAATACCTATTGGTTGAAATGATCTGATTATACCTGTTCCTGGACATTAAACAAACAAATTAGCAAAATAATTGAAGCTGAAATCTTCCATTGAACTTCATGCTCCTTTAAATTGATTATCTGATGCATGCTTGAAATGATGCAGATTACATTTCTGTTGGTAATGTAGGCATGAAGTAGGATTTGATTCTTCATTGCTTAGAGACCATCTCTAATACCACATTTTGTCATTCTTGCAGATGCTTTTGAAGCCTAGAGCTGGATCAATTCGAAAGCAGAACACAATTGAAGACTTTAATGTGAAGACGATTCATCATTCGAGTCAATGACAAATCACTTTCTATCACATGCTTATGTTATTTTCAGTTGTATAGTTTACATTGTTTCTTTTTATTCATTATTTGATTAAGAAAAATCAAATTAAGTTACTCCCACGGCTTGTGTGGGACTTTGGTTTTTACAATATGAATAAAACAACATTACTATGCAATTTTAATGATTTCTTCTGTTACAAAATTTTGCATAATCACACTGGAAATTCACAAGTAATCAGATTCTGGAACGTAATGAATACTTAAGTAGAAATTTTTGTACCTTTTAATGAAGAATGCAAATTAGCTCTACCTGTTTTGAGTTGTGGCTAAAAAAAGGTAACAGGTACTTTAGTCCAATTACTTGTAGGAGGGTTTTATGTTGTAGTAAAGAATTTTTAAGAAGAATAATACATCAAATCTTCACATATGCTCTTTTAATGTCTTTCATGAGATTGTAAGGGCCAATGGGATTTGGTGTGGGGTTTATTACTGATATGACTGACCCATTATATTTTTTCTCTTACATGATGTTGGGTTATAAATTTTATTTATTTTACACTTTGCTAAACTCAACATTTTATTCTCTCCTTATGAGACCAATTTATTTGGCATATGAGGTTCTCTAGGACAAGATGCATATGTTGACCTTGAATTGGTGGCATTGTGCATATTCATCTCATTAATATGACAAGGAGGGAAAGTATCTTGATAGATCCTTAATTTTGTATTTTGTGTGGCAATGAGCATCAACCAAATACCATTACTGTTGTTTGTTATTTTTGAAGGATTGATAAACATTTCCATCAATAGACATTGTTGATTCTTGAGGAGTTTTGAGATGAATCTATTACATTCCTAGCATGTTATGTACTATGCCCTCTTGTTGTGTGGAATGAACAATATTTGTATAGAATCATGAGGGTGATGATACAATTCATACCTATTATCCTCAAAATGATTGCTTAATTGTTGTTGGTTTTCCTTTTAATAAAAATTATATTATTATTGCAGGGATAAACCACAATAGTAGCATTTTAGGCTAAGGTAATTGATCTTGTCATAGTTTTTGGTGTATCCTTTATTATTATTGTTACCTTTTGGTGGGGAATGTATGTTAACATCTTGTTTGTCATTTTATTTTTATTATTTAATAATATTTTGTAGCAAACAATTTATTTATTTTTTGTTGTTTTGCATAGCCAGATTTTGAGTGGCATGCCTTCAATTGGCCCCAAGTACTTCCCATCGTCACCAATGGTAGCTTGGTATATTTTAAAAGAATTTTCTAGAGCCTCTTCATAAGACTTACATAGGATAATTTTTGGACCTCCTCTCTCATATCCTTGTTAAGGGTATGTAGGAAAAGGTCACATAGTTCCCCATGATCCATGTTTAGCATGCATGTTTCTAAGTAGAAAACTTGCCTTTGATATTTGATAAAGTGTACCAAATATTCAATAACATCTTATTTTATGCTTAGTAATTCTTAAATTATTGTATCATCAAGCTTATTCACGTCGAATGCTACAAAAAATAACTAGTGAACTATCAAAATGAAAAAATTAATGCTTCAAGGAAGCGATAGTACCATTCCAAAGCAATCCCATCTAGGGTCTTAAGAAAATTTCTAGTGATATATTTATCACAAGGTAAGAGTTCCATTACAACCATTGTGTATGCTTTAATATGAGATCATGGGTCTCCCTACCCCTTGAACTTTAAAAGATCAAGAAGAGGATGTGACAACGTGATGTTTTAAGTTAAGGTCTCAGGGCTCTTTCAAGCACTCAAGATATGTCCCTAAGATAACATTTTGTGTGGAAGGTATTATTCCTCCAAACATAAGCCCCATGGGAGTGATTTATTGGCTAGGCTGAGTATGCAAAGGAATATTATTTTGATATGTAGGCATGAAAAGATAGTTTTGTTGTGTGTTTAAAAATTGTAGCCCTAATGCTATTATGTAGCTTTGTATCATGGGTATCCCGTCAAGTTAGACATTATACATTTAGTATTGAAGAGGAAAAAATTCTTGATTGCTTGCATTACATGAGTAAAATTTGAGGTAACGGGAAAAATAATCCCCTATATCTGGTCAATTTAAATGGTGGTGAATAGACTAACATGTGATTATGGTTTTGGTGATCTTGGTATTTCATTGACTATGATTTATAAAGGTTATTTAGAAGCTCCAACCTCAAAAATCCTTATTAATTGAACCATGGTAACGATGAGGTCTTTGGATTTTTCTCTCTCTACCATGCATTCTTGTGTTTCACCACCTTAAGGTGGGTTATTCTATAATGAGGATTAGGTATACCTATTGGTTCTTTCTTTAAGATTATTTTCTAGTAGCATTTGATGTGTTGCAATATTTTCATTCTTAAAGGCTACATGGAGGTCCTCTTGAGTGACTTAAGTTTCTTTTTAAATAAATTACCTTATTTTTAATAGAGGTGGTTCTATTTATGCACTTCATGATGGGATAGTATGTCAATGGATTTTCAATCAAACTAGCACTCAATATGTTTTTCCTTGATCTAGGTTTTATCAGATCATAGTATCTCAACTCCAAACCAAGTTTTTCAAATTTATAAAGTTGTGTGGATCTATTTTCCCACCATCTAAATCAATCTTTCTAATCATAATGATTAGAGATTGGAACCATTAGGTGTATTGAAGATCCTTATAAAATGTGGGGGTAATATAAACATAGAGGGTGTTATCATAGAATCTAGCAGCGCTCAATCCACAGATAACCCCCTATGAAACTTGTTTATTTCATAGGTTCATGATGTTCAAATACGCAAAATGAGGAAATTTTCAATCCACCTCAATATGTGTTCCAAAATCACAAATAGTTCATTTGAGTGTCCTTCCCTGTCCGTCTTTTGAAGAGCTTTGAAATGAGCATCTTCGTTAAACTCCAGCTTTTGGGATTTGTGAAAATTGTCAAAAGTGTAGGAGCGCTAAAAATCAATGCCCCTACATGTTAAGTCATTTTAAGTTTGTAATTTTTCACTAAGTCCCACAATTGCACAAGCGCTAAAATTCAATGCTTGTGCATTTTGGTCAAGTCAATTTTTGGTGCACAAGCGCCGATTTTTAGCACTTGTGCACTTGTTGTTTTTACTTAGCCATTTTGAGGCATGGGCAGTGATTTTTGTCTCCAATGCACTTTTCCCAGTTTGTTTCATTTAACCCAAATTAACTAATGCACGAATTGTGTTGCATTTAATACACTCTTAAATTACTTTTAAGTGATTTTAAGTTGGGTTGCCCTCATTCCATTCGTTGGTCTCTCATTTCTCATTGAGCTTTCTTCCTCCTAACCACGAACCCGCATTTGAGGATTGGTTGGTCGATTCAAGTTAGGATTTTCGCATTTCTTCATAGGTATGTCACTTTTATTGTTTTCTCTTACATTTCATTCATTTTCTAAAGTCTGTAATTTTTGTTTTGGTTTGTAGATGCGTTTAGCATGTTTAGGGTTTTAATTTCTTCATATTTTCAACCCACCTTTTCTTCTCCATCTCACGAATCCAAATCACTCTTCTTTGTCATGCCTGGTTTTTCTCTTTCATTTCAAACTCCTAAATATTTGCATTGTTCATGTTTTACTTTGTTTGCTTTGTTCCCTAGGTTTGACGTTTTCTTCTCTTTCTCATTTGTTGTCTTGTGTATCTACAATTTTGAGTTTTCCATCAAATGATGAAGCGACCAAAACTTGAGTAACATAGCTTCCAAAAGTTCGTGCCTTATCAGTTTTGAAAGACTTTCATAGAATTCCCAAGTGGTTTTTTTAAGCATCATTGCACCTGTGTTTTTCATCGCTCCTACATGGAGTAACTTTCCACCAAAGTGAAAAGGCGCTAAATTAGCCCGCCATTACATTTGAATCAATATCTTTCCAAGGAAAAATGTCAAGGTGTTGATTTTTAATGCCTTGACACATTTTGCATAACTTACATGGAGAACATGTAAGGGCGTTGATTTTCAGCACCCTTACATCAGAAACCATCACTCTAAGTGTAGGAGTGTTGATTTTCAGCGCTCCTACACATTTGGCAATTTTTGCCTTAGACACATTAAAATTGCTCCATTTTTGCTCCAGACCCCTTTTCTTCACTCCTCCATTTTTTGTGCCTCGTTGCTCATTTCACACTTGCTCAACATCGTTGCTCACTTCATGCTTCCCAATGCTGCTTTTTTGTCTAACATTTGTTGATTCACCATCTTTGCAGTTTCTCTCTAGATCTCGTCAAGGGATCCTCAAGGTGACATCTTTTCATCCAATTGCTCCTAGATGACAGCCAAGAAGCCTCCATCATCTTCTAAGGCTAAGGGAAAAATGAAATACAAGTACCAAGGTGTTTATCCGCCTATAGTGGTGATTTCAAAGGGGGACGAAATAAAGGACACCGAGGTTGGTCATCAAGACATTGTTTATTTCGTAAAATGGAATGAGCAAAGCCTCTTGAAGACTCCCTAAGAGCCATTGTACACAACAATCTACATCTGGCATCCACGTTCCTAAATTTTGCACACAATACAGAGTTCGTCCTCCAAGTTGCATCCCATTACATCAGGGAAAGAAGAAGTGTGATAGATTCCTTTGGATAAGAGATGATGAGGCTTGACCCTAATTTCTTTGACATTGTTTTCAGAGTCCCACACATGGAGAAATACACTGAAATTTCAATACAACAAGCTCAGGAAGTCTATGACTTCAAATCCCAATAAGGCTAAGAACCTGATTAATAGTTAGTGGTTGAAAGAACCCAGGCATTTTATCTCAAGATGGCCAAAGGGACTTCCTCGAAGTGACTTCAAAGAAGATGTCAGGGACATGATTACACTCTTGAGCAGAGTTAAGGGATTGCCTGAATCATCTCAGTTTCAGGAGTGGATGTATGAGTACATTCGGATCATAAGAAGAAAAAAGGCTCATAATGATTGGGGAAAATAGATTAGTGACAAAATCCATGAACAACTGATAAATGTGCCAACTACTTTGAAGTTCTATATGACTTCTTATATGGTGTATGTTGTAGCCATGATGAGGTAATTCCTAGGTTTATCTACAAAAGGGAACCGACAGTCTGTACCTGTGTACAAATATTTCTATCAACCGGAGCTAAAGGAAAGTCTTCACCATTTTAGAAGGGTCTCTGATGTTTTCTTTGTGCCACTGCTTTTCAGTTTTGACCCAACTCTCAAGAAGAAGAGAGTATCCAACGAGGCCTACAAAGTGGTGAGTAAAGTCGGATGCATATTCTTACAATTTCCAACTTTCACTTATATGAGGATAGGATGCTACACTCAGTGCCCTTACATGTTGCCCAAATGTCCCAGAGATAAGTGGATACTCATGGAGTTATGCAAATAGCTAATTTCAGTTCACAAAGAACCAATGAGGATTCACAAACTAGGATTCAAGTTTCCACTAACGATTGGTAGATATACCATCAAGAGTGTGCAAAAAGCTAAATCGGTCTATGCAAAAATGCAGGTCATGACAATAAGGACCTATAGATACAAATTTTACTTTGATTACTGAAATGTAAAAAAGAAGTTGAAAAAGGGTCACAAGCACAAGTACCACTTTGAAGACATTTGGGCTGATTGCAGAGATGAGGAGGTTATCCGTAAAAAGGATTATTACAGACGAACCGTGCAACAAATCAAGAATCTTGGTGTTGCTGACCTACCATAGGGTTTCACAGAACCTGGTGACATCATGAACGTTGCTTATGATGAAAATGAGATTTCCAAAAGACCTTTGCCTGCAATCCAATGGTCCAAGAAAGAAAGTATCTCCATCAAAGAGAGGCTTGCTCCCATATTGGCTAACATTATAGAGGGGTTGCACAAACATGGATATGATATGAAAGTCTTTAAGACGGAGTCAGAAGGAGAGGAACCTAGAGCAGGAGCCAGCCAACAATAGGAACTTCGCACGAAAGATAAACATGCGACTATTCCCACTTCTTCTCGAAGAGGCCCTAACATTAAGTTCACTGTTGGAAAGAAGGATACACGAGCCATCCAAGAAGAAGAGGTCACAAAATCTGAACCATCTAACTCAAAAGGAAAAGGGCCTATTTTCGAAGAGGTAGATTCCTAAGAAGAAGAAAATACAAGCGATGAATCTGCTGAAGAAGAAGATTCTGAAGAAGCAGACTCTAATGAGGAAGAAGATTCTACAGGAGAACAAGAGTCTAAAGATCAAGAAGGTGATCAAGAAGAAGAGCACGAGGGTGATAAAAAAGAACTCAGGCATGATGAAGAACAAACTATATCTCCACATGAGAATGTAGTTGAGGATCTTCCCCAAACATCATCGCCGGTAACTTCAAATGTTCCTCATACACCTCCTAATCCTAACACTCCTCCAGCTCCATTTCCTACATCACCTCCTCCTATATCTACAATACCCATAGTGGACATTTCACAACCCCCTGTAGCATCAACCATACTTGATACTCCTCCATCAGTTTCAAATATACAAACGGTTGATATTTTGTTGAGCCCTCCATCATCCATTCCCAGCCTGTCATCTCCATCCTATGATATCACTTCAGAAGCTGAATTCAATAGGTTCATGAATGAATCTTTGCATGGCCAACTCGGTGTGCAATCTACTAGAGCAGTTATGAGAAACACTACCCCAATTGTCACTATACCAGTCATTTCTTCAAAAGCAGCAGTGACAAAAGAGTTGACAGTTAGCCAAGAAGCTTTCACTTCCTCTCTTCCCCCTTGGTTGGTATCTCAAGTATCAAAGAAAAAAAAAGAAAATGATCTCTCTAGAAGAGCTTGATCTTGAGGAAATAGCCCCTCTAAAATCCAAGGGGCAGAAGAAGGAAAAAGTGCATTCACGGCTTCATGTTGACAAGGCTAGTCATAAGTATGCAGAGATTGGTGTACCGCCTCAAGAGGAAGGGGATATAAATATGGAGGACTGCACTACAACAAGAGTCCAGCTTGGAAAGGTCACGAATGAAAGTGCAAAGGCAGATGCACAGGTAACCTTGGATGCACTAACATGAAGGCTTGACAAAATGGAGCAAGCCTGAGACATGACAAATAGAAGGCAGAGCATTATGCCACTGTTTTAAGGAGACTTGCAGGATCTTGAAGTAATGCACAACCTTTGGAAATGATAAGCGTTGAGGACCCAGCTATGAAGAAGGCTGAGAAGTGTACTTCCAAAGGCAAAGTGTTATATGATTTTATTGATGAAATTATAGAACACGATTCCTAGGTTATAATTGTTGCGGATGAAAAAGCTACCCAGATAGCCAAGCTCAAAACAGAACTTGATAAGGAACAAAGTGTTCTTTCCCAAGAGTGCAAAGAAATGGAAAAATGTATGTTATTGTGGTCACAAATGAAACAAGAAAAGCTCAACAAATTGGTGGAAGTTGGGGTAATTCCTGACAAGGAGAAATATGTAGAAGTAAGAGAATCACTCAAACACCGTATCCAGGTAATCAAGTCTCTTACCGAATATCTCCACCAAGTGCAGGAAGATGTCGAAGGACATCCTGCTATCCTTGAAAAGGGGATTAAGGAGTTACCAGGATAGCTCCTTGAAGAAAACTGTATCTTCCTCTCTTCCATTGAACTTTTTGAGATCTTCAAAGAAGCCATCATGAAGCAAGTAGAGAGTACAAACTTTTCAAAGACCTCTATGCATGTTATTTGTGATACATGGCTCACTCTTGACAACCTCAATATGCATTTTGACAGGTGCAAAGGGGTTCACTGATCTGCCATGAGATCAATGACCATAATTCACACCATTGTGGATTACACTATTGGTCCGGATGAGACATTCATGCAGGAGACCAAGAAGAAGTATGAAGACTTTCACACCCAAATCAAGGAACCATGAAGATTCTTGATTTCTAGTGTTAGTCTTTTTGATGCTTCCCTTTATGCATCTTGTAAATAGTTTTTGACATCTTAAATGTCTTTTTAGCAAATGTAATTACACTGAAAATATGAGATGTAGTTTCATGAAGATGAATTAAATTTTGACTTAGTCAAAGTTACGTGAGATTTTCCTAAATTAGCTCACCTAACCCTCCTAATTTTACTCAGCTAATTTCCTCGATTTTCACTTCCTTCTCTTTTATAAATAAGAGGGATTTCTACTGTAATCTTTACCTTTAGTATTTTGCAACGAAGTGTTGCCCTTTTTGAAGCAAATTTGTGAAACTTTGTGTTCATGTTTGCGAATGAAAATCTGATCAATAAAGAAGAGGATTGTATACCAGAATTTGTGCTGGATTTGATAATCTTGTGGATTGATCATACTGATAGTGGTTAGTAGATGAGATCTGAAGGGCTTCAAATTTTATGTAAACTTTGTGTTACATTCTTTATTTGAATTTACATTTATGTTTGGATACTATTTTTGAATGATCTACAAGACTTTGTGCTTGTAATCGTTCATGTTGTTCGAGGAATTGTTGTATCTAAGAAGAATTTTCACTTCTAATACAACAAATGTTACGATTCTCACAGATCCATCATTGAAAAGCTACAGAACGACTTTGTGCCTTCGTGAGATTTTCTCTCTTTGTTTTACTGTTATTATTATCATACCTGGTATCTATACGCTTTTCTTTAACAAGATAGAGGTATTGGCATTACTACTTATTTTTAGTTTAAAGTTATTTTGAATCAGAACTATCAATTGTGAAGCATTGTAAAACATCTTCTCTGAAAAAAGAGAGAAGCATGAATGTGACACACCCCCCATTTCGTAAGTGTAGTGTACATTTTGTAAATACTTAATTAGTTTTACTTAGCTTCTATTAGCAGTAAGAATGGCACCTTCCCTTTCTAAGAGGAAAAATTATATCTCACACAACTGTGGTTGAAATCTAGGTTGTGTAATCTATTGAAAAGGTGATTACATAATTTTCACCCAACAGTTTTTTGGTGACTCTACTGGGGAATGACACATGCAATCTAAGCCTCACGCTTTTGATTGAAGTGAACAAGTTTTCTAGTTTCTTATTTTTCTCTTGTCTATTGTTATTTTTAATCTTCATCCTTTTTAGATCTACATTCTGGCAGACCAAATATCTACACGAGGATTGAGGGCTCAAGGAGTAGCAGATCCATTTTTTGAAGAGTTGTTGCAACTTAATTTTCCATTTACTCATCCGCAAGTAAGGTCATAATTGCAACGTGCTGGGAGCTACCCTCTACAAATACAAAGATCTCCTCTTTCAAGTGTTTGGTCTGTTTACCATAGGCGTCCAGTTCAGGTACCTGTTATGCAACCAGTCATGGTCGCACCACCTGCTGGGTCGTGGGGAAATACCTTTGGTCCCCTCCGTTTGGCCACACCTCTACATGAGCTTCCGTGTGTTTTGAGAAAGCATCTCCCAAAGTTTCTAGGTGACGACAAACAACATCTTGATGAACACATCTCTACCTTCTACATCGTTTGTGGTGTTCTCGGCATAGAGCATGAAGACATTTCTGTAAGATTGTTCATTGAATCCCGACACCAAGGAGTTACAACCGAATGGTTCTATACTCTTCCAAATGCTTCAATCACTAACAGGGCCACTCTTCGCACAAAGTTTGAAGAAAGATTCAAACCTGTTGAAGATTCACATGCTTTGTTGGCGCAACTCACGACCATGCGGAAAGAGGCTCATGAACCCATGCGCGAGTTCGTAGCTAAGTTCAACAAGCTAGTGATGCAAATTCCAAATGATGCAAGACCCATGAATCACAACCTGAAGTGCTTCTTCATCAACACTCAACTCCCCAAAGTAATTTTCTTCTTATGCAGGGAAAATCTTGCCAATGTTGAAGCAGCTCAGCAATTGGCCACCGGTCTTGAAGACGATATGATCCTTGCTGGAGAGATAGGGACGAATACCAACACCAACAAAAGGATGCAAGCATCAGGATCTTCAACATCCAATGCTAATACTCCCAATTCCAGTTCCAACTTTACAGATCCCATGATCCAAAGGTTGGAAAATGAAGTCTTGTCTCTGAAGAAGAAAGTTTCCAACAACAACACCTACAAAGATGTCCCAAGGAGGAATTTTCCCAATTATGCTAGCAACGAAAACCATAACCATCTCCCAGTGCCTCAAGGAAGGCTTGCTCTGGAAGCCCCACCCGCTAATAATGCATCAGGATATTATGAGGTTGAACAAGACGACTATGTACAGCCAGATTATTCTGAGGAAGAAAATGTCGATCTCTTCCAAGATGAAGAAATGGAATCGGCTGGCAAATCCAAGATTAGCTACTTGCAAATGGTAGACGAAGATGATGAAGATGACTTAGTGATGGACACGTATGCTATTTTTATGTGGCACCAATAGAATCAACTCGATAAAGCTCAAGCTGCTGCTCCACCAACAAAGGAGAAGCCACCAATTATGATTTCCAAAAGAGGGTCTCCTCTCCCTTGGAAACCCAAGAAAGCAAAAAACCCACAAGTAAGTGCACCTCATCCCCATTCATCAACTCCTATTGTTCCTAAAGCCAATCCTCCAGTTCCAAAGACCGGTGTGCCTTTTATCAAACCAATCAGTGAAGTTGCTACTTCTATTTTACAAAATTCTTTCCAGGCTTTTGACATTATCGACCATGCCAAGAAAACCAAGGTCCAGATGTCTGAGGCTGAGTACCTCAAAGTCAATCCAAACCAATTTGACAGGCTTGTCAAGTTCGTCAAAGACAAAGAAATTACCCCAAGTCAGGATACACCTCCTGATGTTTCTGTTGCTCCTAAGCCCAAAAATCCACAAAGTAACCTTGTGTCCAACCCTCCAACAGCCTCTGGATGCATTGATCCATTTTTCATCTCCCTACTTGTCAACGACTTTAAATTAAGTAACTGTGTTATCGATTCTGGTGTGTCTGACAATGTGATGCCTGCCAAGGTAGTTACTGCCTTAGGCTTAGATCTGACCAAAACCTTCAGCCGTGTTTCTCCATGGAGAAAAAATAATTAACCTTGATTGATCAGATCAAGGATGCACAGTATGCATTTGTTGCATACCTAGAGAAGAAGATAAAGATGGTAGTTCTTGTAGTCGATGTACCAACATCTTACAAAATCCTCCTTGGATGCAATTTCTATAAGGATGTTGGAGGAGAACTAAGCATGGACATGTATGAAGCCAAAATATCGATGAAAGTTGTGATGCAAAAATTGATTCCTCAAAAGGAGTGAAATTTTTCAGTAACCTAATTAGACAACCCAAGAGCTCAGATTCTATGAGTCTTCGAGTGTGGGAACTTACTATTTGCAAACAGAAGAGGTTGGTGAATCTTTGACCAAACATGAGTTGGAGAGCGATGATTCTTCATCAACAACAAATGAGTCATCATCAGGTGACTTGTCTATCTCTGATCATGAATCTTCATCAGATGATGAATCTTTAGATTTGATACTGTCAGCCTTGGTGACCCAAATGGCATTTGGTTACTCGAGTTTGATGGCAGTTGCTCTTCCACCGATTCTGGAGCAGGAATGGTTTTCATTTCCCCTACAGGAAATTTTTTCCCTTTGTCTTTCAAATTACAATTTGATAACACTAATAACACTACCAAATATGAAGCTTTGTTATTAGGAATGCAAGTTGCACTAAATAAAGGTATAAAAAATCTTCATGCACAAGGTGATGTTGAATTGATAGTATGTCAGGTAAGAAATTTGTACCAAACAAAAAATGACAGACTTAGGCATTATCGCAATCTTGTTTGGGATTCCATTGAGGAATTTGAGGCTTTTGATATATCTATAGTTCCAAGGGAATATAATACCAAAGTCGATTCCTTAGCAGTTTCAGCCATGCTCTTGATACCGCATAAAGACTTTCAAGGTTCCACCTATACCATTAAGCTGGTCTTCTACCCAAGTGTTCCTGATAATTCAAAGAACTGGCAAATTTTTGATGATGATCATCAAATTGTTGCCTTTTTGGAGAAGGTAGAGAATTTTGATGAATTGTATTTTGAAGGAAGTGATTCTCTGCATTGAGAATTTGTGTCTGATATTCATCCAGTTACAGGTGAAGAATTATTCCAGCTTAAAGGGAATAAAATTCCCAGAGGATTGGTATCTCTAGAGAAACTCTTTGATAAGCATGATCGCTATGTCAAGAAGCAACTCTCAGACTCTAATTCGTCTAATGAGGTTGAACAGATCAACTTAGGAACTAAAGCAGATCCTAAGATGGTAAACATTGGCAAGTGTTGCACGGTGAATAAAGGAAACAATTTGCCCAGTTGTTACAAGAGTATATGGATGTCTTAGCATATTCATATGAAGATTTGAAATCCTTCCGACCAAAGGAGGTGCAACACGATATTCCTCTCAAAGTTGGAGATTGCCTTATAAACAAAAGCAAAGGCAATACAACCCAAAGATTTCTGGAACAATCCTTGCAGAAGTTTAAAAAATGTTGAACACTCGAATAATATTCCCTATCCATCATTCAACATGGATAGCAAATATTGTTCCCGTTCATAAGAAAAATGGCAAGATTCGTATTTGTGTGGATTTCAGAATGTCACTCAAGGATAATTATCTTCTTCCAGTGATGGACCAAATTCTACAAAACGTGACCAGATTTGAAATGCTCTCCATGCTGGACGGTTTCTCAGGTTATAATCAGATTGAAGTTAATTCAAGTGATCAACACAAGATGGCCTTCACAATGCTATGGGGTACCTTTGTGTATCGCAGGATGCCTTTTGGTTTGATCAATGTTGGCGCCACGTTCCAACGTGCTATGGAATTGGCTTTTCGTGATGTGATGGGTAAGTTTATCATGGTGTATCTTGATGATCTAACGATGTTCTCTAAAAAGTGTCATGAACACTATTACCATCTAAGGAAAATCTTGGAGAGATTCCAACAACATGGTATTTCCTTGAACCCCAAAAAGTCAATTTTTGGGGTTACAAAAGGAAAACTTCTTGGTCACGTAGTTTCCACATAAGGAATCAAGATTGACTCAGAAATATTCAACAGTATCAAATCACTTACCCTGCCATCAAGCAAGAAGGTTGTCCATTCCTTCTTTGGCAAGGTAAACTTTCTGTGAAGGTTCCTTCCAAACTTTGCAGAAAAGACTTGTCATATTGTTAATATGATGAAAGGTAATACTAATTTTCATTGGATGACAGAAGGGAAAGTTGCATTTGATGACATCAAGGAGGCCATTGCTCATGCGCCCATGTTAGTCTTCCCTAACTACACCAAAGAATTCATCATGTATAGTTATGCTTCTGAGCATACACTTTCGACGATTTTGGTGTGAGAGAATAGTGAGGGTTTTGAATCCCCAATTGCATTCATGAGTTTCCCTCTAAAGAATTGTGAATTGAAATACTCCTAGATGGAAAAAGACGCTTTTGTTGCTATCAAAGTTGTTTAACATTTTTGGTTCTACATTCTAAATAGCCATGTCAAAGTTCTAGTCCCAGATTCAACTGTTAAGTCCATCTTAACACAACAGGAATTTAGAACAAAAAGAGGCAATTGGATTACCAAGATTCAGGAATATGACATGGAAATCAAACCTACCAAGTTGATACGTGGGTGTGGACTGTGTCAGCTTATCGCTGAAAATAATCCTGATGAAGAAATTTTAGAAGATAAAGAAGTTTCAGAAAATGAAGAGGTAGATTCAAGTGAACTTCCAATGGTGTTGTTCATCAGCACCACCGACAAATGGTATTCTAACATCGCCCATTTCCTCACATATGGGGAATTTCCTAATCATTTGACCTCAAAGGAAAAAAAGAACCATCAAGCTAAAATCAACAAACTTTGTCTTATGGGATAACGGTTTGTACAAGCGCGCCTTGGATGGGACCTTTTTGTGATGTGTTGATCAAGAACAACAACAAAGATTGTTGAAGTCATACCATGACTTGGCATGTGGAGGACACTTCTCTGTGCTAGTAACTACTCACAAAATCCTGAGAGCTAAGTACTATTGGCCCACACTCTTTCAAGATGCATACTCTTGGGTACGTAAGTACGAGTTGTGTCAACAATTCATTGGTAAGCCTAAGTTGGTGGCTTTGCCATTGAAACCCGTTGTTATTGAGGAACCTTTCTAGTAGTGGAGAATTGACTTCATCGATGCAGTTAATCCATCATCAAGTGCAGGACACACCTATGTCCTAACAGCGACTGATTATTTCACCAAGTGGGTGGAAGCAATTCCTACTAAGCATTCTACTTCTGAAGTGGTGTGAAGTTTCTTAAAAGAAAATATCATTTCCAGGTTCGGTGTGCCGAACAAAATTGTTGCTGACAGCGCTTCTGCCTTCTCGTCAAGTGAGATCACTGAGTTCTGTTTTGAACATGACATAACTTTGTCACACTCTTCTGACTATTACCCACAAGGTAATGGTCAGGCTGAATCAAGCAACAAGAATTTGGTAATGATCATCCACAAGCTAGTGGACCAAAATCAATGTTTGTGGCACAAAGCTTTGTATGAAACTTTATTGGCAGAAAGGATAACTCTGAGGCGGGTGATTGATATGTATCCATTTCAAATCTTGTATGGGTTGAATGTCGAGATTCCCATAACCTTGGAACTCCCAGCCCTCAAATTGGATAAGGCCATTGAGGACAAGACTTTTAATAACTATGTTGATAAGCGCATTATGTATCTCTCTGAATTGGAAGAGAATCAAGTTCAGGTGGCAAAATGCATCATGGAACATCAAGACCAGGTCAAGAAGATTTTTCGACAAGAAGGCCAAGTCTCGATATTTTCAAATTGGTGATCTTGTTCTCCTATGGGACAAGCGAAGAGAACCAAAGGGTATGCATGAAAAGTTTGATTCACAATGGATAGGAACTTTCAAGGTTCATCAGCTACATGGTGAAAATAGTTTCTTGTTGCAATATGAAGATAGAATGCCATTTTCCATTCCTCACAACGGGCAATATCTCAAGCACTTTACACAGTAAAGTGACAGATGTTCAAATGTAAATATTTTTACTTTTAGTCCTTGTGTCTTTTTGTCATCAACGCCTAACTCCAAGCCCAATGCATGGATAAAGGCACTTGAATTCTAGAGTTCTTCTCCCTCCATTCGTTTCAAAGAATGGTTGAAGGAAGATCCCTAGCAAGAGCCAACTGTTATCATGGAATCTAGCAGCGCTCGATCCATAGATAACCCCCCTACGAAACTTGTTTGTTTCATAGGTTCGTGATGTTCAAGCATGCAAATTGAGGTCATTTTCAATCCACCTTGATATGCATTCCAAAATATCAAATAGTTCGTTTGAGTGTCCTTCCCCATATGTCTTTAGAAGAGCTTCAAAATGAGCATCTTCGTTAAACTCCAACTTTTGGGATTTGTGAAAATTATCAAAAGTGTAGGAGCGTTGAAAATCAACGCCCCTACATGTTAAGACATTTTAAGTTTGTAATTTTTCACTAAGTCACAAAAGTGCACAAGCACTGAAATTCAACACTTGTGCATTTTGGTCAAGTCAGTTTTTGGTGCACAAGCGCCAATTTTTAGCACTTGTGCACTTTTTGTCTTTACTTAGCCATTTTGAGGCATGGGCAGTGATTTTTGTCTCCAGTGCACTTTTCCCAGTTTCGTGCCATTTAACCTGCCTTGACTAATGCATGACTTGTGTTGCATTTAATACACTCTTAAATCACTTTTAAGTGATTTTAAGTTGGGTCACCCTCATTCCATTTGTTGGTCTCTCATTTCTCATTGAGCTTTCTTCCTCCTAACCACGAACCCACGTTTGAGGATTGGTTGGTCGATTCGAGTTAGGATTTTTGTATTTCTTCATAGGTATGTCATTTTTATTGTTTTCTCTTACATTTCATTCATTTTCTAAAGTCTGTAATTTTCATTTTGGTTTGTAGATGCATTTAGCATGTTTAGGGTTTTGATTTCTTCATATTTTTGACCCATCTTTTCTTCTCCATCTCACGAATCCAAATCACTCTTGTTTGTCAAGCCTAGTTTTTTTCTTTCATTTCAAACTCCTAACTATTTGCATTGTTCATGATTTACTTTGTTTGCTTCGTGCCCTAGGTTTCACGTTTTCTTCTCTTTCTCATTCGTTGTGTTATGTATCTATAATTTTGAGTTTTCCATCAAATGATGAAGCGGCCAAAACTTGAGTAACATAGCTTCCAAAAGTTCATGCCCTATCAATTTTGAAAGACTTTCATACAATTCCCAACTGGTGTTTTTAAGCACCATTGCACCCGTGTTTTTCACTGCTCCTAAATGGAGTAACTTTCCACCAAAGTGAAAAGGTGCTAAATTAGCCTGCCATTACATTTGAATCAATATCTTTCCAAGGAAAAATGTCAAGGCATTGATTTTCAATGCCTTGACACATTTTGCATGAGTTACATGGAGAACATGTAAGGGCGCTAATTTTTAGTGCCCTTACACCTGAAACCATCACTCTAAGTGTAGGAGCGTTGATTTTCAATGCTCCTATACATTTGGCAGTTTTTGCATTAGACACTTCAAAATTGCTCCATTTTCGCTCCAAACCCCGTTTCTTCGCCCCTGCATCATTCTTTGTGCCTCGTTGCTCCTTTCATGCTTTCTCAACATTGTTGCTTGCTTCACGCTTCCCAATGTTTCTTTTTCGTCTAACATTTGTTGATTCACCATCTTTGTAGTTTCTCTCCAGATCTCGTCAAGGGATCCTCAAGGTGACATCTTTTGATCCAATTGCTCCTAGATGACAACCATGAAGCCTCCATCATCTTCTAAGGCTAAGGGAAAAATGAAATACAAGTACCAAGGTGTCTATCCGCTTACAATGGTGATTTCAAAGGTGGACGAAATAAAGGACACCAAGGTTGGTCATCAAGACCTTGTTGATTTCGTAAAAAGGACTGAGCAAAAGCCTCTTGATGACTCCCTAAGAGCCATTATACATAGAAATCTACATCTGGTGTCCACGTTCCCAACTTCTGCACACAATATAGAGTTTTTCCTCCAAGTTACATCCCATTACATCAGGGTAAGTAGAAGTGTGATAGATTCCTTTGGACAAGAGATGATGAGGATTGACCTTGATTTCTTTGACATTATTTTTAGAGTCCCACACATGGAGAAATACACTGAAACTTCAATACAACAAGCGTAGGAATTCTATGACTCAGATCCCAATAAGGCTAAGAACTTGATTAATAGTCAGTGGTTGAAAGAACCCAGGCATTCTATCTCAAGATGGTCGAAGGAACTTCCGCGAAGTGACTTCAAAGAAGATGTTAGGGACATGATTACACTCTTGAGTAGAGTTAAGGGATTGCCTGAATCTTCTCATTTTCAGGAGTGGATGTATGAGTACATTCGGATCATAAGAAGAAAAAAGGCTCATATTGATTGGGGAAAATAGATCAGTGACGAAATCCATGAACAACTGATAAATGTGCCAACTAATTTGAAGTTCTATATGACTTCTTATCTAGTGTATGCTACAGCTGTGATGAGGCAATTCCCAGGTTTATCTACAAAAGGGAATCGATAGTCTGTACCTGTGTACACATATTTCTTTCAACTAGCGCTAAAGGAAAGCCTTCACCATTTCAGAAGGGTCACCGATGCTTTCTTTGCGCCTCTGCTTTTCAATTTTGACCCAAATATCAAGAAGAAGAGAGTATCTGATGAGGCCTACAAAGTGGTGAGTAAAGTCTGATGCATATTCTTACAATTACCAACTTTCACTTACTATTACCTATTTTTTCACTACAAGCTCAAACAGGTAGAGCTGAATTGAATTCATCATTGAAAGGTACATAAAATTTTAGATTTTGCTGCTAAAATATTCATTATCCATCATAAAGATCAGATTTCATTTGATTTTCAGTTTTATTATGCAAGTATTTGTAACAAAAAATTGGACATTTGAATAATAAGTGCTATTTTATTCATTTTGTAAAAAACTAAAATCCCGCACAAGCCGTGGGAGTAGCTGAATTTGATTATCTTAATCAAATAATGAATACAAGTGGGATGAAATACTACACTACTGAAGATAATGTAAACATGGAGGGGAGCAATTCATCATTTCCTGTGATGATGAACCATTTTTTGCTCGATGTCTTTAGTTGTGTCTCCAAGCTGCAACAGTTTAAAATCCACGCTCCATGAATCTACAAGATTGTGAAAAAATGGTGTTAGAGCAATGATAAATTACATCCTACTTCATGCCTACAATACCAACAGGAATGTAATACATATTCAGTCAGGCATTCACCAGATGATTGAATTACAAAGGTTGACAATCAAGGAACATGAAGTTCAATGGAAGCTTTCAGCTTCAATTATATTTACTAACTAATAGAAAATTGGACATTTGCATAATAAGTGATGTTTTATTCATTTTGTAAAAAAATGAAATCCTGCACAAGCCGCAGGAGTAGTTGAATTTTATTATCTTAATCAAATAATTAATACAAGTGGGATAAAATAATGCACTACTGAAGATAATGTAAACATGAAGGAGGGGAGCAATTAATCATTGCCTATGATGATGAACCATTTTTTGCTCGATGTCTTTAGTTGTTGTGTCTCCAAGCTGCAGCAGTTTCAAATCCATGCTCCATGAATCTGCAAGATTGTGAAAAAATGGTCTTAGAGCAATGATAAATTACATCCTACTTCATGCCTACACTACCAATGGGAATGCAATACATATCCAGTCAGGCATTCACTAGATGATTGAATTACAAAGGCTGACAATCAAGGAACACGAAGTTCAATGGAAGCTTTCAACTTTGATTATTTTTCCTAACTTGTTTGTTTAAATGTGTAGGAATAGGTTCATTATGTTCGTGATCATTTTTTTCATCAAATATGTGGAGCAAAATGGGCTCCCACAAGGGTAGAGCCCGACATATTAGGAAAGCATCCTCTCATTCAACATTCATACATGAGAGTCATTAAGTATCAAGAAAAATCATCAAATAGGACTGCTGTAATAAAGAAATTCATAAAGCAGTCTCTAATTCAACATGGTGAGAACAGTTGAGCCAAATCATCTTTTGGCTCATCATGCTAAAAGAATGATTAAAACATGTGAAGAGATCATCGATTACATTGATATTCTGTTTCAGCTCTGCTACATTTGCATTTAAATGAAGTATAAAGCCTCTTTACACTGAAGGGAAACAGAGTACTCAAGCATTGGAATGTTTTTCATAACTTCATAAGCATATAAACAGTCTATAAAAGTAACAGGAGGAATAGAAGGATAAATAATATTGTCACTAAATGCTGAGATGAAAACCTACTATAGAAAGCATTTATTGCAATAATAGAAAATTTGAAAAATGCTTTTCACTTATTCTTCTATCTCCATGTCAAGATAACAGCTATAAGCTGATTCAATGAAGCAACACAAAGAAAGCTTTAAAAATTTTTCAGTCATCTGACAATATCTCAATAAAACAAGGCATAGGGAATGAGTAATCATTCAACAATGAATATGAGAATGAATCATAAAAAAAAAGAATTCCCATGCATCCCATCTGTGGACTTTCATCTTTTTTTTGCAGGTTGAAGATTAAAAAAGGACTAAGTATTAATATCATTGGCATATCACAATACATAACAGTCCAAAGGTTGTACAAAGTATTTTACATAGCTCTGTTATGACAGAATCCAACTCTCTACAAGATTTTCCACAAGAAAGGAACATATTAGAAACTGAGACAAGTGCAGAAAATCAGCTACCATGGCAAAGAATAATGAAGAGAGGATAGTCTACTGTCATGAATACCAAGGGATCATAGTCATGGAGGGAAAATAAGGCAACAATGTCAAGGTAAAGGACAACAGTCACAAAGTCACCATGGGGGACAACTTTTGAGTATCAAACTGCATTTTCCAGAGTACCCATATGAGGGTTTTTAATTCAAATACAGATTTGTCACTATTTTCAGTATACCCACATTGGTCTCAGTTCAAAAATGGGGTTTTTGTGAAAAATACAGATTCTTTATTATCACAATTTACCCATATGAGGGTTTGCTCCAGAAGATACAAAATGTGATGAATTTTAAATACCCAAAAGATGCCATGGAAGGGTTTCAAGAAAACAAACCCAAATTTCATTTGCAAAAGGAGAATGGTCATGACATGTTAGCACAAGGAGGAATTTGCAATGATTTTAATTTTTGTTTTACAAAATTCTTTATCTCAATTCAAGAATGACAAATATACCAGAAAAAATCATTATTTTCTATGGCGGCTGACACCCATAACAATTTTGTTCTCTTAGTCAAAATTAATAGTGGCGGCCAATATATATTTGAATACCTTCAGAAATGTAAAAGAGAAACTCCATTTTTGGCCAGAAAACAAGACGATGCCATACATAAGAGATTAAGGGAAACATAAAGCTGGAAACAGAAAAAATAGAAACATACCTCCTCTATTTTCCTTTAGGCTGTGAAAAAATCAACAAAAACAGAGCAAAATCTGTGTTCTAAGCTTCAAAATAAACTTGTCCATAGCGGTTAGAGGCAATGAAGAGGTATCAATAGAGAAATGAAGATAAGAAATGGAGATTAGTAAAAAGACAAGCTCACGACTGCATAAGCTCGAAAAATGCTTCAAAATGGAAAGAAATGGCCATTCTTGTGAAAAGAATTAGATTTACCATGAGTTTTCTATGGAAACGTGGGATCTTTTAAGAATAAACAAAATAATCATGTTTTTTTTTTTGCTCGTGGACTTAACTCCAAGTCAAGTGCCTAGCAATGATTTGGTTGGCCCTGCCATGAAATATGAGGATTTATATGGCCGATTATCAAAGCATTGACAAGTATTGTCAAAATATGCTAAGGATTAATATTTACATGTTTTTGCATTGCATATGATGATAGAGGGGAGTCATAAGGAGTTTATGTAAATTTTTGCAAAATATTTTATTTATTCCCCTTCAATTTTATTGTAAAGTTGTTTTCAGACTTTATTAAAACAATATCATTAATTGTTTTTAATAATTTTTGAAACAAACTATTATCAAAGGGTAAAAGATATAAATAAAAAATAATCGCTCATGAAAAATGGACTTGGAGGTGTAGTAAATGATTTTGAGATAGAACTGAAACTCTTCCATGCATGAGATTTATTTTTGAGTTGTATCTTCAGTTGAAAGAGTGATTTTTGGAGACTTTTGGGGTAAACTTGCACGCATGACCAGTTTGAGATGGTAGGATTGCAGTTTGCTTCAATTTTGGGCCATTTTTACGAGGATTTTCTCTTTTGCTCGTGAGAGCATATTGTGGAGATTTTTTTTTTGACTTCAGTTCATTTTCAGTGTTATTTTCATGCATTATGGAGCCAGTTCAAGTTGCAGTTCAGTTGTATACGTTATGACATGGAGTTCTGAGCTGTTGAGGCTCAGTTATGACATTGGTGGGCCCTCTTTTCACACTATTTTTGCCTTTGCTCATGAGAGACATTTTCGAGGTGGTTTTCACTTTCAGTGAACTGCTTCTTTCACCTTTATGCACTTTGGAGTTTCCACTCATTGTATATATTGGAAAAAGTTAATCTTTTTCCTCTAGTTCTTGTTTTTCAGCCTTTGCATTATGCAAAGAGAAATATCATGTAACTCAGCTTTTAGTTTTAGATTAATACAGTAGTAGGTTTACAGGTTCAATTGGTCTCATTTTGTAAAGTTTCCTTCAATTTTAGTGAATTGAAAAGTTTGCCTTGTCATTATGATGTTTTTATAAATGATTTGATGAAGTTTTACTGTGTTAAATATCAAAACCTTTACAATTATTGTCTCATTTATATTTGCATGCATTCAAAATAGTGAAAATCATAGGTCTAGGGTTGTGTAACAGAATAATCTATTCTTCTTTTGCTAAGAAAACTCTATTTTCCTTCAAAGGTGGTTTATTCAAGCCTTCCTTAGAATCATTTTGTGGTCAAACTATCAAATTGACTTGTGTGGATAGTTTTTTCTGAAGTTTATTGTGAATCATAGTTGCAAGTCTTTATCAATTATGTGCATCACCATCAATTTACAGTTTTACGTGCATTTATTACATACTTCTATCCCTTTTCCAACAAGTTACCAAGTTATTAATTTAAGAATCATATAGGAACCAGCCTAGAATATGGAGGTCTATTTTCGTTATAGGAATACCCACAACCTGAAGATAGTTCCCATGTTTCAACAGATTGTTGAATTTAGTCATTCAAGCATTCAGGTGCAATCTGATTGACAACAATTTTTGGCACGCCCGGTGGGACTCTGAATCACAATTCAAAGAAATAATTTTATAGTTCAAGCTACTGTTTTGGTATATACAATAGTATTTCAGCCTTTCAGAGGATAATTTTCATATACTTGGTGACTCCGTTCTCAGTTTCTAGCAGATCAAGTGCAAATAGCTTATGAGAAATATTCAGACAAGTTCTTCATTTGAATATTTGCAGCTGTCTTCACCAAAGAGAAGAGGAAGGACAGCCAAGCGAACACTTGGTAGGCCTTCAAGAAATCAATCAGTCTCTCTAGTTCTCAGAGCAAAACCATTAGTTTACACATCAAGAAGAAGAGGCATATCGTTAGCAAGGCAGCTAGCTTCACATTCAACTTCCCCAAGTTACAGAGCATCAGTTTCACCTATACCAATTTTACAAGTTGTGAATATCAGAATACCAGTAGCTCTGATGGCCAAAGCACATGCTTTTGTTCCATTTAATGGGGGCATCCCATTGAATTTGGTTCAACACGATGATATACCAGTTGTAGCACTCAAAAGTCTGCCCTTTTTTATTGGTGAAGATCAAACTATGCCAATAGAACATATCATAGACATAGCTTCACTATGTGGAGTTCATCACGTGACTCAGGAGAATGTGGTGTTAAGGCTGTTAGCAACATCATTCAAGGGCAAAGCACTTTAGTGGTTTCATGGCTTACTAGTCAATACTGTTGTGACATGGAATGATTTAGGTGACAAGCTGAGTAAACAATTTTCTGACAAGTCCGATCATCTATCTCTAGTCGAGCAGAAAACGACTATAAAGAGAGCACCACAAGAATAGATGATGGACTTTAATTTCAAGTTTCAAAGGACCTAGAATAGAATTCCAGTAACAGTAAGGCCAACTCCCGACCACGCTTTTCTGTATTACCTTAGATCTTTGAATAGTGATATTGCCTTAATGATATAGTCAATGGGTGGGTTAACATTACCAACAACATATGACATCGCTATTAGAGCTGAAAACAACCTTATACAGGCTGGTAAAATTGTGCCAAGACCTCCTATGCCGATTTTCCTAGAGGTACAGCCATTTATGCCCATTCAAGTACCTCCTATAGCCACTTTACCCATTTTTCCAACCTTAGGTTTCCAAACAGCATCACAAAATAATGTTGTTCCAGCAAATTTTGACCTACAAGGACTTAAAGATACTCAACAACAGCTAATAAATGACCAACAACAAATGGCCAAGTTACTAAAAACTGTGAGTAACAACTTAGTAAGCCTTAAAAACCACCAAGGTCAGAATTTCAGGCCTTATGAAGCACCTTTTCAGCCTAACAGACCACCTTATCAGGCAGACAATCAAGGACAGCGAAGGAATTTCAATCCTAGGCCACCATATAATTAGAATCAGAATGCTGCTAGCTCTTCTAAAGAGCTCATACCTATTCAAAACAATTTGGCACAGGATTATGTTTGGAATTATCCGTGCAATCAACCTCACAATCAGGCTACATGCATGAACAAAATAATTAATTAGGCCCTGATGGTACAGAGCAATTATGTTGTTGCAGATGATACAACCAAAGAAAATAATGATCAAAATGATCAAACACAACATGATAACATGGATGTTGCCATGATGAACTGGCAAGGGAATGAATTCTGAGGAGTTAATCATGTACAAGGTCAAAATCAATCAGCCACTTCTATTGCAACAAATACAAGATCCAAGAAAAGAGCAATTGACCTGTAACAACAAGTTGTTTCTGACAAACTGCAGCCAGAAAGTGAC
Organism: Sequoia sempervirens; assembly: GCA_007258455.2. Classification (NCBI taxonomy): domain Eukaryota; kingdom Viridiplantae; phylum Streptophyta; class Pinopsida; order Cupressales; family Cupressaceae; genus Sequoia; species Sequoia sempervirens. The sequence goes on from VDFB02000020.1 coordinate 39,405,633, forward strand.
AAACACCAGGTTGATAAAGGTAAACAACAAGCTGTTCAATAGAAAAATCAAGTTCCAGCAGCTGATAAAGAGCAGTCGCAACCCTCTTCTTTACAAAATGTCTAGATTTGACCAAGAAAGCAACTTGAGACTGCTAAAGAGCAGCAGAAACAAGTTGAATCTGTCAAAGAACAACCAAGAGCTCAACCATTTCAAGTGCAGAAAGAGGCTGCTTTTCAGAAAGAGCAGCACAAGGTTATTTCTCCAGCTTTCAATATTGTAGATCATATGAAAAAGGCAACTGTCAACATTACCATGTTGGATGCATTACACTTGCCTAGGTAGAAAGAAAGTTTGCAAGAGGCTCTGACTAAGATATCAATTTCTGACGAAACAAATAAGGAACATCCAAGAGTTCTTGCAAATAGTTCAGATCATAAGAAGGAGCAGCCACCAAAAGAGGTAAAACCACCACCTTTTTATGTTAGCTTGATAATTGGTGATAACATAGTGCATAATTGCATGATAGATAGTGGAGCAAGCAACTCAATTATGCCTAAACAACTGGTAGATAAGTTAGGACTTGAGTATGAACCATTGTCAAAAGGGGTAGTTCAATTGGATGGCATAGACATTAAGTCTGTAGGAGTTATCAAAAATCTGTCTCTTACATTGCATGCCTGTCTCAACTTTCAAATTCCACAGGACATATATATTATTGATCTCCCACCTTATTTTTCCATTTGCTTATCTAGAGATTTCACTACAAAATTAGGTGGTTATTTGTCATCAGATTGGTCACACATGTTTTTCAGAATCAGATATGGTACTAGAGTCACAATCAAGTCAGAACCTCAGGCTAAAGACCACATCGAGCCCTCTGTGCCAAATCCCATAAATGCAAACCTAGCTTTCCATGATCAAGAGGATCAATCCATGACCCTCGACCCCACTGTACCTATAGAAGGCATACCTGACATAAATTTAGATGAGTGGGTAGCCGAGAATCATGAGGTTGATCCATTCAATCTCATAGACGAAGTAGGTTTGGGCATTTATATGATTCAGGAGCTTGATGTAACTATTCCAAATCTGGTCAAGGAGGAAAAACAACAAGTACAACAGATTGATCAGCTTTGGAAGCTGTACTTTGATGGATCTAGGAGTAAGGTAGGTGCTGGTGGAGGGGCAGTGCTCATATCACCTGAAGGAGACAGGTATTATTCAACTTTTAGATTTGCTTTCAGCTATTCTAATAATGTTGCTAAGTATGAAGCATTGATACATGGTTTAGAATGGGCCAGAAAAAGGAAAATTAGGTGCTTATAGGTGTATGGTGATTCTCAATTAATAGCAAATTAGGTTAGAAATCTGAATTTAACAAAGAATGACTTGCTGAAATTGTGTAAGCATCATGTTTGGGATTTATTTGAGGAGTTTGACGCATTTAATCTGTAATCAGTACCAAGAAATCAAAATAAGCAAGCTGATAAACTTGCTACCATAGGTTCACAGTTTGACATTCCAACTGAAATTCACAATGTGGAGGTACAACAATATGTGAAGGTAGTTGTTAGACCTTCGGTACCTAATGATAATGTAAGTTGGCAGATTTTTGACAGTGATGAACAAATAATTCACTTTCTGATGGAGGAAGCAGAGTTTTCTGCTGGAAACCAACAAAAATTTGATCAGCAATATGGTGATCAGATCATGCAATTAAAGTCTAATAAGTTGCCAAAGGGTTTGGTGACCCTTGAATCCATCTTCAACATTGATGATCAGGTTAGAAGAGATAAATCAAGCATCACAGTGAAGCAGGAGCATTACGAATCAATAGAGATATTCAAGGACAAGCTTCTTAAGCTTGGCAAGGTCTGCACGAAGGAAGAACAACAAGCCTTTATCTTGCTTTGCCAAGAATTCAATGACATATTCGCCTGGCAATATGGAGATCTAAAGGGTTTTAACCCTGAGTTGGCTCAACATACAATTGAGTTAGAGCCTAACACAAAACCAGTGCGACAGAAACAAAGGCCACTGAATCCTAAGTTGGAACACTTGATGAAGACAGAGTTAAACAAGCTGATTGAAGGTAGTATTATTTTTCCCATCAAGCACACTTCTTGGGTTTCAAATCTGGCACCCATCAGGAAGAAGAGTGGAGAGATAAGGTTGTGTGTGGATTTTCGTGATCTAAATAGAGCTTCACTCAAGGATCACTATTTGCTGCCTTCAATGGAGCAAATTGTGCAGGTTGTTTCAGGATCAGAAAGGTTCTCATTGCTAGATGGATATTTAGGTTATAACCAGATCTTGATTAAAGAAGAAGACTAGTACAAGACAACCTTTACCACCAAATGGGGTACTATGGATTATAGAAAGATGTCATTTGGATTGTCAAACATAGGAGCCACCTTTCAGAGAGCAATGGATATGGCTCTCCAAGGTTTGATAAACAAGTTTGTTCTTGTTTATTTAGATGATATCACTATTTTCTCACAAAATGTTGATGATCACTTTGTGCATCTTAGACAAATTTTTGAAAGATGCAGAGAGTATGGAATTTCTTTAAATCCAAAGAAAAGCATTTTTGTCGTTCATGAAGGTAAACTTCTGGGTTATATTGTTTCTAAAGATGGAATTTCTATAGATCTAGAGAGGATTGCAGCCATATTGGCCTTACTGCTGCACGCTCATAAGAAGGGTTTACAGAGTTTTTTGGGCAGAATAAACTTCGTGAGGAGATTTATTCCCAATGTTGCAGCGTTGCTGCAACCTCTCACAACCATGTTGAAGAAGAATATGCAATTCAGCTGGACAAAAGAAGGAAAGAACATTTTTGAGCAGATTAAAGAGGCACTTGCAGTAGCCCCTACTCTTATTAATCCAGATTTTGATAAGGATTTCATACTGTACGCATTTGGGGGAGTGGATACCATCTCCGCAATGCTCTGTCAATAGAATAGTGAAGGTATGGAGAAACCTATAGCTTTCTTTAGTCAGGTTTTACATGATTATGAAACCAGGTATTCATTCGTTGATAAGCATGTGCTTGCTATAGTGAGAAGTCTCAAAAAATTTAGACATATGCTGTCTAATAATAAGATATATCTGTTGGTAGCTCACCCAACAGTTAAAGAGTTTCTATTGAATAAGGACATTAACAACAAGAGAGCATGCTGGATAACCAAAGTCATGGAGTATGACATCAGCATAAAGGTTACCAAGCTTGTTAGAGGCAAAGGCCTATGCGAACAACTTGCAAAAAATGAAGAAAACAACACTGAAAAGGTTGCTACAGTCCTTAATAATGAAGAAGGACCTGTTGTTCCAACTACTTCAGCTAGTTGGATCAATCAAATGATCCATTACTTGCATACTGGAGATTGTCCAGAAGGTATGGACAGATCGAAACAAAGGTATTACAGATTACAAGCAATTCCATATGCAGAAATAGATGGTGTTCTGTATAAAAAGGATTTCAATGGTGTATTCCTCATATGTGTTTAATCAGACTAAAATAATTCTTGAGGAATTCCATGATGGACCTGTTGGAGGTCACTTTGCACCACGTACTTCATCTCTAAAAATAATGAGAGCTGGATATTATTGGAAAGATCTTTTCAAAGATGCTCATGCTTATGTCAGAAATTGCAGTAAATGTTCATTGTTTGCAGGAAAACAAAAGTTAGCAGCCCTACCCCTAAATCCAATTTAGGTTGAACAACCATTTGGAAAGTGGGGACTCGATTTTATCGGTCCAATCAATCCACCCTCGAGTGCTGGGCACAAATGGATTTTGACTGCCACAGACTACTTTACGAAGTGGACTGAAGCAGTTGCTTTGAAAGATGCAAATGAAACATCAGTTTTGAACTTCTATCAACACATAGTTTCTAGGTTTGGTACACCAGATTTAATTATTTCTGATAATGCTTTGGCCTTTGTTGGTTTAAGAGTTTTAGATTGGTCAGTAAAGCATAATATTTATTTGAATACTTCATCCAATTATTACCCCCAGGGTAATGGACAGGCTGAATCAAAGAATAAGAATCTAATTAAGATCATAAAGAAGACTATTGAAGACAATCAGAGGTCATGGCATGACAAAATCAAGTTAGCCCTATGGGCTGATAGAGTTACACCAAAACGATCAACATGATTTTCACCATATGTTTTGGTTTATGACAAAGAAGCCAAATTGCCTATCTCAATTGAATTGCCAACTTTGAGTTATATAAAAGAGCTTGAGTTACTTGAGGAGCAGCCAATGCAAGTCAGACTTGCTCAATTAGCAGAGTTGGAAGAAACCAGAAAGGAAGCTTATAGAAAGCTTCAAATTCATCATTCTCAAATGAAGAGGACATTCGATAAGAAAGCAACAACAAGGATCTTCAATGAAGGTGATTTACTATTCAAGTGGGATGAAGTAAAGAGAAAACCAAACAAACATACAAAGTTTGATGCCATGTGCGATGGCCCGTACATTATTATAGAGAAGAAGGAACACAATGCATTTCAGCTTTCAAAGCTGGATGGTGAAGTACTGCCAATCCCTGTCAACGAGATTCACTTGAAACAATGCTATTAAGCATCAAGTTTTCAATTGTACATAGTAGACTAGTTTTCGGTTTCAATTATGCTTTCAATAAGTGCCCCATGGCACATTTCATTTTAGTTTTTCTTTTGCTTTCAATAAGGTGTAGTTACTGCACGTGGTTTTCAAGCTCTGTCTTAAATAGAGTTGCAGTTGTTTCTTTCAATTTGTGTGGTTTGCAGCTAAGTTACAGTTTTCTAAGTCAAAACAAAGCAAAAATGGACTCCATGCCCAATGGATAAGTTATATACTGGTCTATGGTGTTTAACAGAGAAACACTCCACAGAGGTTGCCAATTTGTTACCTATTTTTTCACTACAAGATCAAACAGGTAGAGCTGAATTGAATTCATCATTTAAAGGTAAATTTTTTTTTAGTTTTTGCTACTAAAATATTCATTATCCATCATAAAGATCAGATTTCATTTGATTTTCAGTTTTATTATGAGAGTATTTGTAACAGAAAATTGGACATTTGCATAATAAGTGTTGTTTTATTCATTTTGTAAAAAACTGAAATGTCGCACAAGCCGTAGGAGTAGCTGAATTTGATTATCTTAATCAAATAATGAATACAAGTGGGATGAAATACTACACTACTGAAGATAATGTAAACATGAAGGAGGGGAGCAATTCATCATTGCCTATGATGATGAACCATTTTTTGCTCGACGTCTTCAGTTGTTGTGTCTCCAAGCTGCAGCAGTTTCGAATACACGCTCCATGAATCTGCAAGATTGTGAAATATGGTGTTAGAGCAATGATAAATTACATCCTACTTCATGCTTACACTACCAACAGGAATGTAATACATATCTAGTCAGACATTCACTAGATGATTGAATTACAAAGGCTGACAATCAAGGAACACAAAGTTCAATGGAAGCTTTCAGCTTCGATTATTTTTACTAACTAATAGAAAATTGGACATTTGCATAATAAGTGTTGTTTTATTCATTTTGTAAAAAACTGAAATCCCGCACAAGTCACGAGAGTAGTTGAATTTGATTATCTTAATCAAATAATGAATACGAGTGGGATGAAATACTACACTACTAAAGATAATGTAAACATGAAGGAGGGGAGCAATTCATCATTGCCTGTGATGATGAACCATTTTTTGCTCAATGTCTTCAGTTGTTGTATCTCCAAGCTGCAACAGTTTCAAATCCACGCTCCATGAATTTGCAAGATTGTGAAAAAATGGTCTTAGAGAAATGATAAATTACATCCTACTTCATGCCTACACTACCAACAGGAATGCAATACATATCCAGTCAGGCATTCACCAGATGATTGAATTACAAAGGTTGACAATCAAGGAACACAAAGTTTAATGGAAGCTTTCAACTTTGATTATTTTTACTAACTTGTTTGTTTAAATGTGCAGGAACAGGTTCATTATGTTTGTGATCATTTTTTTCATCAGATATGTGGAGCAAAATGGGCTCCCACAAGGGTAGATGGCATATCAGGAAAGTATCCTCTCATTCAACATTCATACATGAGAGTCATCAAGTATCAAGAAAAGTCATCAAATAGGATTGCTGTAATAAAGAAATTCACAAAGCAGTCTCTAATTCAACATGGTGAGAATAGTTGAGCCAAATCATCTTTTGGCTCATCATGCTAAAAGAATGATTAAAACATGTGAAGAGATCATCAATTACATTGATATTATGTTTTAGCTCTGCTACATTTGCATTTAAATGAAGTATAAAGCCTCTTTACACTGAAGGGAAACATAGTACTCAAGCACTGGAATGTTTTTCATAACTTCAGAAAAGCATATAAACAGTCTATAAAAGTAACAGGAGGAAGAAAAGGATAAATAATACTGTCACTAAATGTTGAGATGAAAACCTGCTATAGAAAGAATTTATTGCAATAATACAAAATTTGACAAATGCTTTTCACTTATTCTTCTATCTCCATGTCAAGATAACATATATAAGCTGATTCAATGAAGCAACACAAAGAAAGCTTTACAAAGTTTCATTCATCTGACAATATCTCAATAAAACAAGGCACAGGGAATGAGTAATCATTCAACAATGAATATGAGAATGAATCATAAAAAAAAAAGAATGCCCATGCATCCCATATGTGGAATTTCATCTTTTTTTTGCAGGTTGAAGATTAAACAAGGACTAAGTATTAATATCATTGGAATATCACAGTACAAAACAGTCCAAAGGTTGTACAAAGCATTTTACATAGCTTTGTTATGACAGAATCCAACTCTCTACAAGATTTTTTGCAGGAAAGGAACATATTAGAAACTGAGACAAGTGCAGAAAATCAGCTACCATGGCAAAGAATAATGAAGAGAGGTCATTCTACTGTCATGAATACCAAGGGATCATAGTCATGGAGGGAAAATAAGGCAACAATGTCAAGGTAAAGGACAACAATCACAAAGTCACCATGGGGGACAACTTTTGAGTATCAAATTGCATTTTCCAGAGTACCCATATGAGGGTTTTTAATTAAAATACAGATTTGTCATTATTTTTAGTATACCCAAATTGGTTCAAAAATGGGGTTTTTGTGAAAAATACAGATTCTTTATTATCACAGTTTACCCATATGAGGGTTTGCTCTAGAAGATACATAATGTGATGAATTTCAAATACCCATAAGACGCCATGGAAGGGTTTCAAGAAAACAAACCCAAATTTCATTTGCAAAAGGAGAATGGTCACGACCTATTAACACAAGGAGGAATTTGCAATGATTTTCATTTTTGCTTTACAAAATGCTTTATCTCAATTCAAGAATGACAAATATACCAGAAAAAGTCATTATTTTCTATGGCGGCTGAAACCCATAACAACTTTGTTCTCTTAGTCAAAATTAATAGTGGCGGCCAATATATATTTGAATACCTGTAGAAATGTAAAAGAGAAACTCCATTTTTGGCCAGAAAACAAGACGATGCCATACAAAATAGATAAAGGGAAACATAAAGCTGGAAACAGAAAAAATAGAAACATACCTCCTCTATTTGCCTTCAGGCTGTGAAAAAATCAACAAAAATAGAGCAAAATCTGTGTTCTAAGCTTCAAAATAAACTTGTCCATAGCGGCCAAAGGCAATGAAGAGGTATCAATAGAGAAATGAAGATAAGAAATGCATCAGTAAAAAGAAAAGCTCGCGGCTGCATAAGCTCGAAAAATGCTTCAAAATGGTAAGAAATGGCCATTCTCTTGAAAAGAATCAGATTTATTATGAGTTTTCTGTAGAAAATTTTGAAGAAAATCACTCAGGAACGTCCAGAAAAGATGTAGGTCGAGCTCCAAACCCTACCCAGCATGGTGGTGGCATAGCAAGAGCTCCGATACAAAGAATGCATGACAAAATAATGCAAAATGATTAGGGTTTGGTGGTTTTGCCCTCTTGCATTCATGGGCATGGTGACTTTCAGTGGTATCTTTTAAGAATAAAAAAAATAATCATGTTATTTTTTTTTATGCCCATGGACTTAACTCCAAGTCAAGTTCCTAGCAATGATTTGGTCGGCCCTGTCATGAAATATGAGGATTTATATGGCCGATTATCAAAGCATTGACAAGTATTGTCAAAATATGCTAAGGATTAATATTTACATGTTTTTGCATTGCATATGATGATAGAGGGGAGTCATAAGGAGTTTATGTAAATTTTTGCAAAATATTTTATTTATTCCCCTTCAATTTTATTGTAAAGTTGTTTTCAGACTTTATTAAAACAATATCATTAATTGTTTTTAATAATTTTTGAAACAAACTATTATCAAAGGGGAAAAGATATAAATAAAAAATAATCGCTCATGCAAAATGGACTTGGAGGTGTAGTAAATGATTTTGAGATAGAAATGAAACTCTTCCATGCATGAGATTTATTTTTGAGTTGTATCTTCAGTTGAAAGAGTGATTTTTGGAGACTTTTGGGGTAAACTTGCATGCATGACCAGTTTGAGATGGTAGGATTGTAGTTTGCTTCAATTTTGGGCCATTTTTACGAGGATTTTCTCTTTTGCTCGTGAGAGCATATTGTGGAGATTTTTTTTTTGACTTTAGTTCATTTTCAATGTTATTTTCATGCATTCTTGAGCAAGTTCGAGTTGCAGTTCAATTGTATACATTGTGACATGGAGTTCTGAGCTGTTGAGGCTCAATTATGACATTGGTGGGCCCTCTTTTCACATTGTTTTTGCCTTTGCTCGTGAGAGACATTTTCAAGGTGGTTTTCACTTTCAGTGAACTGCTTCTTTCACCTTCATGCACTTTGGAGTTTCCTCTCATTGTATATATTGGAAAAAGTTAATCTTTTTCCTCTAGTTCTTGTTTTTCAGCCTTTTCATTATGCAAAGAGAAATATCATGTAACTCAGCTTTCAGTTTCAAATTAATACAGTAGCAGGTTTACAGGTTCAATTGGTCTCATTTTGCAAAGTTTCCTTCGATTTCAGTAAATTCAAAAGTTTTCCTTGTCATTATGATGTTTTTATAAATGATTTGATGAAGTTTTACTGTGTTAAATATCAAAACCTTTAAAATTATTGTCTCATTTATATCTGCATGCATTCAAAATAGTGAAAATCACAGGTCTAGGGTTGTGTAACAGAATAATCTATTTTTCTTTGCTGAGAAAACTCTATTTTCCTTCAAAGGTGGTTTATTCAAGCCTTCCTTAGAATCATTTTGTGGTCAAACTGTCGAATTGACTTGTGTGGATAGTTTTTTATGAAGTTTATTGTGAATCATAGTTGCAAGTCTTTATCAATTAGGTGCATCACCATCAATTTACAGTTTTACGTGTATTTATTACATACTTCTATCCCTTTTCCAACAAGTTACCAAGTTATTAATTTAAGAATCATATAGGAACTAGCCTAGAATCTAGAGGTCTATCTTTGCCATAGGAATATCCATAGCCTGAAGATAGTTCCCATGTTTCAACAGATTGCTGAATTTAGTCATTCAAGCATTCGGGTGCAATCTGTTTGACAACACTTACATGAGGGAAGGATACCACACTGGGTGCCCTTACATGTTGCCCAGATATCCCTCAGATAAGTGGATACTCATGGAGTTATGCATATGGCTAATTTCAGTTAACAAAGAAAGAATGAGGATTCAAGTTTCTACTAACGATTGATAGATATACCATCAAGAGTGTGCAAAAATCCAAATCAGTCTATGCAGAAATGCAGGTCATGACAATAAGGACCTATAGTTACATATTTGAATTTGATTATCGAAATGTAAAAAAGAAGGTTAAAAAGGGTCACAAGCACTAGTACTGCTTTGAAGACATCTGGGCTGATTGCAGAGCTGAGGAGGCTATCTGTAAAATGGATTATTGCAGACTAACTGTACAACAGATTAGGGATCTTGGTGTTGCTGACCTACCAGAGGGTTTCACAGACCCTAGTGACATCATGAACGCTACTAATGATGAAAATGAGATTTCCAAAAGACCTTTGCTTGCAATCCAATGGTCCAAGAAGGAAAGTATCTCCATCAGAGAGAGGCTTGCTCCCATATTTGTTAACACTGTAGAGTGGTTGCACAAACATGGCTTCGATATGAAAGCCTTTAGGACAAAGTCAGAAGGAGAGGAACTTGGAGCAAGAGCTAGCCAATAACAGGAACTTCACACGAAAGATAAACATGCGGCTATTCCCACCTCTTCCTGAAGACGCCCTAGGATTAAGTTCACTGTTGGCAAGAAGGATACACGGGCCATCCAAGAAGAAGAGGTCACATAATCTAAACCATCTAACTCAAAAGCAAAAAGTCTTGTTTGCGAAGAGGTAGATTCTGAAGAAGAAGAAAATACAAGTGATGAATCTATTCAAGAAGAAGTTTCTGAAGAAGCAGACTTTGATGAGGAAGAAGATTCCGTAGGAGAACAATATTTTGAAGATCAATAAGGTGAACAAGAAGAAGAGCAAGAGGGTGATAAAAAAGAACTCGGGCATGATGAAGAACAAACTATATCTCCACATGAAAATGTAGTCGAGGATCTTCCCCATACATCATCGCCCGCAACTTCAAATGTTCCTCATACACCTCCTAATACTAACACTCCTCCACCTCCATTTCCTACATCACCTCCTCCTATATCTAAAATACCCACAGTGGACATTTCACAACCCCTTGTAGCATCAACCGTACTTGATACTCCTCCATCAGTTTCAAATATACAAATGGTTGATATTTTGTCAAGCCCTCCATAATCTATTCCCATCCTGTCATCTCCATCCTATGATATCACTTCAGAAGCTGAATTTAATAGGTTCATGAATGAATCCTTGCATAGTAAACTCAGTGTGCAATCTACTGGAGCTTAGTTATGACAAACACTACCCCAATTGTCACTATACCAGTCATTTCTTCAGAAGCAGCTGTGACAAAAGATTTGACAGTCAACCAAGAAGCTCACACTTCCTCTCTTCCCCCTTGGTTGGTATCTCAAGTATTGAAGAAAAAAAGAAGCAAATGATCTCTCTAGAAGAGCTTGATCTTGATGAAATAGCCCCTCCAAAATCCAAGGGGAAGAAGAAGGCAAAAGTGCATTCATGACTTCATGTTGACAAGGCCGGTCATAAGTATGCAGAGATCGGTGTACTGCCTCAAGAGGAAGGGGATGTAAATATGGAGGACTACACTATAACAAGAGTCCAGCTTGGCAAGGTCACGAATGAAAGTGCAAAGGCAAATGCACTGGCATGAAGGCTTGAAAAAATGGAGCAAGCCCAAAACATGTACAAATAGAAGGAAAAGCATTATGCCACTGTTTTAAGGAGACTTGCAAGATTTTCAAGTAATGCACAACCTTTGGCAGTGATAAGCGCTGAGGACCCAACTGTGAAGAAGGTTGAGAAGTTTGCTTCCAAAGGAAAAGTGTTATATGATTTTATTGATGAAATTATAGAACATGGTTCCCAGGTTATAATTATTGCAGATGAAAAAGCTACCCAAATAGCCAAGCTCAAAACAAAGCTTGATAAGGAAGAAAGTGTTCTTTCCCAAGAGTGGAAAGAACTGAAAAAATGCCTATTATTGTGGTCACAAATGAAACAGGAAAAGCTCAACAAATTGGTGGGAGTTGGGGTAATTCCTGACAAGGAGAAATATGTAGAAGTAAGAGAATCACTCAAACACCGTATCCAGGTAATCAAGTCTCTTACCGAAGATCCCCACCAAGTACAGAAAGATGTCAAGGGACATCGTGCTATCCTTGAAAAGGGGATTAATGAGTTATCAGGACAACTCCTTGAAGAAAATTGTATCTTCCTCTCGGCCACTAAACTTTTCAAGATCTTCAAAGAAGCCATCATGAAGCAAGTAGAGAGTGCATAATTTTCAAAGACCTCTATGCATGTTATTTGTGATACACAACTCACTCTTGAAAACCTCAAGATGCATCTTGATAGGTGCAAAAAGGTTCACTCATTCGCCATGAGATCAATCACCAGAATTCACATTGTTGGTCCAGATGAGACATTCATGCAGGACACCAAGAAGAAGTATGAAGACTTCCGCGCTCAAATCAAGGAACCATGAAGATTCTTGATCTCTAGTGTTAGACTTTTTGATGCTTCCCTTTATGCATCTTGTAAATAGTTTTTGACATCTTAAATGTCTTTTTAGCAAATGTAATTACACTAAAAATTTGAGGTGTAGTTTCACGAAGATGAATTACATTTTGACTTTGTCAAAGTTAGGTGAGATTTTCCTAAATTAGCTCACCTAACCCTCCTAATTTTACTCAGCTAATTTCCTAGATTTTCTCTCCCCTCTCTTTTATAAATAAGAGGGAATTCTATTGTAATCTTTACCTTTAGTATTTTGCAACAAAGTGGTACCCTTTTTGAAGCAGATTTGTGAAACTTTGTGTTCATGTTTGCGAATGAAAATTTGATCAATAAAGAAGAGAATTGTATACCAGACTTTGTGTTGGATTTGATAATCTTGTGGATTGATCATATTGTTAGTGGTTAGTAGATGAGATTTGATGGGCTTCAAATAGATTTATGTAAACGTTGTGTTACATTCTTTATTTGAATTTAAGTTTATGTTTGGATACTATTGTTGAATGATCTATAAGACTTTTTGCTTGTAATCGTTCATGTTGTTTGAGGAGTTGTATCTAAGAAGACTTTGTGCTTCTAATACAACAAATGTTACGATTCTCACACATCCATCGTTGAAAATCTACGACATGACTTTGTGCCTTCGTGAGATTTTCTCTCTTTATTTTACTGTTATTATTATCATACCTGGTATCTCTATGCTTTGATTTGACAAGATAGAGGTATTGGAATTGCTGCTTGTTTTTAGTTTAAAGTTATTTTGAATCAGAACTATCAACTGTGAAGCATTGTAAAACATCTTCTCTGAAAAAAGAGAGAAGCATGAATGTGAAACCCCCCCTCCCCATTTCGTAAGTGTAGTGTACATTTTGTAAATAATTAATTAGTTTTACTTAGCTTCTGTTAGTAGTAAGAAGGGAACCTCCCCTTTCTGAGAGGAGAGATTATATCTCACACAGTTGTGGTTGAAATCTAGGTTGTGTAATCTATTGAAAAGGTGATTACATAATTTTCACCCAACAGAGGGTACATGCCCTTCAACTCTATCCAATTTCAATATATTTTGTGGGTACCAAAGGTGCCATAAAATTATAGAATAGATATGAGTGAGAGAGAGAGAGTGGAGAGATTGAAAAAATGAAGTGTGGAAATGAGAAAAATCTCACTTGAAAGAAATTGTAACTTTATGTTAGGTTGAAAAAATATATGATCAATAAAATTAGGCATGTCATTGTTGCACACAAATTAAAGATTACACATCACACATATTGCCACTATGCATTTAATAAATTGAAAATTCACTTCTACTCATATGAATTAGAGGAGAAGCTGTTAAACTGTTCTCTTCCCAAGGGATAAATTTTTATTAGCAGTGAGGTTTGATCATGGAGTGGGAGTTGGAATTCGAACTGTTGGAGTTGGGATATGTTGTCTTATAAAAATTTGAAGTGTTATTTGTTGAGAAGCAAGGTGAAAATACTATAATAAAATATTCTACAAGTGTATGAAAATAAATAATATTTTTATTAAGGAAAGGACTACTATACAATAACTATGAGATTGTGTAAAATCAATAATAAGAAATAAATCAACAAACCATATCAACACAAAAATTATGTGGAGAAACCCATTTTGGGAAAAAATATCCATGTAAAAGATGAAAAGTATGCATTAATCTTCAAGAATGAGATGTTCAACCCACTAACACTCTCTTCACTCTAAAAGCAGTCTAGGAGCACCCATGTACCTATAAAATATTATCATCTAAAGCCACTATCTTATATGCTTAATATATAAGCACAAAGAGGGGAAAAATTCATAAATGATTTTCCAAAAACATGGATTCAAAAACTATGGTATCATGCAAAAACCCTATGTCCACCTTGGAGAGCATCTCTTGAGAATAGTAAATAGATAAATGACTCCATATGAAGATCACATAGGCATAATCTATTTACCCATATAATAGTAAATATAATTGTAAACACATCTTTGCTTTCATAACTCATCATTTCTTACATCCCCATGTATAGTGATCCATTTTGGAGTGGCCAAGTCATGCAAGCCCCATCCATTATATAAGATTCTTGACTCCACAATCCTAGCACCTAGAATTAGGAAAGTGTAATAAGTGAGTGTATAGTCAACTATAATCACCACTATTGTACTCCACCTTCTTCATAAATGCATATGATAACTAATTCCAAAATTCTTGGAGAATCTTAATTACAAATTATTTTCCAATTACACCATAGGCATCCAAGGACACTTTCCAACAGTGTTGAAGATACATAAATTATACATAGGATTGGAAGATAAATGACACCTTAATTCTAGCATTATCATTGTGATTCTAGCATCAATAAGTTTAATGAGTTTTTCTAAGAGAACAATTTCTCTTATGCAAGACTCTTCTCTTATGTGCCTTCATATATTAGCTTGTTAGATTTCCTTTAGGATTTCTACATTTTATCAATCTTGTTATTTAGTAGGAATTTATTTAATTGATAGATCTTCTCTAATTTCACTTAACACCACCTCAATTTAATCTTCCCTAATTTCAAGACACGTCAAGCTTGAGATGTCAAGTGAGGAAAAGGAAAATCTAGAGTTGTTCTAATATTTTGGTTTGGTTTTGATTGATTGATGAGTTTACTTTGAATCATTTTGAATTGATCAATATTCTTTGGGTGCCTCAAAATTTTATTGAGGGTTTTAATCATTTTTTTTGGTATTTTCAGAATTTGGTGATGAATGATGTAAATGAACTAATCTAGGTGCATACAAAAAGTATATCCACTCTTTTTGTATTTTTAAAAAATAAAATATGATCTAATTAATCTATCTATAATTTTTTATTTTTTTATATTCTTAATGAATGAAGCTAAAATTATTTTTTATATTTTATTTTCATTCAACTTGATTTATCTCATATTATAATTGAGGTTATTCTTCTTAAATGCCTTGTATTGGAATCAAGGGCTTAAAAAAAGTGAGAGTTAAATTAGATCTAGATTAATCTAATCTAATCTAGGAAGAAATCTAACCTAATAAGGCAACAAACAGTTCTCTTCTAATCCAATAATTGACAACAAAATTTTACTTTCCTTAGGCAATATTTATTCTCTAATTAATATTTAAAGTATTGTAAAGAGATGAAAGCTTCTAAAGCATGGAACTTGTCTAAAGCTTAGAAAATTCTATATAAAAATATAGGAAAAGTCACACATGCATATACTAATCATGGATTGTGGGGGTTTCTAAGGAAAGGGTAGCTTAATACTTCTAAAGGTGATGAACAATCCACTTGATAGAGAGGGAGAAGAATTAAACTTCTTACAAATAAATGGCTATTAATACATAAAACAACCTATTTTATTCCAATGTAAACGTGAGTGTTAATAGGTTTGGAAGCTTCATAATTAGGGGAAGATGACTAGGAGATAGCAAGAGAGGTGTCTATGAGTCAAGAGGAGATGAGATTTTGTCAAGGGAAGAAGTTCAATAAAAACTAAAATCAACTCATAATGAGAAACATGAAAGGTGGAAAATGACTAAAATTTAAGAAATTACTTGTCCTCCAAATACAAGGTCATCCCTTTTTCCAAGGCAATTCACCTAGGTGACCCTTTGACTTAAACAAGGTCACTCGACTGACCCTACAATTGAAGGTTTGAAAAAGGGTTTTGGGATAGTGTGAAGACTTAGAAGCCAAGGTTGGGGTTGGAAAAGGAAAAAAAGAGGATAGGAAAGGAATTGGAGGCACTAAAATACTACCATAAAATTATAAAATATCGAGGAGAGATATTTCATGTCATATAGGTTTTGAGCTAAATTGGTAGATCATCAATAGACTTCTATTTTAGCTTTTATAATGTTGGGAACTTATAATTACATCTATTCATTTTATTTTCCATTTTTTTATATGCCTCTAGCCTCTAGGAATGAGTAAACACTTATTTAAGCATGCTTTGATGCCTTAACAAGGTTGGCACTCATGTTTACCTACTATTCAAGTGGAGTTTTTCATTCTTAGACATGTTGAGCAGGATGTTGGAATATAATAATGTTTTGGTGTGTAGTTAAGTTATATTGATCATTTTTAGACCCACATACATCATCCTTGTTCTACTTGACTAATTACAGTGAATTTTGGAGAGTTATTCAATCTTTAAAATTGGAGTTTTTCCCCAAACCAAAATGATGTGTTTCATTCATTGTCACTTACTCATTATTTTTATTTCATGTTTATTAATGATTTGTTATGGTGTTTAAATGATTTCTTGTGAGTATATATTAGTTTAAGTACTAAACCCTTATTTTACATATTTGTGGAGTGAGTTTAAGTAGTCACAAGCTAGTATCAGTAATTGGCAAGATAATTAGAAATATATTAATATTTGTTATTGGGCCTATCTTGGAAGATGGGTGGTGTTTTAAGCTGGTGGAGTGGAATGTCGTTCCCTCTTGCTCCCTTGGAGATTTGTGCTGGTTTGGTTGTGGTTTCTCTTTTGGATCCCTTGTATGCTCAACCAAAGGATGGTGTGTTTCCCCAGTCTTCAAGAGCTGCGACTTTCTTTCATTTCCTGTGCACTATGTCTTTTGTTGAGGAGAAGACAACTCTTGATGATCAGGAGTCATTTCCTATTGAGTTGGAGGTGGGTGTGTTGGATTTGGATGGAAGCCCTCTTTTTTTGTTTCCTCTAGTGGTGTTCCTATTGAGTGGAAGTTTCTCCTATTGAGGTGGAGCCTGAGGTTGCTGGAGAGGTGTGCTTTTGGTGTTTTGGGTTTTCACAGTATCCTCTCCTATAGAGGGGAGCTCAGTCCTCTTAAGGTGGACTTGGAGTTGGTCTGTGGTGCGCTTGGGTGCTTCAAGGGGTGTTTCTCCTCTTGTGTGCTGGTGTTTTTGATTAGGTGGTTGGGTTTAATGGTGGTCTTTACCATTAAATTTCCTTTTTTGTTGCTGGGTTTTGTTTGGTTGTTTCTGAGCAAAAGGTTGGCTGTTGCTTTGCGATTTTGTTGCCTATGTCTTTTGTAGCTTGTGTTGTCTTGATTATCTATTAGAGGTTGTTGTTGGGCTGGTGGTGGTTGGTGAGTTATCTTTTTAAGTAGCTTGCTATTGTTGGGTTGATCTGTGTTTACTGTTGATCTCTTGTGTATCAGCTGTCTTCTTTTGTAAAGGGTTTCGAGCCCCTTCAAAACTCATTTTTTACCCCTAATCAAAATAGTTAGTAATTATAGTAGTAGTAGTAGTTATTTTTGTTGTTGTTGTTGTTGTTGTTGTTGTGTAATCATGTGAATCTTGTATTTAATCAATTTGAACTACAACCATTAGTTGCATCTAATTCCAAAAGAATTTACTTCTCAAGTAAGCAATAGGATATTATCTCTACATCCATTGATGTCACACCGTAACATGAAATTCAAGATTCAATTTGATATACCTCAAAATATCATTATTTTACATTTCATGTTAAATTAACTTGTCCCAAAAGGATAGTACTATATTGTCAAAATAATCTAAGACTTGCTCTTGACTCCAACCAACACAAACAAGGTCTATATCTTAAAGGTTAAATTTCTAATTGTTAAATATTTATTAGCTTTTTTAAATTGATATTCGATTACTAATAAAATTCAAGTCCAGGTACAATGTATTGTAGCTATCAATAGCTATAGGTAGATCCCATCAGGCTATATATTAAGCTTTTTCAAAAAGAAGTAGATCTACAACATTTCCATAATATATATCAGTCTAAAATAAAAAATACTCCATCTTCACTATCAACCACTGTAACCTTGAGGCTCTACATCTTTACCATAATCATGAATCTTTTTTTTTTGGCTTGGATCTTGTTGGATTTATATGAGTCCACATCAAGAATGGTTCCTAGTGGTGTTGAAATTATTTCACACCCACTGTTATCAAAATTTTGATAAGTAATTTCCAAGTCCCTTACTTCAACATCTCTTTTTAGTTCATATTGATGAATCTTGCAGTATTGATTTTGAAAATCAATATATTCCTTTTGGAACTTGTTATCAATATCCTTAGGTCTTGGGGCCAAAAATTAACATGCTTGAGATCTATTCTAAATACAATATGAACCCTTCATCCAGAATCTTCATAAACTTGTTAGTTGGCATCTTCAACATTACTATCACTTGTTCAATAATATTCAGAGTTGTGAGTCTTAAAGAAAAATAAGTAAAAGATATTCTTGTGCCTTGGTATAAGTCCTCATTTCTATTTTTCCTTGAATATTCAACAAAATTTTACTAGAAAAAACAATCCATTTTTTTTGTCAACTTTTAAACCCTTAACATAACTACACAATATTTCATACCAAGACACATTGTTTCTACAAACCCATCCCAAAACATTACCCATGAAAACTAACCAAATAGCACAAGAAAATTTACATTTGAAAAAATATGATCAACATCCTCAATACAATTACATATTGAACAAGAATTTTGGGACAAACCTACAACTAACTTTTTTAGCAACAAAATCCATCTAAAACAACATTTCTTAGGCTCAACCTTATTTGAGGTCATCAAGCTTTCAAAGTATCAGACCCTTCTTTTTCCCTAAGACTTAGGTTCTAGACTTGATTGACATGTTTCAAGACATCATAGGATACAGTTAGAATATTATAAATGCGAATTGATTTCACTTTTAGGAGGGAGGTTTCATCCTTCCATTTCAAGTTATTAAAGAATTTAGGATTAAACTTTCCTTTAATTGGGAACTCCATAATTCTCAAGGCTTTTGTAATAACAAAATAAGTTATCTTGTTAGAATATGGGATACTAAATTCACTTTTCAGTTGTATCCAAATTTTAACCTCATCATTGTTAAGAATATCTTGAAACTTTGAAACTCCCATATTTTCCCTTTTCTTTACAGAGCACCCTTGCAATAGGCCTAGGGTTTTATTTTTGTGAGAGAGATTCCACCATAGCGATCTAAAGTTAACCATCTCATTGCTAGTTTTATTAACACCTTCACTTCCAACTAGTTAATCTCTTATTGACTCCCAAACTTTCCAGATGCTACCAAAAATAGCAAATCTTGAACATTTAACACAAAATTTTGCAAATAATATATCATGCAAATGTAAATTTTTCCAATGTTTAGTAGTTTTGGGGACTTCTTGTTGGATATTTCTCCTAACCAAAACTTTTCACGGTTCATTGCCTTTCAAAGCTTTTAAAATCCATTTAATAGCCAAAGCAACTTCATGAATTTTTAGATCTTTTAAGCGCAAGCCACCTTTGGTCTTACTCATGCAACACCACTCCTAGTTCACAACATGTTTTTTATTTAAACCATTACCATCAAACCATATAAATTCTTTGATTATATTTTGTATGCTATTAATCTGATAACTTGCAAATGACCAAATTGAGGCATAGTAAATAGAGTAGGAAGAAAGTATCTTTTGACATACCTGAAATTTGTCAACTAAAGAGAGATAGTTCATATTCCACTTTTTAAGTTTCTCTTCAATTTTAGTAAACATCTAGTCCCACATATCTTTTAGAGAAGGTTGGATAGAGAATGAGATCCCTAGGTATCTTACAATCTTATTAGGGAGCCCCCATTACCAATTGAATTTTGACATCCATACTGGAAGCTCTTTCTCCCAACTCAACATATTTGATTTTGTTTCAAAAATATTTAAACCAAAAGCCTGACATAATATGTTTAGTTTACTCACCATATTAGCAATATTTTCTTCTTCCATAGTAAGGAATAGAGTCGTGTCATCTACAAATTTTATGTTAAGTAATTCATTATTATCAGGAAACTTTATGCCCTACAATTTGGGTCCTAGTCTTTTAGAACTCAACACATAAAATAATGCTTCAAAGCCTATTACAAACAATGCAAGGGCTGATGGAAAAACTTGTCTAATATACCTTTTTAATCAGAAGGGTTTGAAAAGGGTCCCATTAACTCCTACTTGAGCAGTAGCATCCTTGAAAATAATTCTCACCATTCTGCAAAATGCCTTAAGAAAACCAAAAGCTTCCTAGACTATCAATACAAAGAACCACTCCACCTTGTCATATACCTTCTGAAAGTCCAATAGAAACATATCCATATTATGATTTTTTCCCCCAAGTTAGTGCTTCCTAGCCTGTAATGAGGTTCTCCAAAATAAATTAGCCTCTAATAAGTTCTCAATTTGGGTTTCATTAACTACCACTAGAAGAATTTCAGTAAGTCTCAAAGCCAAAAGTTTTTCCAATATCTTATATGAGACATTCAGGAGATTGATAGGTTTCCAATATTTTTATACTACTTTTGTCACCATCCTTAGGAAGGAGTTTTATTATTCATTTATTAATGTTTTTACACAGTGATCCTTTCTTGATTGCTTCCTTATATACATTATATAAATCATCTACTACCCAGTGAATGTTGGCTTTATATAATTCCATAGGAAAACCATCTTCTCTAGGTGACTTTCCATTTTTTAAAGAAAGGATAGCATGAGAAATTTCCTCTTTTGATATTGATTTCTCAAGATCACTTGCCACTTCGGGGGCATCCTTCTTTGGGATTAATTTTCTTGCAAGCTTCATGTTTTATACACACTTTACATTTTTATCCTCTACAGTAAATAGTTTCCAATAAAATTCATATAAGACTTATAATTAATGATATCAAGTTTCCATAATCTATGTTGTTTAATTTTGAACTAGTTTATGGATTTGATTGTGTAACAATTTTTGCATTGATGTTTCAGATCACACTACGTGATCCATCATAAGGTTGATAGTAGAGAGATTAGGAAAAATTGATGATGGATCATGAAGTTTGATCTGAAACGTTGATGCAAAAATTGTTATGCAATCAAATCTAGAAACTGGTTCAAAAATAGACATCTATAATATCATCAATACTTTGCAGTCATTGATCATTATCTTTGATAGGTCCAACTGCCTCTACTAATTTTTTAACCCTCAGTATGTTGAAGAACTTCAAACCCTTATCACCATATTTTACCCAATTCATTTTTCCTTGAGTCTTGCTCCCTAATATTTTTTAACTTGATGAAATCTAAGTTTATGTTTTATTTCACTTAGCTGGTGTACATATCCTTCATTTTGTCGATCATTTTATATTAAGTTTTCAATATCTAAGAGTTTATCCTGAAGTTCCAATTCTTTCTTCCTTCCATCTATAACATAGTTTTTTACCAATTTTTCAACAACTCTTTAAAATTCCTTACCAAATCATCCTAGAAATCAATTGTAAACTCTTTATGGAAGAATTTTTTTTATACTTGTCATAGTAACAATGCCATCTATACAGTTAGAGTTCTTCAAAAGAGAAACTGTATTAAGCTTAAACAAATTATTTTTCTTAATTTGAATCATTTGCCCATCTTCTTTAATTATAATCTTAGCCTCAATAGGAAGGTGGTCAAATAAATTACTTAGTTTAACTAAAATACAATTTGCATCCTTATTACTATCAAAACTAAATAAATTCTCATTTACATAGAACCTATCCAATCTAGAATATATTATTTTATTCCAAATCTTATTATTACACCATGTATACTATATACTTTTGCTCTCACTTTTTCCCTTCAAGTGGATCAAATAGTAACACAAGATTTTTCATTATGTTCTAGTATAATTTATCATTACCTTTCCAAGCCTAAGCAATACCCCCACCTTTATCTTCCCTTTGTTCCACCATATTAAAGTCACCCATAAGAATCCAAGGTACTTTAGGTAGTTCAAAGGCAATCCACTTCCAAATTTCTATTGAAGTTGACAAACACAACTTCACAGAACCTAGTGAATACCTACAAGCAAATAACCTGTCACTAAAGGAGATCAAGAGACACAAGAATGGTGCTTTGCAAACATGAAGCAAAAATGCATTAAATAGAACTAGAATAATTTCAAAGAGATC
This sequence comes from Sequoia sempervirens, assembly GCA_007258455.2. Classification (NCBI taxonomy): domain Eukaryota; kingdom Viridiplantae; phylum Streptophyta; class Pinopsida; order Cupressales; family Cupressaceae; genus Sequoia; species Sequoia sempervirens. The sequence continues at coordinate 39,427,738 of VDFB02000020.1, forward strand.
AATCCTTAAGAAAGGAGATCAAAACCCTAAAGTGAACCCTAGGATTTAATAAAGTAATTATTAAAGGGCCTAAGTTTAGCTTAAGTGAAAATAAAGTAAAAGGTGGCTTAATTAATTAATCAATCAATATGATTAAATTAATTAAGTAATTAACCTATTACTCTAACACCCCCCCTTAAGATGAACTTAGGGAGAAGCTAAAAAACTAAGGACAAAATGCATGAAATCAAAGATGGGTCCCGACAACTAGGCCTGATGAGGTACCCATGTACAAATGTAAAAGATCTCTCACAATAGGAGAAAAGGAGAAAACCTTGTGGGAAAAAATCCTCTCCAAAAGAAAGAAATACATGTGAAGGACTAAGAAGCCTCCAAACAAGAATGTCCCAAAAAGAATAGGAACAAGTGAAGGACTAAAGAAGCCTCCAAACAAGAGTGAAGGATAAAAGCCTCCAACCAAGAAGAAATTGTCCCAAAAGATGGGAACAAAGGATGAACATGGAAAACACCACTGAAGCACGAAGAAGCTGCAAACACTGTCATAGAATGACTGCTGAAATGTTGAAAGAAGAACCTCCATTGAAACATATGATGATTAGGATCAAGAAGACAAGAATCTGTATGAGTGCCCCCAATGACACTACTCAAATCCAATGGAAAACCAAGGCATTCATAAAGAACTCAAAGATACAGATGGCACAAGTACCAATAGTCTGAAGAACTAATCAAGTGAAAAATGGAAGGTCACCTCCAGAAATAGGAATGCAAGAGTGTCCATATGGTAAGTGCTCCATCTCACTGAAATGCATGGGTAATCAACCATTGCATCTGCCTAGTACATAGGAACAAATACTATATACATAGCTCACTCCAATGTGAAATCAAGGAAGCATTAGCACCAACAGTAGAAACCCCCCCATAATGTTGACAAGGGAGTGGTATGACAGGTACACTGAAACTGAATGCCTGAATGTAGTGCATGATAAAGAACCAAGAACATCTAAATGTGCAGACATGAAAGTACAAGAAGATATATAGGGTGCACAAAACAAGGCACACACACATGAGAAAGGTATGAAGGCAGAACAAAGGTAAACATCAACCCCCATGACACTTTATATCATAGTGCGAGTACAATAAGGAACAAAGTGATGTGCAAGATCCCATAATACAGGTGCAATACAAAGGCAATTTATCTTAGTGCATTTACAAAATCATAAATGCTTACAATGGAAGCTCATAATGTCAAAAAAAGACACAAGACTGTAAACACATGTAGAACAACCAAAAATAAGCCATCCCATGCAAACGAGAATTTTTTTTTGCTCTACCAAGAGAGTAAAATTACATAAACAAGAGTTTCATAATTACAAAGAGATCAATCCTTAAGAAAGGAGATCAAAACCCTAAAGTGAACCCTAGGATTTAATAAAGTAATTATTAAAGGGCCTAAGTTTAGCTTAAGTGAAAATAAAGTAAAAGGTGACTTAATTAATTAATCAATATGATTGAATTAATTAAGTAATTGACCTATTACTCTAACAATTTCAATCCTTTCTTTGTATTCATTAGGAGCATAGATAGCACATACTCCAAAGTTAACAACATTCCTTTCAAAATTTACCCATATGCATCTATTGCATGGCGAGCATCCTGAACTAACAATATAGTTAACCCATTTTAACCCACCAGAATAACAACTCTACCCTTACCTTTGAAATGATTATTATGGAAAGCCCGAGATCCCTTCTAAATAAATTTGAGAACATTACTTAACTAGAATTGAACTGATTTAACTTCTTGAACCATTACACAATCCAGATCCTTTTTATTATTACACAACGCTCTTAAAAAAAACTTTCTATTAGGGGATTCCAAACCCCTGATATTCCAACTAACCATAATCCTCTCCCTAGGACGGTGTCTAAGCATAACCCTCTCCTAATGAGCTAGGATGACACTACAAATATTGGTCCTTTCCCCTTCAAATATGAGATTATATGGAGCACTCACCCTGATTTAAAATATAGGGTATCCAATTGGTGGAACATACCCATTTAGGGATCTACAATATACCGTGAGAGCTAGTAACTAAAAATTATTAAAAATAAGGTGAAAGGATAGAACAAGGAGGTCATTGGGGGATGTTTTTCATCAAAAGAGTGACATAACTACTAAGATCAAAGATATTCAAGCAAACATGGCTAATGGTGATGTGAGAAAACCAACTTGCCAACTTGAGGAGTACCGCCTTAACTAGACCAAAGTGCTTAAGAAAGAAGAAACATTTTGGAAACAAAAATTTAGAATCCAATGGCTAAAAGAAGGAGATCAAAACTCTACTATTTCCACCTCTCTGCCCTAAAACACAAAAAAAGTAATTGATCACTAAGATTATAGATGAAAGTGGGGTTGAAGGCACTACAAAGGAAAAAACTGGGAGAAATGCTTTGGAGTACTTTCAACACTCCTTTCTGGAATATATTACCAACCATAATATAGAGTTGGAAGAATAGTTGTTGGACATCACCCATGTTTTCATGACTAATGATGGTAATGCTACCATTCTAGGGCATGTTACTCGAGAAGTGAGGATTACAATTTTTAGCATGGGGGCTTTCAAAGCTCTTAGGCTTGATGGTTTCCCCTGGCCTTATTCCAAGAGTTTTAGGATATTGTAGGGGATGATGTATTCCTAGCTACCAAAAATTTCTTTAAATCTAGTAGACTGTTGAAGAAACCAAACAACATATTCATTTCTCTCATTCTTAAATATTTTGATCCTTTAACAATGGTTGACTTCAGACCCATAAGTTTATGTAATACCATTTATAAAATCTTCTCCAAACTATTGGTCAATAGATTGAAACCCTTCTTAGAGAAAATGATTAGCCCTTATTAGAAGGCTTTGTTCCGGGCCATCAAATCTTGGATGCCACTATCTCCACTCATGAAATCCTTCATTCAATGGATGGAAGTAACAATGTAGGTATATCCTTTAAAATTTATATCTCAAAACCTTATAATAAGGTGTCATGGAAGTTTCTCCTAAAATTTATAGCTAAGTTTAGCTTTAGTATGACTATTATAAACCTCATGAAAGAATGTATGTCCATAGTCAAATATTCTATTATTGTTAATGGTGTGTCCCACAACTTCTTCTATTCAAGAAAAGGAATTAGACAAGGTGACCACTATGCCCATACCTATTCATTATGGTGGCAGATGTTTTTAGTAGGAATATTTTTAAACTTCTCCATGAAGGTGCAATCAAGGGGATCAAGTCAACAACCTCTTTGGACCCCTCAACAATCTAATAAATTTTGGATCTGATACTATTCTCTTTGGGAAATCCTTGGTTGTTGAAGCCAATAAATGGAATATATGCCTCTATAGCTATGCCTCTATGTCTATTCAATGCATAAATTACAAGAAAAGTATGATATACTTCCTAAACACCACTCAAATTTTACAAGACAAACTGACTGCTATTCTTAGCTATGACAGTGTCCCTCTCCTGACTGTGTATCTAGATCTGCCTCTAATAGTCAAAGAGGTTACCCCTAGTTTCTAGAATTTTGTGTTGGAAAGGTTGTAGAAAAAACTTGTTGGTTGGAAAAGTTCAATCACGAGTCATGCAAGAAAACTACAAATCCTTGTTACTGCCCTTCAAGGTATAACTATTTATTTCCTCTCCTTGTTCAAAATTCATAGATACATAGCTGAAAAGTTAGAAAGAATTCAAATAAATTTCCTTTGGTCTATAGTACGAAGGAAAATAAAAAAAGTTGGCTCTACTCAGCTGGGATATAGTTTTCCTTCCTAAAACTAGTGGTGGTCTAGTCCTTAGAAAAATTCAAACTACCAATAAATCTCTCCTAGCTAAGATTGGTTGGGTTCTTTTGAGGAACAAAAAGGATTAGTGTATTATATTAAATTTTAAATAACTAACCCCCTTTATTAGGAGCATTTCCACCACTGAACATCCCCGTGGGTCTTTCATTTGGAACAAAGTTCTTAAATGAAAATAGCTGCTTTAGGGTGGTCTAAGATGAAAACTAGGGAATGGATCCAAGATAAATTTTTTGGAAGATTCTTGGATCTTGGGTCAAACCCTAAACCAAACAGTGTTTAAGGGCCTCTAGGGTCTTTCCTCAAGCTACTTTGGTAGGAGTGTTGATGATTACTTCATTGGATGCCTAGGTTCTCAAAAATAGAAAAAATTAGAGAGATGTTGCTACAATAATCAAGGGTTAAGGAAAAAATCTAACTCCCTCCAAAAAGGCCTTTCCTTAACTAGAATCCATATGTTCCAGAATGAGTATAGCTTCTTCTAGGCTAAAGAGAGTAAAGGAAACTGTAAGGAAAGCTTAGGTGCGGAACAAACTCTCCTAACGTCAAAACCTCAGGGAAGAATGCAGAGGTGACTTTAAATTTTCAATTACAGTACAATTAAGATACACTTGAAAGAAATAACATAACAAAGAAATGAACATACACAATTGGACACCAAATTTAAGTGGGAAAAACCTTACGAGAGAAAAACCCACCACACCAAGAAAAGCCTCTTTGTATTACAGTAAACAAAATTACATACAGAGTACAAACTTCACTTTCTGATGTCAATTTACAGCAGCAACATTCATTGATCAATCTTGTACAGAATAGCTCTCAGAAACATCCAATGAATTCACTTAGAACAATTCATGTTCAATCGAGTAACACTTTGTGATCTCACTTCACACTGTACTTCGTCATCCACCATTTCCCAACATAGTCATTTTTCCTCATAGTCTGTTCATCTTCCACATAGGAACGGTCACAACAGTCCAACTGCTAGCGGTTTACATTCTACTTCTCTGATTGGTCAAAAATAGACCACGTAGGATATTCATTTGGTCAAGGCGTTCAAATGGAATCGCATGTCGGTGAGACACTAGGCTGTGTCTCCCCGACACCACAATGCCTAACTGTTGTTATCGCCCAGAGTCACCACCATCGGCAAGAGTCATATTGAGTTCAAAACTGTCGCCCAGACTCACTCTATCGCTAAGACATCACATCGATATCCACTGCAGAACCATCGTCTAGACCATCGCTATCGGCGAGAGGTCATACTAAACACAAATCCATCTTGTGTAGATCTATTGGCGAGACAAGTGCTATCGGCAAGAGTTCTCACCAAAAGCACCTACCTTTCGGTGAGAGAAACCTTATCGCTAAGACTTCACATCGATGTTCAACTCATGTAGCTCTATCGGCGAGACATCATACCGAGCACATAACAGTCAGAGAGAGAAACACTATCGCCAAGAGGTCATATCGAATGCACCATCCTGTCGGTGAGACCACATCCATCGGCAAGAGTTCTTACTGAATGCAAACTTGTTAGCCAAGAGTCTCCCCGATGTCATCCGTTGCCTATGTGTAAAACCTCGGCGAGACATTACTTTGTCAAAATGAGTCATTCCAAAAGTTCATTCCTCTCCCTGATGTCCAATAGGAACCAACCTGTTGGCAAGAGATCTGCCCAAGCGGAAAGAGTAAGAACTTTCACAGCGATCGAAATGTCTTGCCGATGACTCCCGTCGGCAAGACATAAACAAAGTCTCGGCGATCTGAGCACTTTAGACGTTTAGAACACAACTGCTAGTCGATAAGACATTCAGAGAGTCTCATCGAATTTTCCCTTACAAGAGTTTCATGTCAGTAAGCTTGAGGCACGTTTTCCAACAAAAACCTCATTGCTAAGTCATCTTACAATCAACTATCAAAGCATGGTACCTGTGGTGGATTATGGGAACAAATTTGGAATTGAAACCTAATACCTAAGACTAACATCTTTTGGTGGACAACTACCCACAATTGAATCCTAACCTAGGATAACCTAAGAAAGAGAGGATTCCATATCCCTAATAGATGTACTTTATGTAAAATAGATAAGGAATCAATGCCATATTTATTATAACACTACTCCTCTTTTGAGGTTTAGGGCTATGCTCTACAGAATTTAGGTGTCTGTTGGTCAATGAATGATAGTATCAATTGTCTGGTGAAAAATTGGACCTTCCCTTTCACTCACCTCCTACTTAGGGAGCTTTGGAGATAGGTCCCCCTTAAAATTTGCTAGAGCATCTAAAAGGAAAGGAATAATAGGATATTTTGTAATGAAGAAAAGAGTTCCAAGAAGGTATTTGGTTCTTGTTTAGAATTTTAATTATAAATGTATCCATTTGCAACTGGAAAACCTCGAGAAAGACTCATAACAAAGTAGATACCAACGCAGCCTGTAGATGGGGCCTACAGTTAGACCTAAACTCCTTTGATAATTCTAAACTTATGACAAGATAAAATACCAAATGGAAACCACCTCCAATGGATTGGTCAAAAAATTAACTTTGATGGGGTTGCCAAAGGAAATATGGGACTAGCAAGTATGGGGGGCATTAAAAGAAATTTTGATGGTAAGTTTATTTCATGATTTATAGGGGGTATTGGGGAATAATCATCTATGATAGATGAAGCTATGGCTATGTTTGGAAGAATCAAAATTTCCTTGTCTTTAGGAATCAAAAGACTGCAGGTGGAGGGTGACTCTAAAACTATCACAAATGTTGTCAAAGGTAAAGGGATGATAGGATGGACCTATTTTGATATTATATTTGATGTACAAAATATTTTAATGGATTTGAAGAGCTTTAATATTTCTCATATTTATAAAGAAGGTAATAGGGTGTCAGACACCATGGAAAACTTGGGGATATCCTTGGATTCAACTAGAATGTTGGAGGGATAGTTCTGGTCTACCAAAAAATATTAAAGGATTAATCCTTGAAGAAAAAATACTAGCATCCAAAATGGGGAGAGCTCAAATTGAAATCTGAAGAGTTATTTTATTACTTACTCCTGTCAATTTCCCTAAGTTAACGGGTAAGTTGTTGTGGAATTGGATTTTAAAAGAGAGAATGAACACGTGGAACTTGAGGGCCACTAACTTAATGCTCGACTTGCACTAGGCTCAAATTAGTAATCTTAATGTGATAATCATAATATTAAGTTGGCAAGAAAAAAATAGGGAAACCCAAGTCACGAGGCCGATAATGATTATTTGTAGTCCAAAATTTGGGTGTTGGCTCATGATTGTCAGCTTGCCACACAAGATGACCTTAGTTAATTCTAATATATGCTACTATAACTCCAAGCATATGGAAATAACTACTGGCACGAGAGAAATTATAACCAAGCTTAATAATGACAACATAAGGACTAATCTGACATTATTTTGGATTTATCAGGAAGGCCCATGGATTTCCCATATCCTTGATATAACTTGCCAACTAATATCTAGTCCTTTGCATTTCTTAGTTTATTTAAAATTCATTGAGGAAAAACCCCACCACAAAAATTCTCTCGGTCTTAATCACACTAATCTCCACAAAGATGAACTTAGCCAGGATAGCTAGCTCAACCTACTACAGACTATGGGAGGTGAGAGAGTCAGAACAGAGCCTAACTCTTGCAAAGGGTTCCAATGGGATGCCCTAATATGGAACATATGTGTGGAGGGGGGACTTGCATCTCTGATGGAAAGCTTAAATGGTCATGATGAGAATATCTTAATTTAATTCACCAATGGATGGAATAGTAGACAAGTCAAAGTTGGTGGAATTTTCTTTGAGGTCAGTGAAGAGATCATTGCAAAAGCTACTGGTCTTTCTTACAATGGAAAAAAATTAAAGAAACACATGAAAGTGCAAGATGTTTACAATACGAACAAATTCTTCAAGAAATATGAGTACCCCACCAAACTACATGTGGGATATGATCATAGTAAGCTCCTCACTCCATGGGACCAGGTATGTTTAATGTTAACGACATATTTAACGCTCAAGGGCATATATAAATGTTATTACTTTTATCACATGCCACTACTGAATCACTTTAGGCACCATCTGCTAATTAACTTTCCCTTTTTCCTCTTGTCTTCTCTTGAGCTATACATTAAAGTTCATTGAGGTATCTACTAAGAACCTAGAGAAACCCCCTATTGTACTCCACTAGTGGCTAATCTTAAGATTATACCACTTCCATCTGACATTCTATCCCCCTAAACCTATCCATGCTTGCCTTGTGGAAGAGAACTTAGTTGTCACTCCTCCCCCTAAAAGCCCCTAGAACTTGTGCAATGTGGATGCTGCCAGACCTAACTCTAAGAGAAAGTTGACCCTTTCTACCAAACAGGCTACACCTAACCCTAACCCTAAACACCCAACCAAGCAAACTAAGAATATTAAAACCAATCAAACCATAAACTAGAAGTCTACAAATAAGGAGGAAAAAATTAGAAAAAATTACCCAAATATTGAAATTGAGAACACCAATGTTCGAAGATCCCACAAATTGGTCAAAAAGTAGGCCCTCGAGATCACTATGGATGAAATTTCTAGCGACTCTAAACAAGACAACAGGGATGATGAAAACAACAAGGATGATGAGGAAGAGGAAGCTAAGGAAGTTACTAAAGGGCCTAGCCTTTTTCTTGAGCTCAATTCTATGCTCAATGTGGATTTCACTCCTACACATGAGAAAAAGGAGGAAAATTTCCACAACTGTGAGAAGATGCCCATGAATTCATGTTGCAAGAATGAAGATGTTGAAGCAAGTATCAAGGTGTTTTCATTGATTTCAATTGGTTAACAGGTTTTCCACTGGTTGCTGTTGTCATAGATGAAGGTTATTGGTTGTATATGTCAAGGATATTGAAAAAAATGTAATGGAGAAAGGTTGTAGGTGTTAAGTGTTTTGCTCCGGGATTTGCTCCTATGTTTGTGTGGTTCAGATATGTTGATCATGGTTGTTAGAAGCTGTTATATCTAGATTTTGGGCTTTTGGTTTGTTGTACAGTGTGAGTTATGTTCACCAATTGTGAATTATGTTTTTCAGTGCATCTGGCTGAGGTCTAGGAGAAATGTAGTTGCTTTGGATTTCTTCTTGTTCGAGTTTGATGACTTGTGGTTCTAGAGTTAAGCTAATATGATCGTGTTGAAGTTAATTTTGTTATCTAGAAGGATTGGATCATGTTAAGGTTGTGTGTGCTTAATTTTTTATGTGTTTTACATTGGTTTGGATGACCTTGTGTTTAATAGTACTATCAAAGCTTATGGAAGCATGTTGAAGTGTGTGATTGGGTTGCCCTCATTCTAATTTCACCCTAGAATGTTTTGGCGCTGACCTAATTTGAATTTGTAAATACAAATGGTGTATGACCGACTTTGGATATGTTTCAAAGTTGAAGATGGTATAAATACGGGATGAGATATTTGTGAAAATGAAGTACAAAGAAATAGAATGAGATAGATGTGAATCAGTGTGTATGTGATGCGAGTTTGTGCAGATTAGTGCGAAATATAATTGTTGAGTTTCCAGATGCAGTGAGCTGAAGGTGTACTCTATCATTCATGCATGTCTGCAAGTGGTTGAGAGAATTATGGTGGAAATGTTGCATTAAGATTTTTTTTTGTGTAACAAATCCCTTCTATGTTCTTTGTAATTTTGTGGTAGTGAGCCCTCTGGGTGGTTAACCCTTGTTGGATAGTGAGTCCTGATCTAGATAGTGAGTCCTATTTTGGCAGTGAGCCTTCTCTGGTAGTGAGCCTTTATAATAGGTTTTGATATTCTATATATTGTGAGCTAATCCTCACTGTGTTTTTTTCCCTTATTGGGTTTTCCACATAAATCTAGTGTTATTGTGTTTGTGTGATGCTTTTTAGTTTTTGCTTTTGCACTTAATGATTAATCATATTAGCAGAGTAAAGGATTTGTGATTGATTTAATTTTTGGTGAAAGTTTTAAAGATTAAAGTTTGTTACAACTGATTCACCCCCCTCTCAGTTGTCTTGTTCAACAATTCAAGGCTATTATAACTAGAGTGGAAAATATGGAAAGGAAGCTTAATAGTCTTTCCTATTTCACACTCAAAGTTATCCACCATTTTTCCATTACTTTGGCCTCGATGCTTCAAGATGAAATTAAGAAACATGATATACCAATGAACCCCAACTCTAGCCAACAAAAGAAGGATGTTTTCAAATTCCTCATGGAGAAATGGGAGAATATACCCAAGTAGGGGGTTCTTATGGGTTTTTGTTTTTTATTTTCTCGGGTTCCTAATATGTTATAATTATGTTGTTAGTTGGTTGTCTTTGTTCTAGTTTGGGACTATGATGCTGGTTTTTTTCTATTTGAAACTCTTTTCCCTTGGGGCCTTTTGTGTAAGGGTACAATGCCCTATAAATGTTGCTTATTATATAAAAAACAAGTGACCTTACTAAGTAGGGGTCTTTCCAATAGATGTTAAAAGTGAGTATTAGTTTAATCAAATAAATTTTAGTCAATAATATGTTTAATTATATTATAAAAGGAATGAATTTAGCTTAAAATAATAGGATATAAGTGTATGCATGTTTATGTTCCTATAACCTACATCAACACATATCACTATATTCTCCTAGTAAAATATTCACACCTTCAAAGGTCTATGTTTCACACCTTTATTTATACCTTTTTATCACTATCATTTCTCACTTTTTATCTACATTTTTCTCCCACCTCTTAGTGAAATATATTTGAACATCCTTGTATTGGATACTTGTACCTATGGGAAAGAACTATGTGCCTTTTGTTCTTAAAAATTTCACCTTTTAAAATAACAAAAAATATATAGCTTTTCACATAGCTCATTTTAAAAAAAAAATCACCTTTTTAATTATACATTTATCTTTTTCAAAATTTCCAGCCCTTAATTGAAAAATAAGGTTTCTTTATATCTAAGAAAATAGAGAAAATCCCTCACCCCATTAAACGTATCAAGATAGGTGATTCCTAACTTGTAGTACATACACAATTCTTGAGTTGACCATTAAATGGTAGTTCTTGGATTTAGTAAGTGGACTGGTACTCAAATTAATTAAGATAAATGATCTGCAAAGCCTAATTATAATATATAAATATAAATACATATAAAATAATTAGGCATTGCTTAGATCTTAGACACCATTTTGAAATATTCCCTTCTTTTAAAATTTTGGAGGTAAGCCCCATGAATGTCTCAATTCTAATTTATAATATTTTATTATCATTTTTCTCATTTCATGTGAATATATGTTATATTACTTAAATATTGATATCTATAAGGTAAAAAATTAAAAACATCATGATATTCACCTTATAATTTTACACTCGTTTTGAAATCCATTGCTTAGACATATTTAGGTTAGATTTAACCCATTCCCTCAACCTAAAACCCATCTCTAGTGAGTTATGAACATGTGAATAGCCATAATTTTGATCCCCAATAACTTTTAAAAGATATAATTCCAATTCCTCAAGAACACCATTGCTCTCAGTTATTGGTGTCCAATTAAAACCTTAATTATTTCCCAAGAATTTTCTAACAATCCTAATTGTTTATCTAGTAAGTTTTCCAACAAGTACTTGGCCTAAACACCTATATATGTACTTGAAAACCCTAATTTATTCTCTCTTTTTTCACACTCCAAAAAATTTCTCTCAAAGTTTTGGTACTAAGTTTTCATATCTTCATCATATCCCTATATTTCTCCATGTATAAGAATTTATATATCCCCCATTATTGAATCCCCTACTTGATCTCCATCTTCTCTCCTCCATCCTAAAATATATAGCCTCTATAATTTTCATTTTCATAGTTCTTCCATCGGTAGGGTTTTCTCTCTCATCTCCCATAACAATTCACCATTTGTGTGGATCTAAAATCTCCCTTTAATCAACCCTTGGATCACTATATATTTCCATCTCTCAATCTCTTATATTTGAAAATTACACCTCACTTAAGCATTACAAATCCCCCTAAGGTTATTTGGTAGCAACTATAAAATATTGCACACATCACCAAAACACCACAATTAGGGATGCACACACTTCCAATGTTTGATGTGCTACCATGAGAGTTTGTACATGCCAAACATGGGATTGAATGAGGTATTTTCACTATAAAATAAACCAATTTTCTCTCTCAATTATTTGACATTGGTTTCTAATTATTGGAGACTCTCATATTGGATATTTATATAGGAAAACAAACTTTAAAAAATAGGCAAGGAAATATTATTTTTTTAATATTTTGAGTTGAATACATATGTATATGAGGAAGATACAAGTGCTTGCCAACATGAGTTCTAGACCCTTAGGTACAAGTGCCTAACCTATACATATGAGCACCTCCCAAAAAAAATAAACTTATTAAAAACAACAAAATCACATGAATTTATCTTGTAACCTTCCTATGTCCATTTATAACATCAATTTTTTATCCAAACGCATTTTTCTAACCCTTTTTCAATTTCTTTTCATAACATAGTTCATTTCAAATTTCATTCGTAGCTCTTGTGATTTAATAATTTAGATTAGATTTGAATAGTTTTTTTAAAATATTATTAAAATTTTAATTTATTAATATACTAGTCATATCATAAAGTAAATTTACTCTTACAAATAATACTCTTCGAAACCTGGCCTAGTGGCCGGTGGTTTTGTGGTTTTCTGTTGGTTTTTTGTCTGTTCTGCCCAGGTTTTCTTTTGTGTATCTCTTTGTGGGCAGTGTCCCGTTTTTTGTCTGTGCTAAGTTAATGTTCTATCTTACACTTTCTTACTGTTAAAGGTTTCGAGTTTCCTCTAAAACTTGTTTGTTCCATAATCAAAAACATTAGGAGGTAAAAAATGTATTCTTTCAATATCTTCTTGATTTTTGGATATATTGATGTTGTTCATCTCTTGAAATAAAGTAATTTGATTACAAGTGGCATCAAATCGATAATTTGGGAAAATAGTATATGGGAAAATAGATATTTATAGGGAGTGAAGGTCAATATATTAGATAAATTTATATATATATATATATATACAATTTTTTGATTTAGATTTATTGTTGCTAAAACTATATTTTTTTTCACTAATCAAATAAAAAATATGTTCAAAAGGTATTTAGGGTTTTTTTACACTAGGAAAACTAGGTTGTAAAAGAAGAGTATGGATAATTTGGGGTTTTCCCACTATTACAATGTAATAGTCATTGGGTGGATCTCAATGATACAAATATAGTGGTATGTGTTAGCTAATGCTATTTGAGGATACTTTAGGTTTAATTTTTTTGCATCACCAGGTTATGTAGTATTATAGTTATTTTACTCATCACAAAGAGGATATCACAATAGTAACACTTTTTGATGACCACATGATAGACTCTTCTAGCTAAGGTAATGCTAGATCCACTACGGAATTAGTTGAGACTCCTTTCAAAAAAGATATGGGTTTAGAGGTGGAACTATTAACCAAAGTGGATGTGATACTTGATCTATATACTCACATGTCAATGGTATCATTAGTACTTCTATATTATCTCTTAAAAGTTATTTAGGAAACTCTAGATCATAATACCACTAAGCTACAAGGAAAGAAAGATATATGAGCACAACTAAGTTAATATACATTAAATCAAAACTTATATTTAAGGATAATGCAATATTTATTAGATGACTAATTCTACCATCTAGAGTTCCAAAAAAAACAATATTTGAGGACAACAAACAAAGTCTCCAAAACTAGTTAGTATCCACCAAATTGTGAATCTTCTCAAAGTGTAGATTTTGTATTTATGAACTTAATGCAATTCCAACATCCCCATTAGTAGATATTATGCTAGTCTTGGTAGAATTCAATGGTTTTTACATATATGTTGAAGGTTATTATCCTAAGAAGGGATAATAATCATGCTATCCATTTTATTGTAGGATTATTAATATGTAAAAAAGAGTTGAACAAGCTAACTATCATGCTATCATGATAATACTATGCATTTAAAAATAAGAGAGAAATTGAATGAATGAAATAGTAAATAATAAATGTGAGGATATGTCATTATATTAAAATCACATACTTTTTTTTTTTAATGGATTGCAAGAAGGGTGACAATTGGCTCAAGTGTCCACGCTACCAAGATTTGAAAAAGCTAACTATCAAATGTAAGTTTCATATTTATATTATTGATGTATTGATGTCTCTCTTGATGAATTAAATGGGACAATTTTCTCTACTAAATTATATCTTAGATCTCTTTATCATATAATTCCCAAGATTAATCTCAAGGTATTAATATAATAAAACATATTATAAAGAAAATTCTTGTTACAATCACAATAATTGTGTATCGCAATCACATTGACACACTCTAAGATGTCATGTTGGAACAAGAGACTCAGGTTATGAAATGATAATGCACCAAGATGGTGGTTCTAGTGGAAGACTAAACCATGTCATGTGACAAAGTCACCATGATGATCCTACAAGAATGTACAATTTCCTTTATGTGGATATTAGATATAATCCACAATCATTTTCCCTCACAAGACAAGAATGTGAGTGGAACACTAGTTTATCATGCATCCCTATATGACTCAATTACCATCCAAATGGATATAGGAATCACATCCACCACTAGTATTTCCTCCTCAAGAGGTAGGGCTACTAGGAGATACAAGATCTCAACCAAATGAATTGCTAACTAGATGCTTGCATTGTATATCATGTAAACCAACACAAAAGAGTGGATAAATTACAAGGCACATAAAATATGTTAAAAAAAATATAGGAAGGAAATTTAAACCAAGGATAACAAATTTTATTTAGAAAATTTTCCCAAAATTTTAGGAAGTACTAGTTATCCAAGGGTCATCCATTTCACCAATGGGGATCCCACGAGTCACCTAGATTACTATAAGTGACCCCATTAGGTAATTTGGCATATTTTGAGTGACCAATATCAACAGAAGAAACATCTTTTTATTTTTTTAGTGTATTGAGTGAAAGGTTTGGGAATTATATCACCAAATTAGAACTAGAGATGGAAATATAATAAATACATTCCATATACATGACCTTTTTGTAGTTATATTAATGTCATTTAGTCTCAAATATTATATATTTGTATTTCAAAATTATGAATCCCATCTTCAAATAATTCTTGTGCATGTTTTTCTTAGTTTTCTTTGATAATATACTTATTTACAATAATACTTGATAAAATCATCTTCAACATGTAGAACTCGTATTATAGTTATTGAAGCAAGACCAACTTTTTTCTAAACTGTCCAAATTATTATTTGGTGTACAATAGGTCAAGTACCTGATTTATATAATTTTAAATGGTGTAAAGTTATATCCTACTAATCTTAAACCAATAGTCCAATAGTTGATTGAAAATTCAAAAGATCCTTGAAAAATAGAGAATTTTTAAGTCTTATAAAATTTCCTAAAATATTAGAGGTTTCGATGGATGTCATCATATTATTCCTAAATTAGAAGGGGGAAAATTTCATCATGTTATTGGTGGAGACTTACCAATATGTCTATTTTTTCATATATCTAATTGTACACTTACCACAAATTTCTAGATACATAATTGATACAAGAATTATAGTTATTAATCATTCCACTATATGTATTATTCATTTTTGGAACTATTTTTTCTCTCTTTTTGGTATGTAAATAGATCATATTTCATCTTTATTACACTCATTAAAATTGAAAAATCAATGTAGGTAAAATCATATCTTCATTAT
The DNA here is from genome assembly GCA_007258455.2 of Sequoia sempervirens. Taxonomy (NCBI): domain Eukaryota; kingdom Viridiplantae; phylum Streptophyta; class Pinopsida; order Cupressales; family Cupressaceae; genus Sequoia; species Sequoia sempervirens. The sequence goes on from VDFB02000020.1 coordinate 39,443,391, forward strand.
TTCTTATTACATTATAATTTGTATACATGGCCTGATGCCTACCAATAAAAGAGTGGTGGTTTCAAAAATATTTTTATAATGCTACAAGATGTCACCATTCATGGGAATCTATGGGTAGGTACTCTTATCCATCTACCATCTTTTTCATGAAATCATAAAATTTATGTTTTTGCAATGGAAGATAATTTTAAATTTTATTAAATTCTTTCTACTCCCAAATACAATTTGGCTATGACACATAATATAATAAAAAAATACATGAACAATCATAAAAGTGGAATATATTTTTCATTGAACAACTGGGTATCTTTAAGACCGCAACCATACAAGTAGAAGCCTTTCAAATAATAAAAGAAGGGTAGTAGGATACCACCTAAGTATTATGGACCTACCAATTTTCCCTCACAACTTTAGTATCTTGTTTCATCTTTCCACAATTCCTTTCTAATTATTTTAGAATTTCCTCTTGATTCCTACCAACTTCCTACTTCGAAAAGAAAACAAGTGCTCCTACTAATATCTTTTACTTGTGTGCTCCTTCAAACACTTATTTACAATTTTTTTTTCCACTTTCTTAATATTCTTAGATTATAGGGATTAATCTTACTACCATTAAAGTCATTACTCTTTCAACATTCATGAAAATTATTTGATCTCAATCTCCATTTTATTTGAAAAAATGTAAATTGCATATGGACCTTGCAATAAAATTCTCAACTTCCTCGGTATAATCTATACATGGTTTTATATAACACATGTTGAACTTCATAAAACTTTTTCAAACGTAAGTTACTCTAATTTCAAGACTTTTGTTTCCTCTTATAAATGTCATAATCTTATCGAGATTCAGTCTAACTTCATCCAATAGAGTTTTTATTTTCTCAATTATCCTAATTATACTCAAATTCATATTGTTGATCAATATAATACATTATCCTCATGGTTGGTGTTTTATACATTTTCATCTAGTTTTTACATGTTTTTAGAGTAATATTTTAATTTTTTGAGGTTCTTTAGTTGATTGTGGCATCCTAATATTTTGACATCTTTAAATAGTCTATTCTTTGCCATAATATAGAATTGTATTTTAAATAGAGGAATCATGTGAGCCCCATTTAAGTAATTTTTTTTTCACTCCTAAAGATAGATTAAGGTTTATAATTTTTTTTTGAAAGGAGAATGAAATAGATGGTGTTAATGCTAAATATTTTTATATATTAAGGGAATAAATAATGAACAATAATTTCTCAAAATGAGTAATGAGAGAAATATGAATGAGTGATCTAAAGATGAAGCAAACAATGAATCTATATAGAAGAGGCATGTGATAAGTGGTTGTAATATTTTCCTATGATGTAGACAAGATCACACAAGATCCATGTCCTAAATGATTGAATAATTTTACAATATAAAATGTGTAAACAACATAGGTTTCCAAGAACATGATAATTTTCTATTCCAATAAGAAATCAAACACAACATTATAGAATAATGTGATAGAAAGACTATACAAAGTGTAAGATTTTATAATAATAAAATTTAAATACTCAAATGTGAAAACAAGATCAATATACAAGATATACTTAGGAAGGATTCTTAAGTAATGGTTAAAAGGTGAGTCACTAAGTGAGAATACCAAGTAAAACATAGCTTTCTAAAAATAGATGGTTCCCCTCAACAATGTAACATATATTGGTGAGAGAATATGCCTTTAAACTAAGTGACACATATGTGTAGGATAACACTTATATAACTCAACCCCTACCTAATTAAGTTAATCCTATGCTCTAGGATAAATAAATTATACATAAGATAATCTACTACACTAACACCTTCCATAATGGTATATTATGTGGAAGGATGATAATTGGTCTCAATAATGTGTAGTCATGTTAGGTGTCCTCATAAAAATGATCTATCAAAAGTAAAGAAAAGGAGATAAAGTATAAGAAAAAAATCCCCCTCAAAAGAGATAAAATAAGAGGTCTAGGAGAACCTAGTTTATGAAGAGATGAGAAGGACTATGCACACGAAAAGTAAGATAGTTGACTTGAAATCATAATGAGATTTAGCACATGAATATCAAAATATAGAATAGAGATAATAGAGATGCAAATTGTTGCATAGTGAGTATTGAATTAATTCATTTTACAATAAATGATGTATCCTCCTTTCGAAAGAAATGACCCAAAAACTTCAATTCTATTAGATTACTAATCAAGAGGTAGAAAAATAAAGGAGTTAGGATAGAGATATCTAGAATATTCTCACATGTCTCCATGTTGATATTGAACTATGAAAAAACTAATCAATAAAATTAAGTACCATATAAGATTTCATTGTAGTAACCATGTCTAAGTGGCTCTCAATAGAGACATTAGATATGAATGAAGATAAGTTTTATACTCCTAAAAAAGGTGTTAACAGTAACAATGCCAAATTAGTGGACTCAAGAATTGCAGAGTCGATCAAGAAAGTAGCATGAAGATGTAGAGATAGAAAATTAGGGTAAATATGCAACCTTAATACAGACAAAGATGGATGTTCAATCCTATAGGATCTATCATCAAAGATGAGAAAATATCCTCAAATATGTTATCAATATTATCAAGATGAGATTCTACAAATCACAATGATCAAGAAGACATGTATAGACCTTTTGAAGAGAATTTAATGAGATACCTATCAAAGTAGTAAGTGGTGGAGGAAAATAAGAATAATCATAAGTATATGTAGGAGGATAAAGAACATCCATGGGTGTAGGGTGGTCCTAGAAGGCATCATCTAAGATTAAATGGTTATTAAGGTCTCCATAATATTCTTAAATGCTAATTTAGATAGCCATGGGGTAATCAATATAATAATAAAAAATATTAATCTCCTCAAGATCATAACTAATTTATTAATCAGCCTTAGTCATTTTCTTGTATTATACATCTATTTTTATCACTTATAATCACTAGGTTTAGGAATGGAACCATAGATATAGGAATGGAACAATAAAGATGTTTCATAAGTATTTCTCACCAAAACTTATAACCAAAATGTGAAATACACAAAGATATGGATGGAACATACATGCAAGATACATAATATTAATTATTAGACTCTTAGATTAGTTAAATACAAGATCAATCAAGATAGCCAAAAAGTACGAAGATGGAACTATATTTTACTCATGTACAATAATATCTCCCTAAATTTATTTACTCAAGAAACCAAAAGAAAGATACGATGTTTGGCACTTAATAAATAATGCAAGTACAAATGTTAAAGCTACTTTTTTAGAGATTTGTAATGTCCAATACAAACCAAAAAGTTAAAAGTAAAATCCAATTACCTAGAATAAGAACAAATAGCCAAGACCAATGCATGCCGATAAAAAAAATATTCTATTTAAAAAAGACTCAAATCCAATTCTACTTTAAAAAGTTACAAGGTCTAGAAGTTCAAAAAAATAGGGTTATGCAATATCTATGATAAAATATTTTTTGAAAAACTAGTTAATGAAAAATGTCTACACTATTGTGGGTTGGAAAAATAGTTGGGAAGTAAAAAATACATCAAAAAACACCTTTGTATGTACATGATGTTGTCTTCCAAAGTTGACCTATCAAAACTAAAATATAAGTGGGGATGGGTACCTCCTCCAAAGGAAAATGTTGATGTCATCAATGCGTCATGTTATTGTTAGCATATTTATTATTACGTATAGTTGTTGATTATATGTATATTCAATGGTGTGTCATATGTGAATGTAGAGGTGACAAGTGTGATATGGCATATAGACTTGTTGACTAGGTATGATACATGGTGTTGACTAGGCCTTTGTATGATGAGTTGTATAGACATGAGGCATAAGGTGGTTGTATGGGTGGCATTGATATGAACACACCATGTGGTATTGGGATTATAATACTAGTAGGAATATTCGAGAGAAATATTCCACTATAATCTAGAATATTCCCTTTATGGGATTAAAAACCATTGTCTACCTTAAAATTGCCTCCACAAATTCTCTTTTATGTGATACCACTAGAATTAGGAAAGATGAAAAAATATTCCAATTCCTCCTAAAATTTTCCTTAAACCACCTTTTAATTGTGAAAACCACTTTTAAAGATATGAAAACCACTATTGGAAATCACTATTCATATAATAGAAGCAATTTTACTAGGGCAGGTGATTTATTGTTTCCAGTTTTAGGCGGGTTACTAGCTTTTTGCTTGAAGGTGGCATCATCAGTAGTTTTTGAAGAAAAAATTAGGTAATTTAAGGCTATAAAATGGTATCATTTATATTATTGTTGACAAAGTGGAAAAAAAAAGACCATAGTGGCTAACGGGGTGAGCCATCATGATCAACTCTCTAAAAGGGCAGAAGGCTCAAAGCTCTTAAATCTCTAAACTCAATGGGTGCAAATGAGCTAGAAATGAACCCAAATGCATGTATATGATCCAAAAAACCCTACGTTTCATCCTACTATCCCCTTTCATCTCATTTTCCATCTTCCACATCTCTTTTGATCAATTTCTTGGACCTCCTAAGACCTAATTTTTCCTCCTCTTCTTCATCGATCCAATCTCCTCATCCTATCATGAGCGCAACCCAAAAATTATTTTTTCTAGCTGACCTTTTGAGGGGAAACCTAGCATCCTCCCATCATTCCTTCATCCACTAGGGCATAGTGGGACATCAAAAAAATTCTATTTTTTTTTCTAATTTTGCAATGTCTTTGAAACAACGTAATATGTAAAAACTCATGCTCTACTAGTTTGAATTACCTGTGTGCATGGTGGATGTCTCCTTGGGGGTACTCCATGGTCCCCCTCCACTGCCCCCCATGATCACGTGTGCTACCTTCCACACATGCACTCCCATCTTCCTTGGGGCCCCTCCCCCTCTTGTTTCTATGGAGGTTCTCATGATTTCTACTTTATCAGAATCCAAAGGTTGGAAGAATTTTTTGCTCAATTGTTCCTAAAGTCATACAAATAAAACTCATCCTCAACTAGAAGTTGTGAACTCTATCTTTGGTATTGAAATCTCTCTCCTAGATTCTACCATTGATAGAATAGTTTCTTCCATGGAGAACTTTGTTGTGGGAAATTTTTTCTCTTTCCACCCATTTGTTGATATGGTGCAAAGATGGACTACGACTAAATGGTGCTTTAAGGGCAATTTTAAAGTATGTGATATGGTTGGAGGGTTGTTTCTCTTCAAATTTATAGCTCTTGAAGATTTTCTCTTTGTTTTATCTTCGGGTCCTTGGGTTTACGGGAAGCATAGCCTATCACTATGTCATTGGAAGCCTTGTTTTGATCCTACTATTGACCTTAACAAATTTTCTCTTGTTTGGGTTTGGTTGTCAAGTCTGCCGTTGGAATATTGGGATGAGTTAGTATTTCAATGTATTGGGGATTCAATGGGCCACTTCATTACTTCAGATATCATCACCAAAATGAGGTCTAGGTTAGTCTTTGCACATTTTTGTGTTAATATCAATATTAATAAGACCCTCCCCAACTCAGTGATTCTGAGTTCTAAGTTTGGTTCATCAAACAAGTATGCTATGAAAATGTTGTTTATTGTAAAAAATGTTCCAAACCACAACACCTTATCTCTAACTACAAGTCCTTTGTAATAAGAAAACCCATTGTGGAGGACTCTCTTGTGGATGAAATCATAGCCAACTATCCTTTCAAATCCAAGATTTTAAATATCTTGGACTCCTTGGCCAAATCTGGACATTGTGAAAACCCTATCACAAACCTTACTGTGAATTTGCTCAACAAACCTCTTGATAACCCCCTGTTGATAGGAACTCTCCTGAAAGACCTGCCATGTGACCCACTTGTCATTGATAGTAAGAATGTTGAAATTCCTTGTGACCAGCCTAACCTCCTAGCTACCCATGAACAAACTAAAGATCTGGAAGAAGGTGAAATACCTATAGTTATGAAGGAGGGAGAATCCTCTGGGACCAGTGTGTTAAATACAACTATTGAATCTCAAACACATAGCCAAACCAATGAAGAATATGGATGGTCAACCCCAAAGAAGAAGTGAAAACAAAGGAAGGCAGATGTTTGTGTTGAAACCAAACCTGGTAGACCTAACTAGAGACAAACCAAAAATAAGGAAATGACCAAGGAGATTGCTATTAAAAAATAGAGGACGTTGGAAGCATCCTCAAAGAATATGTCAAAATGAAAGTTATTTCTTGGAATATAAGAGGGCTCAACAACCCTCATAATTAGCTAGCCCTAAAAAATTATGTTTGGGAGCACAAGCTTGATATACTACTACTACAAGAGGTGAAAATGAAAAAAAAACAAACTTTGAACTCATTGCTAAGAATATTTGGCCTAATGCTCACTTTTCTTTTAGTGATGTTGATGGGGCCTCAAAAGGCCTTGCTGTTTTGTGGAATCCGAATAGACTATGTGGTAGCAAATTATTTCAAACTAGGAATAGCTTGGGAGTTTAGTTCATCCATTCTGCATCTACTTGGATCCTAATCAATATTTATGCCCCTAATGTAAGGAATTATAGGACATCTCTTTGACTTGAAATTATGGATTGTATCCTAAACAATAAAGAGGCTCACTAGGTGTTGGTAGGGGACTTTAACTCTCCTTTATATCCTATTGAAAAGTGTGGGGGTCTTATGGACTATTCTGATAGTATGACAAACTTGGCAGATATTTTACGTACTAAAGGGCTTGTGGATATGCATTTATAGGGTCAAAAATTTACTTGGACCAATAGGATATTGGGTGATAACCTCATTCAAGTAAGACTTGGCTAGTTTCTTTTTTCCCCTAATTGGGCAGCTCGCCTTAGCTCTAATTTACAGGCTCTTCCCCAGATTGTTTCTGATAATAACCCCCCCCTTTTCTTGAATGATCACTCTGTTGTTGGTCCTTTTCCCTTCCGGTTTGAGATAATATAGAGTTCTCACCCAGAATTTAGAAATAAAGTTTCTAGCTAGTGGAATGTCACGATTCATGGCTCCTCCATGTTCATAGTTTTTCAAAAACTCAAGATTGTCAAAAATGAGTTAAAAGGCTAGAACAAGTGGGGTTTTGGGGACGCCTTTCACCAAAAAAGAGATCTTTTTGTTAAACTTAAGAGAAACAAACAAGAATGGAGAATTGGGATATTAGTGAACATGCTTGTTAGGAGGAGAAGGGTTGCCGCACTAAATGGGACAAAATTTTGAAAAAAGAAGAAATATTCTAGAAACAAAAGTCCATAATTCAATGGTTGAAAGGAGACTGCAACTCTTCCTTCTTCCACATCTCTACTCTCAAACACAAAAAAGGAACCAAATAAAGAAACCAAAGGATGATTTGGGAGTGGAAGCCACTACTATTGCTCAGATCGACTAGTTGGCCTCTAGATATTTTAAAAATGCCTTTTCTAAGCCTGCGGGGGCCCCTAACTCTGTTGTTGATGACCACTTACTGGACTTCATTCCCCCCACTCTAACTAACTTGGATAATGTTTTTATTCTTAGGGTCATCACTCTTGAGGAAGTCAAATTGGTAGTTTTTAGCATGGGTGCTTTCAATGCCCCTGAACCAGATGGCTTCCCTTTGACTTTCTTTCAGGAGTTGGGAAATTATTGGAGAGGACTTATTCCTTGCTGCCAAAGACTTTTTCAAGTCTGGAAAACTTCTAAAATAGATGAACCTACCTTTTTGTCCCTCATTCCCAAAAATTAAGACCCCTAGACCATGGCTGACTTTAGGCCCATCGGCTTATATAACACAATTTACAAGATCTCCAAAATCTTGGTCAATCGCTTGAAAAATTTTCTTGATAAAATGATTAGCCCATGCTAAAAAGGATTTGTACCTGGTTGCTACATTTTGGATGCTGCAATTTCCATGCATGAAATCTTTCACTCAATGGATAGATGTAACTGTGCTGGTATGGCTTTCAAACTTGATATTTCCAAAGCTTATGACAAAGTTCTGTGGAGTTTTCTCCTTAAAGTTTTAGCTAGGTTTGGCTTCAATTCGACAGTAGTGAATCTCATTTTTTAATGCATATCTACTATCAAATACTCGGTGCTAGTCAATGGGGTCCCTCATGGCTTCTTCAATACTGGTAAAGGGATAAGACAGGGTGATCCCCTTTCCCCTATCTCTTTATAATGGTTTTTGATGTCTTAAGCCAAATTATTTCAAGAATGCTAAGGGATGGGTCTATTAAAGGTGTCAAACCTGCAACCTCCTTTAAACCTTCAGCCATCCAACAATTTATGGATGATACCATCCTCTTTGGGAAAGCTTGTATGGTGGAGGCTAGAAAATGGAAGATTTGTCTAAACAATTATGCCTCTAGCTCAGGCCAATGCATAAACCACAATAAGAGTATGATCTACTTCTTTAACAACACATAGGCCCTTTAGGACAAAGTGACTGTTGTGTTGGGCTGCAAGAGTGCATCCCTTCCTTCTGTGTAACTTGGACTTCCTCTCATAGTTAAGGAAGTTTCTTTTAGATTTTGAAACTCCGTCCTTGAAAGAATGTAGAGAAAATTGGCTAGGTGGAAAGGCTCTACCCTTAGCCATGCTAGTAAATTGCAGCTCCTAGCTGCTACTCTTCAAGTGATCTTGGTTTATTTTCTTTCCATTTTCAAAATCCCTAGATATATTGCTGAGAAATTTGAAAGAATTCAAAGGAATTTTCTTTTGTCTGGTATGGAGGAAAAGAAGAAATTGGCTTTGCTAAGTTGGGATATTGTTTTTCTTCCTAAATCTAGTGGCAATCTTGGCATAAGAAAAATCCAACCGATCAACAAAGCCTTGCTTGCGAAGGTTGGTTGGGACCTATTGAGAAACATGAAGGAATGGTGCATGTTTTTGAATGCGAAGTATCTCAACAACTTTCCTCTAATCAGTTGCCTCTCGAATGATCATCCTAGTGGCTCTTGTGTTTGGAATAATATCTGTAGGATCAAAAATTTGTTGCACTCTGGGTTGAGATGGAAACTTGGTAATGGAAGAAAAATTATATTCTAGGAGGGCCCTTGGATAATTGAAATACCCCTCATTCAATCTAACTTTAGGAATTTGATGGCCCTTGCCATGGTGTTTTTTGGAAAAAATGTGAGAGACTACTTGTATGGGTAGCTTGGTTCCTTGAAATGGAAGATGCTTGAGTGTTGTTCCTCTCATTCCCTAGAGTTAAGGCACCTGGTCAAGAATCTTCAGGACATTCTCTCTCTAACTAGGATACCCATTTCTACTCAAGCAAATGAATTTTATCGGTGTAAGGAAAGCAAGGGTAATCTCTCTGTGAAGTTTTCCTACAATTTGTTGTCTTAGTAAGGAACTCAAAATAGTATTTGGAAACATGTGTGGAGCAGGCAACTTACACCAAACATAAAATTTTTTTGGTGGATGACGAGTCATAACAAGATCCTCACATAGGACAACCTAAGGAAAAGGGGATTTCAAATCCCTAATAGATGTATGCTATGTACTTTAAATGATGAGGAGTCTGTCCCTCACCTATTACTCCACTATTCGTTTGCTGCTAAAATTTAGGAATATGATTTTCAAAGGTTAGGTATCCATTGGACCATGAATAGTGATTTGAAGAGATTTTTTGAGAACTGGATCGGTCCCTTTCACCACCCTTTACCTAAATAAATCTGGCGACAGGTTCCTCCCATTCTATGTTGGTGTCTATGGAAGGAAAGGAATAACCAGATTTTCAGGAATGTGGAAAAAATCCCAAAGGAGGTCTTTAGTATTAGCTTAAGACTTATTATTGAAAATGTATCCTTGTATGTTTGGAAGTTCCCCTGGAAAAGCCTCCCTCAGTCTTGGATATCACTATGGCCAATTCTTGGAACAAGACCTTTGACCCCAACTCCTTTGACAATTCTAAAGCTTTGGCTAGGCTTAACACTGTTTGGAAACCCCCTGCTAATGGTTGGTACAAAATTAATTTTGATGGTGTGGCGAAGGGAAACCCTAGCTTGGCTAGCATTAGGGGTATTATCAGAGATCAAAATGGCATGTTGGTGGTGGGGTTTGTTGGTGGCATCGAGATATAAACCTCTATGACAATAGAGTCAAGGGCACTGCTGAGTGGTGTCCGGTTTTCTATTACTCTTGGCATAAAGAACCTACATATAGAAGGAGACTCCAAAGCTGCAATTGACTCTATCAATAACAATTACTACTAGGGATAGAATATTAGGGACATTTTGTTGGATATACAACTCTTACTCAACAAATTTGAAAGAAGGAAATTAACCCACATCTTCCATGAGGGCAATAGTGGTCGACTCTTTGGAAAATTTGGGCTCTTCCTATGAGTCAACTAAATGTTGGAGAAATTTGGTGAGCCTCCCCTTGAATTTCCAAAGACTTATCCTTGAGGAGCTAAGGAATCTTAACTATTTATGATGATGTCTAACATCTCCTTCATGGATTGGTACACTTGTCTTCTTACCCCTGCTCTAAATATGACGTGGAAAATGTTTGATGATATAGATGGGTTTGTGGGGATGACTAGATTGTGGTGGGGTTTATTTATTCTACCTAGTGGGTTTCCCCACAAGTTTAATGTGTAGTCTTCTCATCCGTACAAGTCTTCTCCTTATAATTCGAGACTTTTCACTTGGAATATGCGGGCAGCTAAAATATTACTCAAACATATGCTTAATTATGGGTCGATAAAGGTAATGATGGCCTTTCTCTATGCCTCGATGTACTTAATCAATACTTGCAATGGCTTGGCAACCCTAAGAATCTCAAAAATGCCTAATTGTACGTGGGAAAAATCTTACTTCCTTAATTAGGAAAGATTTGTAGATATTTTATGGCGATTATCTCTTTAATATGTTGTCTGTGTTCATTTCCCTTCTACATTTTGAAAAAAATCTCAATTTGCTAACTCTTGTGACTGTTTGTTATGTAAGTGTGAAAATGGGAGGAGACCGAGTGCGAAGTGAACCAGACTCCTATGAAAAATTATGTTGAGACGCTCTGGTGTGGCATATTTGTGTTGAAGGAGGTATCACTCCTTTAATGGAGTGTCTAAAAGGGCATGACGAGAAACTTTTTGCTCAGTTTGTGAGCTCTTGGTGTGACAAAAGGGTCACGGTGGGAGGGATTTCTTTTGAAATCAATGAAGAGGTTATCACAAAAGGTACAAGGCTGCCCTGTTCGAGACAAAAGCTCAAAAAACATGTGAAAGTGCAAGATATGGAGAGCTTGTAGACCTTCTTTAGGGAAAATGAATGACCTACGATGCTGCATGCGGGTTTTGATCAGAGCGAGCTTTCTGCACCATGGGATTAGGTGTGTCAAGTTTTAATGAAGTATATCACTCTTGAAGGTTAGTTTAAAGTTTTCTACTTTTACCATTTTGCTTTGCTAAATCACCTACACCATAGAATGCTTAAATAAATTTCCCCTTCTTACTTTCATCCCTTGAAAGTTCGGTTAAAGAAACTATGAAGCTTGCTAAAAAATATTGATAAATCGACCCCTCTGCCCCCTGCATCAAGGCTTATTCTCTATCTTTATCATTTCCACCTTGCCCTCTACCCACCAAAACCCATTTCTACTGTTAGAGTCGAGGAATTGGAACCTCTAATCAGTCCTCTGTTAAACCCTCTTCAACTATCTCTATTGGCCCTAAAAGAAAGAACCCTCCCATGACCATCCAACCTCCTAAGGAATCCAAACCTAAGCCCCCTACCAAAAAGAAGAAGGTTGGTGCAGGTCTAGCCCAATCCAAGGTTGTTGCTGGTCTCTGGGAGCTAAAGAATACTCCCACAAAGAAAGAAGGAAAATTGCTCATCAAATCTAATCCTAAATCGAAGAAAGGAGAAAAGGACATCACCTTTCATGTTGAGGAACCTCCCACGGATAGTGATGAAGATGAATTTGTTGCCAAAGACTCTCAAGGGGATATAGTGGCTGTTGGTGCTGAGATAGGGGTGGAAAAGATAAGTGTCTTGAGGTCCAATAAGTTGGTGAAACACAAAAAGGAGGTCTTGGTGGATGATTTATCTAGTAGATCAGAATAGGGAAAAGGCCAGGAGGAAAGCAAACATGACACGGTTGAGGAGACTGAAGAGTACGTGGAAGGACCTAGTCTCTTCCTTGAGATGAATCGTATGATTTAGGAGGAATCCACACTATATTCCTCCAATCATAAGGCTTGGGTGGAAGAGACCAACATGTCTAATGCTGAAAAGGACGAAGACCCCAACAATCTGGTTGCTTATGTCACCAAGCTAGGAAGGAAGGTTATGAGGCTGACCTGATTCACAATCAAAGTCATTCATGACTTTGCTGTCACTTTGTTGGAAGTGCTTAAAGACAAGGTGAAAAAGAAGACTTCTGAGGCTGGCCCTAACAATAGTTGGGTTGGGGATGATGTGTTCAAAATCCTCATAAAGGAGTGGGAGGGTATTTCTAGGTGATGGGGGGTTTAGTCTAGTTTTGGTGGGTTACTTTTTTGTCGTCTCTCTACTATATTTATCTTTGGACTTTAAGTTGTAATTGGTTTTTTGTTTTTTGATCTGAACTCTCGCCTTACGGGCTCCTCGTGTTAAGGGTACCACGCCCTATAAATGTAGCTTATATTATAAAAAATAATGTAACATGTACATTGTCTCAAAGAGGGGAAAAATGTAGATATCTAAAAATGTATGAACATATCTATAAGGCCCCACACTTTTATTCAATAGTTGCAAATACTTTATTTGTATCATAGGTATATTTATTAAGAGACAATCAAATTGATGTATATATGTATGCAATAAAAAGTATGTAATAGAAGATAATAGTAGAGCAAGGAGTAGTAAACAATGGATGATAGAAGCAAATGCAGGGCAAGTGTATAGGAAAAAATGATATATTAATAAACATGGTAAGTAATAAATGAAGAAAATAAATAAAAGTGATGATAAAATGGATAGTAAGATATAATATAAAGATTGTAGAAAGTAATATGTAGATGTATAGACAATAACAAAATGGTGTATGCAAATGACATTCTTTAATATAGCTTAGAAATCTAATGTGAATTACTTGCAGTATCAAAATTTGAATAGTAACCATGTAGTCTAACTAAGGTAGGATGTGATATTATGAGATTCATTTAAGTCACAAGATAACTTGCAATGAACAAAAGTGATTTAACAAGTAGTAAGAGATGATGTTATACCTAGATTTAGCTTAATGGATTACTAATGTGTTTTACATTCCTTGCTCAGTGGATGCTAGATGTAAGTGGGACTAGGACCTTTGATATTCTCCAAGTGGTTGAAGGGGATTAATAGACAATTGCATACATGTGCAAGTGAAGGTAACATTAACCAAGATAAAGGAAAACCTTTGGTAGGTAGAGGTGGTAAGTGATGTATTTGAAATCTTGATGAATGATAAGTTTCAATAGTAAAGTATTAATCAAAGAGAAACTAGGTAGAAAAGATAAAGGATGAATTCAACTTTTATGATGTCACTTTCCTGGAAGGCAGATTCGAATATCATTTTTTGGAAATGCATAAGACATTAATTAGGAGAATTATCCTCAATTCTTTTATGAAATTTACCAAACCAATATATACTACCTCAGAGAAATAAAAGTAATGTGCTATCATCTAAAATGGACTTTGATCATGTGATAATAACTATAAGCACACTCAAAGGATGAACATTAGTGACCTCCTATGCCTTCAATCCAATTATATGCTTGTAATGAATGAAGAAACCGAGTTGGGCGAAAGAATATAAGGATATGCAAATCTCAACTTTTATAGAATAATAGGTATAAATATAATTATGAAGTGCTACACAAAGGTATCCTACAAGATTAAAAAGGAAGTGTGCTATCTTCAAACAAATCATAAAATTGATAATTATATTAATGTAAGATATAAAGATGATGAGTCTAAACATGAGAAAAGTGGATAAGTGTGAAAATAAGTACAATAGCCACAAACAATAATGTTATCAAGAAAAAAAATGTAGTAATACTACATGTATCAAAATTCAGAGAGATAATCATGCAAACTATAAGGACCTTGTAAATTTACATTGAAGAGTTATATATCAAATTGTGATAAATTTGTTAGAAAATGAGATCAAAACCTATATAACAATCATTTCAAATGAAATACATATTTTGTTTTAAGTATGCTTATTCCTATTTGAGGTGTACGGATTTTCTTAGAGGTATCAGTAAAGGGAATAAATGAGGAGAGGGTGTATGCAATGGTGGTGGGCACATTTACTAAGCGACGCCAAGAAGATGATAGTCAGGGGTTAATGCGTGGGAGGACATACTTTTAATTTATCCTATAGGGGGTACGCAATAGATGTTGAAGAAATGGGAGAGGGCATGTGAGAATGTACAATACACGTTGTATGTGTGCCATGGCTGCCGTTGTCTCGAGGAGATTTGAACTCCAAAGTCTCGTTGATGGGTGTTGTGTTATCGAGAGCAATTTGAAAATATATTGAGCTACAATGATTTTTTTTGTATTGCAATGCCTTATTCTCGTGTCAATCACGCCTATGATAGTGCCTTCACCATAAGTTGAATATGGGGGACCATGCAAATCACCAACGATATGCACAACACATGTTTGAAGGACGTAGAGGGGAAGGGAGATGGAGGTCGACCCAAGTTTCAAAGCCAAACTACTTACTTGGAGATCTGAATGAATACTACTGTTTGTGATTCTCAATCCAGTTAAGAATCAAGAGCATCCTTATAATTCCTCAGAGTTCTCTTTCAAACATGAGTAACACCATCCATATATTAGCTTCAACATTCATCGCCATAGATAAGGTATTCAAATCTCTGTGATGATTCCATGGTCGTCATGGATTGTTGAGAAATGACAAGGGTAGTCTTAATGATGTATTGAAAGGTACACAAGAGGTATTAGCCCTATCATAGATATTATTCACATAAAATTTCAAATAGGATTATAGAGCAGATTGCCTCCATTGATAATCAAATCATCTAAGATGCCTCTCCTAGCTCCCACAGAGTATTAGTTTTTGTAAAATTCAAGTGAATCTCAGTCAAAAGAAACCAAATCTTGATAATTACGTGCATGCATTTTATGAAAAGAAATAGTGTCTTTACAAACATGTAGTTGGCATTTATTATAAACTGTGACCAGATTCTATAAATCATTATTAGTAGAATTATCTACGATAGCACATCTCAATAAAATATTTCATTGCTATTCTGTCATTGCATAAAATGTAAAAAATCAGGGGCAATCTACAACACTATATACCATCATTATGAAAGTAGAAGGGATAGTTTTCAATTTGCCATGAAAATAATAAACATTTACAAAGCCAGTGGGAGAAATGCTTGAGAAGGAATGAATTGATGAAGTTGCTACAAAGCCATATCTCGTAGATTGGTAGATCCTAAAATAGTAGCTTAGTCTTTATTCCTAAATCAATGTACATACTCACATTTTGTTCAACAATATGAAAAGAACATTTCCAAGCACTGTAGACTAAGGAGTATATGCATCTAGTTCTCACAGGCAACAATTTTAGGATGCCATTCAATCCCTCATCTAGTTGTATATGCCCATAGGTATTAGTTGTCATGGTCCAATGATTCACATTCCTCGTCCATGTTTCAAACTTTGTTGTATGCTTTAAATGTATTATTTGTTTTGATGGATGTCTATAGCTTGTTCACATTCCCATTTGAGCAGTGGGGAAAAATGTTGCCAAAGAATGTCAAGTCTGGTTTTTACTCTTGCCAGTTGCTTTTGCTTGAGAGTGTCTAAATATATTATTTTAATTATTAAATTCATCTTGTGCACATTTTGCACTAGGTATTACATGAGACCATATTTGTTTAGACATATTGTACACCATTTTTTAGTTCCACATTTTACATCTAATATATATAGCCGATCCCTTTTTAATTTAAAAAATTCAATTTGTTTAGCTTGGCACTTCGAAAACTCTGCAACAAATCCATATTGTTTATATAATATATTTATGATAGATATCTATGATAAAGATAGCTATATACGCATATGAGGTCTTTATGATCTAGAGAGCAAGGTACTGTAGTTTTTGCCTGAGTTTATTTCATCCTAAAATCTCACAGATCTATGTCCATATAAAGGTTATGAAAACGAGCTGATACATGTTTTGTCGATGCTTTTTGGAAGTGCAGTCGAATGAGTTAAGAAAACTTATGTTGCCAAATGTAGTTTCTATCTTGTGCATATGTAGAATTAATGATTTGTACTTACATTGGTTGCAGTAGATTCACATTTTTATTTTATTAAAAAATTATTCTCATTCAGCGAGAATTAATTATTAACAATGTTAGAAAATATTTATATTATTTTATTTGTAATTAGAGATAATAGTGTTGTATTTATATAAGTATCTATTATATTTAATTTCTTTGTTGTATTCTGAATTTCGGTATAATTAATGCAAGTAGTTAAATGGGTGCAAACATTTCAATTCTCCTAAGTATGTCTATGCCAATATAGTCCTTAGACTAATAAAAAAAGAAAAGAAAAGAAAATGAGCTTGTTAAAAGAGTAACATTATAAGTTTGTTCAAGAGCATTATTAGCTATTTTAACTCGGGTTCGTAACTTCTCTTGCTATTTTAAATGGGAATTGTGTCTACATAAATCTTGTGAATATTATTCATATGATATGTAAAGTTCAATTGATTTGACTAAAGATAATGTTTGGGGTGGGAACCTATTATTCTGGATCTTTTAATTTGAGCCTCTACACCAAATTAAGAGTAATGAGAATATATGATGTAAACTAAGTATGTTTTTTTATGGAACTTTTATTTTATGTTACAACCTTATATTTGTAGTGTAGGAAATTGTATACCTTTACAATTTCACACTATGTTTGGGTCCCTTAATTAATTTGACTTAATTAAGCTTCTAATTTGCCAAATTATGCATTCCAAAGCCTTATTTTTGCTTGTTTTCCAAAAGGGAAATGTATATTTAATTAATGCAATTAATATTTTAATCACCTCAAAATGAATGTATTAGAATTTTGGGCCAGGACCTATTCACCCCTCCTTAGGTCCTAGGTCCCAAATTTTAATATGTTTTTGGTGGTATTTTAATGATTCAAATTTCATATGCAATTGTCGGCTTTTGGAATATAATTTTTTGGGAAATTAGATAAACACCTATAAATACATAGTCTTTTTATCAATTCAAATCTAAGACAATATAACACACTTTATGAGAGCAATTGTATGAAAAAATATTATTGTCAAGAGCATTCAAGAGCAGATTTATCAGTCATTTGTTGCAACATTCAAGATCCTATCATCATGTTCAAGCTTATGTGTGTTCATGTCATCTTGCGAAGGCTAATATGCATGGTTGATCCTAAAGCATCCAAACATTCAAGTATCCAACAAATCAAGCAAAGTAAGCTCTAATTCCTATGAGTGATGTGTTTGACTTTAGTCCTATAAGGGAAGACATTAAAGGTTTGTTGAGTTGTAGCAAGCAAGTGTTCATTCATCATTCCTTCCATTTATCATTTCTATCAAGGTTTAATTACCAAACATGGGGTTTGACTAAGGCAAACCCCCATTCCCCCATTAAAAAAAAAATCCTCTCTTTGTATGTGTAGATTATAGGTGAAAGAAGGACTAAAATGATCTTAAGGAGCAATTTTGCAACATTGCATAAGTTGTCACCATTGTTGTCAAGCCATAAAAACTCGATTGCAAAATTTATTTCTGAATTTTCGACAGTGGGACCTGTGCCAAACTGAAGCTAAGATCCAACATTAGAGGATTGTCAAAGCTTTTTCTAGACACCCTAACCTGGATCCATTTTCCCTAGGGAAAACCTATCCTTCAGTAGTACTCAAAACCAAATTTTAATGCCAAGTACATGTGTCCAAACCCTTCTCAGATTTACCTACAAACTATGTTTTCAGTTTCTGTATCTTCAAGATCTTGTATTTTATCATCTAGGTCTTATTGTTCATTAGGTATAGTTGCATCAAATCATTTCCATTTAATTTCAAATCCTATTGTCCTAAAGAAACTAGGGATTCAGGTCTAATTGGCTCACCTTAGGGTTGAAAGTCAATCTCTACACCTTGCAATCTCTTACTTTCATGAAATTTTGGGAAGAGGGAGACCATTAGTTCCTAAGTTCTTTGTATGAAGGACCTAGGACACCCCATTTTAATCATTCCCCCTTTTCCCAACATTTCATTTTGGTGAAATTAACGTTGTTAAGGTGTCTTGTTCACCACTTTTCATTTTGGTGAACCTGAAATTGTACATCATCTTTTCTAATTCGGAGATCATTAAAACCCTAGATCTAGGTTTTCCATTATCTAGTTTTACATTGCATTTACGGTTACAAATTACATCTTTGCATCATTCAAATTCATAAAATCCAAAAATATTGCATACATTCTACATAGTAAATTGCATAAAAGTGTGTTTCAGCCATTTAGATCAAAATTACATTAAAAATTGCATTCAAAAAGTTGTCATTTTGTTCATACATTGTCATTAAAATTGTATTTCTATTTCATCTAAAAAGTTTGGAAAATATTTCATTATTGAACTTGTTTTCAATTGGAGAAACAAACATCAAACAACAACATAAAACTTCTAATTTTCACTTTTCAGAATCCTATCCAAGGACTCATTCTCCTAGGGTGAACCTGTCCTTGTATAGGTGTTTCAGACAACTTTTGCATAGTCTTTTGTCCCTGTATTATCAGTCCATTCTAGCTTGCAAAAGTTTGTTTTAACATTCTGAAAAATTGTTATTGCATATGTAAGAAAAAGTGTCATTTTGCTTGATTTGTTGCAAATTTGGAAAAAATTGTCACATTTCAATATTGAAAATCATTAGATCTGTATGACAATTGTTTACATTTATGAAGCATTGCATATTTTGGATAGATTAGTTCTCATTTTTACATAAATAGAAGCATGTGTCCTTTTCAAAGATGTGGTTTTGATATGGTAAATAATGGCTTGTATAAGTACAATCTCCCTAGTTATGAGCACAATCTAGGGAAACAAAATAAGATCATTCATAAGAATTTTAGTCATCCTCCAAGTGTTTTACCTAATTATGAGAATACCTTAGTGCAAGCTAATGAAATCATTGAAACATTTCTTAATATCACCAAGGTTCCTATCCTTCACTCAACCCCTAATATATCTCCCATTTGTGAGAATGATTTGATACAAGAGGATGCAATCATATACACTCATGGAAACCATAGTTGTTCTTATCCCAATACCTCTCCTACTTGTGATGAAGGTATCTTGGTGTTAGAAGAACCAATCATTGAACATCATGAGAATATTGTTTTTCCTTCTCCCCCTATTTCTCCCACTTTAGAGGATATTATGGCACAAGAGGATGAGATAATTGACACATTTCTTAATATCACTTTGCCTAGTCTCCACTCATCTCCCAACATCTTTCCCACTTGTGAGAATGTTTTAGTGCAAGAGGATGCAATCATTGACAATCATGAAAATCTTAATTTTCCTTCTCCTAATACCTCTCCTGCTTGTGATGAAGGTGTCTTTGTGTTAGAATATCCAACCATTGAATGTCATGAGAATATTGTTTCCCTCTCTCCTAAAATCTCTCCTACTAGGGAAGCTATTATGGTGCAAGACAACAATATCCTTGATACTAAGATGACTTTCTTAGATGAAGATGCTAAGGTCACCTTAGATCCCCCTCGATAGAAGATTTTCAATAAAAATTCAAATCTACTAAGGTTATGAATGCACAATGGGCCACTAGATATCCCTTGATTATTAAACCTCCTAAGCCATTATTATCATAGGAACACCTCAACACCAACCAAAACCTCCGAGGTCTATCTTAAATTTCACAAAACAACTTACTAGTAATAATGTTTCGTAACAATCAAGTTATCATATTGTCACTCACACATATAATACAAGGAATAATAGGCAACCACAAACTATTCCTACATTGATACCTCTTGCTCAATCCATTTTGCTTAGTGCCCCCCGTTTACCTTCACATAGTGGAAAGGAGTATGATCTTGTGGAACAACTTTGTAACGCTCCTGCTTAGATATCCTTGTGGGATTTGATTTAAGCATCACCTTTTTTCCATGACATGCTACAAAATGTTTTACAACAAGTTGTTAACCCTCCTAGTGCACAACCAAATTATGTGGTAGCTATCATTGAGAATATGAATTCACCTAATTTGGACATTCTCTTTCATCAATGCGAATCACCTCCTTTGGGAACACAAAAACAAAATGATGCTTTGATGATATGGGCTAGTATTAATAGGTTTGGAATTAAGCGTATTCTTATTGATAATGGTTTGGCACTCAATATTTGTAGTGTAATACTTTTGGATACAATGGGAGTGGAAAAGACTAAAATTCAACCAAATTCTTTATCTATCTGTGGTTTAGATAATATGGGAAAACAACTATTGGGTGTCTTAACACTGCTTGTTAAAGTTGGTAGGGTTACTTTATAAACTCCTCTCTATGTCATGCCTAATGATATTTCATATAATCTTCTCTTGGACATGCCATGGATTCATGCAATGAATGTGGTGCCTTCAACGTTACATCGTTTACTAAAATACACTTACAAGAACAAGGTTTACATAGTAAAAGCTGGTCCTGAACCTGAGAGTTGTTTACAAATTGAACCTGGAATGACAAATCCTCTTACAACATTGACACCAACTATAAAAGTGGAACCCATTCAAGAAGAAGAGAAAGATAAGTGTTTTTCATCAATCACAAAACTATTAGATGATGATTGGGGTTCCTTAGATTTTGCACCTACATTCATAGGAGAATACAAGATTACACACAACTCAGAAAAGGAGAAAGAAGTTGCCATTATATCAACACAATTTGAGTCATCAAAAGCATGTGAGTCCACAACTTTTAGCAAAGAGGAAAACACAAATTATACATCCACATATGATGAGTGTGAACATGAGAAACTACCTTCTTCAAAATAAATGAAAGCACTTTATGGAAGGGGTTATGAAATTTTGAACAACTTGGCTATAATGGAAAAGGATGTGGTGTTAAAGAACAAGGTATCTGTGTCCCTAAAGAGCCTACCCTGCAAGAACAAACAAGAGGTCTTGATTATTGTACTTCGAAAGAAATGAAAGCATCAAAGAAATCTTCACTTAATATCAATGTCATCACACAAAACAATCTTGGCACAAATATACATCATGGTCATGATATTGCTTCATCTTTAAACATATGTTTTAGTGAGGATTGGAGTTTATTAGATTTTACACCCTCCTTTTTTGGAGAGTACAAAATATCACAATCTAAACCTAGAGAGTCTTGTGTATGTATGACACCTTCTAGTAAGCAAGAAAGATCTCTTTCACAAAAGAAAATAATATCTTCTACTATTGATCAAGAGACTATCTTGTCAAGGCTTCTCAAAGCACACTTGATTACTCTTCCTCCAAGAACATGAAAGAAATTTTATAAAAAAAGTTCATTTTGTGCAATCATCTAGTGCATGGTGATTCTACCAATGAATTTAAGGCTTTGAGTAATAAAATTCATCATCTTAATTATTGTGGTGCTCTTCCTTGTGTTGATGCACCTAATTCCTCTAATTGATAATGGTTTTCATCCTATCATGTTTCTCATCACTATGTGGCATTGGTGGCTTTATGTGTTTTTCTCATTTCCATTCATGGTGGTGCAATCTTAAGTGAAACCATATTTATCTTGGCAGCAACATGATAGTCCTTGGTGGTTGTCTTTGCCTCTATGCTTGGGGGGCAAGGATAACTAGTTTTTAGAGGTGTGTGTTCTTTTCAAGGATCTCCTCTTCCCCTCTTTCTACTTAAAATACCAACATAGCAAGTATGTTGACATTTTAAGTGGGGATATATAGTCCCCCACTCATTGTTTTCATTTTCCCCTCTTAGTGATGATAACATACATCTCCTAGGAAGTGTGATTTTTTCATTGGAATTATTACATTATCATTGACACTTCTTGATTCATTTTGTTTAGAGAGGTTGAACTTAGTGTAGCGTTGGTATAACATCTTGATCACGTTGTGGCACCTTATCAAAGTTATCAGGGAGTATAATTTTGGTATGATTGATGTATGGAATGCCTCTAGACCTGGTGTGACTTTTCCATCTGCCACCTTATTATGGGTACACACCTTGTAGACCTAGTGTGTTTTTCTCATCTATCCTTGAGGGATTACCTAGTGTATACTAGATTACACTAGCCCTTATGAGTGTATTTCATGGCCACCTAGCATAACACAACTTGCTAGCTAGTGGAGCCATATGTTTCATAACTTATTTTACATCCTTGTGAGCGTATTTGATGGATGTGGAATAATGTAACTTGCTAGTCCATCCCTTTTTGCATTAGCTTTAACATTGCATACTTGTGTATCTTGTCTTACTACACGTATCTTACACATATTGTGTTCCCCTTGTTCTTATGCTGGTTTGCCATGGGATCTTTGATCCTAGGGGCTTGATCACCCTCTTTGATCTTTGTCATCCTATCTTTCCAAAATTTGTACACTCAAACCTCCCTTGACTCATATTTGTATGCTAAATGTAGTGTAGGAAATTGTATACCTTTACAATTTCACACTATCTTTGGCTTCCTTAATTAATTGGAGTTAATTAAGCTTCTAATTTTCCAAATTATGCATTCCAAAGCCTTATTTTTGCTCGTTTTCGGAGAGGGAAACCTATAGTTAATTAATAAAATTAGTATTTTAATCACCCTGAAATGAATGTGTCATGGAATTTTGGGCTAGAACCCATTCGCCCAAGGGCGAATAGGTCCTCCTTAGTTCCTAGGTCCCAAATTTTAATATGTTTTTGGCGGTATTTTAATGATTCAAATTTCATATGCAATTGTCAACTTTTGGAATCTAATTTTCAGGAAATTTAGATAAACACCTATAAGTACATAGTATTTTTATCAATTCAAATCTAAGATAATCTAACACATTTTATGAGAGCAATACTATGAGGAAATATTATTGTCAAGAGCATTCAAGAGCAGATTTATCAGTCATTTGGTGCAACATTCAAGATCCTATCATCATGTTCAAGCTTATGTGTGTTCATGTCATCTTGTGAAGGCTAATATGCATTGTTGATCCTAAAGCATCCAAGCATTCAAGTATCCAACAAATCAAGCAAAGTAATATTTGATTCATTGGAGTGATTTGTTTGACTTCAATCCTCTAAGGGAAGCCATTAAAGGTTTGGTGAGTTGTAGCAAGAAAGTGTTCATTCATTCATCATTCCTTCCATTTATCAATTGTCATTATCTTTCTATCAAGGTTTAATTACCAAACATGGAGTTTGACTAAGGAAACGCCCCATTCCCCCATTCAAACAAACAATTCTTCCTCTCTTTTTATGTTTAGATTATAGGTGAAAGAAGGACTCAAATGATCTCAAAGAGAAATTTTGTAACATTGCATAAGTTTTCACCATTGTTGTCAAGCCACAAAAACTCGATTGTAGAATTTATTTCTGAATTTCCAACAGTGGGACCTGTGCCAAGTTGAAGCTAAGATCCAACATTAGAAGACTGCCAAAGATTTTTCTGGACACCCTAGGGTGAACCTATCCTTCAACAGTGCTCATAACCAAATTTTAATACCAACTACATATGTTCAGACCCTTCTCAAATTTTCCTGCTAACCGCGTCTTTAGTTTTTTCATCTTTGAGATCTTGCTTTTTATCATCTAGGTCTTATTGTTCATTAGGTCTAGTTGCATCAAATCATTTATATTTAATTTCAAATCCTATTGTCCTAAGAAAACTAGGGATTTAGGTTTGATGGGCTCACCTTAGGGTTGAAAGGAAATCTCTACACCTTGTAATCTCTTAGTTTCAATGAAATCTTGGGAAGACCTGGACACCATTAGTTCCTAAGTTCTTTGTATGAAGGGCCTAGGACACCTCATTTTAATCATTCCCCCTTTTCTCAACATTTCAATATTCTAGTTATGTTTTAAATGATGTAAATGAATAGTAAACTAAGAGTAATATTTAGAATATAAGAGTGATGAAATGAACATTCAGTTGATTAAATAATCATAAATAATGAAAGTAGAATTTAGTTCATTCTAGTTATTTAAAAAAAAAACCTTTGGGGTAATTTTTGTGTTGTATTAGCAACACTAGGATTTAGTTATTGGTATGCTACTTTGTGGCATTGTTTGTGCAAGTATGATTATTTGTTTCTATACTCTATATTTCATCCTTAACTGGGTTTTTGATCCCCAACTTCACCTAAGTAGGTGGCAGCCGACTGTGAAATTGTTTGTGGAAATGAACCCTAGAAAGGGTTTCGTACCCATTCATATAGTTTTATAACTTATAGAATAGAGGACATATGATGCATTTGAGTAGAGAAGTTTTTTTAGCATATATCAATGTTATTGGATTATGATTGTGTTGAAGTAAAGTTATATACCAAACTCGAGGGGAGATACCCTTATTGTGAGTAACCAAGTATGAGATGGGAAAAGTTGAATTATGAAGCCTTTGTGCGTATGTAGGAAAGGCCATTAGAGATGAGCCCCTGATGCATATATTTGGCCCTTCGGTCTTGTCCTTCTAAGGTTTGTTTTGGACTTACCATTCTCTCTCGATATTATGTACATACTCTATCTCTCATTGGAAATCTAGTTATAAAATACCATCTAATTAACTAGTTAGAATAATGATTTGCCTTATCTTGATAGTGTAGGGGCACCTACAACCTTGTTGCAAAATATGATAGGGCAATATGTAATAAGGTGAAATTTTGTTGTCTTGAGTCTTTTCACTTTTAATAAGGTCTAAATAGACCATTACAAAGGTTTCAAATGATTAGGAGAGTCTAATAGTAAAAAGGTGCAAGCAAGAATCAAAACAATTGTTAATAAAGGTATGTAATAAGTGTAATATGACCTTAATGGTCATTAGAGGCTTAAGATTCGGTTGAGGGAGCAGTTGGTTGTTGGTTGTAAGGAGAAAGCATTTAAAAAGGCATTAACTTTCATTTTGTAACGTTGGCTTGAGCATTTGAAACATTTACAATAAGAATACACTGCAATTTACTTCAAATTTTTGAGTTTTCTCCATTTCCACAGACCTGTACGTATCCGTATAGTTTCATTCTGCAATGTGAAAACTTAATTCTTGTTGTGGCTTGTATTAACCTTCTTTTATTCAAGTCTGATAGATTTTAGAGGTGTTTTGTGTTGAAGATCATTGTTTTCCTGAGAACAGACCGAGATACCCTATTTTGGGGTTTTGGTGATAAAGACCATGGATCAAGGGCCCTCACATGAATGTACTCACTGTGACAAGTGTGAAGGGTCCTAATTATTCTGTACAACATGTAGGATCTTGTGGTTTAGTGTTAAAAAGGAAATAATGAAGATGCATTGTTGTTCTTGTTGTTTGTGTAAGGAAAAATATGAGAAAGTAGAGGTTTTGAGTAGTGCTTTTGAGAACTAGTGTTGCAATTGAATGTGTGGTGGTGTAGAAGGTCTGTGCAGACCCTATTATGAGTGTTTGAAGCATTGATATGATTGGGAAAGCCTGATAATGTTGATTTCTACCAAAACCCTTGGTTTTTGCATGTTCTAGGAGGGTTTTTGAGTTTGAGGTTTGATTGAGCATGTGGGGTCATGAAACCTAGAAAATATATGGTTTTGAAACCTAACTCAAGACTTTTTTGAGGTTAGAAGGTCTGGTGAGAATATTAGAGGATAGTCTCTTTGAAAAAGTGGCCTAATTGGAGGCCTAAAATAGTGAAAAATCAAAATTTGAAGCTTTTGGTCCAAAGAAGGTGTGCTTGGTTCTCTAGTAAGTTGATTTTTTTTGAAATGGGTACTTGAATCCATGTTTTTTTTCTCAGGTGTTTTGGAAAATTTTGCTCAAAATTCTAGAAAATAGGGTTCCCACTACTACAAGGGAAACATGGTCAATTGGTGAGTTTTGATGAATTCAATGAATCTGACTCGAAGATTGCTTTCAAATGATCTAATTTTTCATTAGATGCATGTTGAGGGATTTGTAAGGGCCTTGGTGAAGATTTGTAGCCATTTTGCAAGATTGAAGGGTTGAAACCCTTGAGGGTGAGTTGATGATTAATAGGCTGAAAACTTTGTAAAGAAGAGTTCTTTGTTTTAAGGTTGATATTTCCATTGTTGTGAGTGATTCTTCACCTTGGCTCTGCATCACTTGATGATCATGTAACTAATCATCCATTGATCTTATGTGTGCATCTATCCATGTAGACACCTTACAAGTACAAGTATCGGTAACAAGGAAGTTACAACTCAATGGAATGCAAGAGGAAATTGAGCAAGTAGGAGGTATGTTGTGTTGTTAATTAAAAGTAGTCATTTATTGTTCTAAAATTTAAGTATTGCTAGCTTGACTCTTAGCTAAACAATTTTGTCAATTGTTTCCTTAAATTAATGTATTATATTATTGTTTTAAAAAAACGTATTTGCAAATTAACCAAGGTTGATGTAGATTATTTAGATTGTATTGTGTCTGGCTCTAGGAAAATTCATCGCCAGCAATTCACCGAAGGAAAATTCACCACCAACAATTCACTGCCATGGAAAATTCACTGATGGAAAATTCACCGCCAAGTAAAATTCATCGCCAACAATTCACCAATATTTTTTAATATATATTTCAAAACTTTGTGAATCATTGGTGGTGAATTTTACCTGGCGTTGATTTTTTCGTCGGTGAATTTTCCATGGCAGTGAATTGCTCACGGTGAATTTTCCTTCGATGAATTGCTGGCGATGAATTTTTCGGATGCCTTTTTGTCCATCAAGTGTCTAAAAAATGGGCATGACAGTATCACACATCACTTTCATATCATTTTCATCACTTTTTCACCTTTTTCATCATTTTCTCTCTAATTCATCATTTTTCCTTTATTAATTAAATAATTTTTTAATTATTTAATTAATTCATCATTTTTACTAATTTTCCTCTATCTCATCTAATTAAATAATTTTCTTAATTATTTAATTAGAAAAATCTAATTTTCTTCTATCTCACATAATTAAATAATTCCTTCCCCCCACTTGCACATAGAATATTCTCTTTCAAAAAGGAATATTCTCTTCCTCTCATAATTAAATAATTTTTTAATTATTTAATTCCCTAATTTCCCTCTCAAAGGATATTCTATTTTTAAAAATGGAATGTTCTCTTTTTAAAATATCTCAAACCAATTTCCTTAAAATTGTATAAGAGCGAATTTGCATACCTTATGCAAATTCCCCTTTTTTCCCTTACCCACCTTAGAAAACCAAGTTCAGAGGCTTAATTCCACCTAAGCTTGCTACTCACATCACACTTGGCACCTATTTTGAGCGTCGGTGGAGGTGTTTCTATCGGGGACGCGGGCGCAACGCATAGATGTCTGATCAACGCACTTACGTCCCTGACAGATTCCCGTGTCTGGAGCCTGTAGAGGAGTTACACTACCCATTGGGGGTCAATTTGTAATGCCCTCCTTGGCCGACCGACTAGAATATGGCCGTTTCTCTTCATCTCTTCTTCAAATTCATCCCTTGAACTAGTATTTCATATTCTACCATCCACCATCTTCTACCATCTTCTACAACTCTCCCCTCTCCCTCTACACATCTCTTCACATCTCTCTAAGAGCTTCTCCACTTCATTCACAAGCTCTTCTCGAGATCTAAGTAGCTTCTTCATCATCTCTTCAATCTCCATGCACTTTACACTTCACAGCAGCAACATCAACACTCCACCACTTCAGTAGAGCAAGTGTGGAACAAAACACCATTGTAGCAGAGGCTTGAGTTCCTCTCATTTTCTCCCCCATTAGCCTTGAGTGCTCTTGGTGGAGGTAGTAAGCTTTCACTCCTCTCCTCTATTACTTGGTTGAGTAGCATAACATTGTTTTATAGTGCTTTAGTTCTCTTTACTTCATTTCTACTTTTCTCTCCATCCATCTGGCTATCCGTGGAGGTGGGAACACCAAAATGGGGTTTGACTGAGGCAGGCCCCTATACAACCACCCAACAATTTCTCTCTCCCTCTTGTGTGTAGGTATTGAAGACACCCACGAGCTGGAAGCTTCATCACTCGCACGGTTGTAGGTATTTCCTTTCTTCTCCTTATCTTTGTCATCTCTACTTCTTTATTTCAGTTCTATCACTTTCTGTTATTTCCCTATATTCTATGAGCTCTTAGCAATCGGATAGAAGCATTCACTTTGCTATTTTTTGAGACATTCTCATTCTTTGGTCCGTATGAGATGCCAGCGTGCCTCTGGGATGCCAGTGTGCCGCGTTGTCGTCCATTTTTTGTGCTACCGTCCTTTGGCCAAGAGCTTGTCAGTTTGTCCAGAAAATCTCTATGACCTGCTCTTTCTGATTCTAAAACTTTCACTGCTGTTCCATTGAGGTAGTATAGGGCAGTTCGCCCCATGAGGCTCTCTGAGTGAAGAGAACTCGTGAGTAGTGAATCCCCCTATATTACAAAAATAAGGAGATATTTTTAGTTAACTAAAGCTCTCAAGCAATCTCCACCTTTGTTCTTTTTGATTTAATCTCCATTGCTAATCGAAAAATTGAAAATCTATATAAGTCATTTTACTCATTCAATTCACCTTAGATCACTTAGAATAATTCATGAGCATTCACCAATCTTGAGCATTCATCTTTGCAGTAATTTTGAACATCTTTTAGGTCATATCATCAATTTACGCTTTTGCATAGTTGGGTTCTAAGTTTTGAGCAATCCAACATCAAATCTACCAAAGTTTTCACAATGGAATGTTAGGTTTTTTTTTACTTTTGATCTTGTTTTCAATGTTTGTTTCTGATTTTCTTGATCTTTCCAAAAGTAAGTGCATTCAATTTCATTGGTTAGTGGGTTTAATCAATCTTTTCTTTGTGGGTATTCGATATTTCTAACCATAATTGTGTTAATCTGCTTCCTAACTGATTTTCCACTAAACCCATTACATAAAATTTTAAAGGAATAAATATATAGGAAATATGAATAACTTGAGAACTATGAAAGAAATATTTGGATTAGAAGTAAATTATCTTATAATTTTTTTAAAAAAAGAAGATGGGTAAACAAATTGTTGAAATCAAAGAAATAGTATAAAGTAAAAGGCCACAAGCTCGCGAAAAGATAACCACCCATCAAAAAACCAGTCCCCAAACACTAGTACAAAAACATCAATATATGACTGAAAAAACTACTAAAAACTGCTTATAAATGACCGAACATGGTCACGTGACCAGTAGTAGTTTATTTCCAGTCATTTATAACGTGACCAAATTGATGACTAAACTATTTTGAGTCATTCGTTTGATTGATTTGGTCTTTAATTTAGTCGCCCGATTGATCGATTTGGTCGTTGGTTTAGTCATCTAAGTGATCAACTTGCTCATTAATTTAGTCATCTGATTGATCGATTTGGTCGTTGATGTAGTTGTTAATTTGATTGATTTGACAGTGTGTAATTTAGTCGTTAATTTAGTCATTGAATGTTTTACACTGGTAACTTATTTAGTCATTTTTTTATTCACTGGTATATTTTGTCATTGATTAATGTTAATTGGTCACTTATTTAGTAATTTTTATTCACTGATTTCTATCCATTGGTAGTGTATTTAATCATTAATTTTAATCATCATTTTGAGCAATTTGGTAGTTTATTTAATTGTTTTTCCTCATTGATTTATGTCAACTGATAGGTATATTGATGGATTGTTTATTAATTGCATAATCATTATATTTAGTCATATCTATTAACACCGATTTATGTCAGTTGGTAGTATATTTAGTCAATTGATAGTTTATTTAATTGATTTTATTCATTGATTTCTGCGTATAAGTGCTAGAAATGAGACAATGCTTTAATTGAGGTTTAAACAGATAAAAACACAGAAAAACATAATCAATCATTCATTTGCACATAATGAAATGACTATTAAGAAGGAAAAATACTGAAATTTTATTGAGAAAACATGTTCTTACATCAGATACAAGACAAAAATGTGTCTTTGCTTTGAAAAATGTACTGTTACAAAGTGTGTTTCTTAGTGTTGTGACTGAGAAAACAGAGTTACAATGCCTTTTTTTTGGTTATGCAATATATTACAATTTTGATGACAATTCTATGTTGCAACTTATTTGCAACTACACATACATGTATGTTGCACTCTATGCAACCTTTCCTCTTCTCTACACCTCTTTATCTACTATGTGTTTACTTCTTTTTTTGCACCCCTATTCTCTACACCTAGTGCTTACACAACAACATATCCCCTCTTCTATAATGCACCAGTTTGAATGAGTGGAACCCAAACAAAAAGAGAAAAACATAATCAAGGGGTTTTACATTATAGGTACAGTAAGATAGAACATTCTCTGTTCTACTCACAAAATGTACACCCAAATTAAATTTTATGGTTTTTGTTTGGGTTCAAATTATTCAGGCTTAGTACATTCTTTGTCTGCAATTTCACTCTCCACACTCTGCTGCTGCTAACCCTTCTTTTTCTCTTCTAAACTTACGGCTAACTCTCTGTGATTTTTTTCAAATATTTTAGTGGCCACCGTACGAAGGTCCCTATTTTCTCTTTCAAACGGACAACTCCATCTATTTTGTCTCAATGAGGAAGGGCTATGTTACTTGAGACCTATAAAATACATACATTTGCATCTCCTGTCCCTTTCAATGTGACTCCATGTACAATAGATAGTGAGTGAATCCACCCAATGCCCACAACAACACCATCATGCAGATCAAACACCTCAACTGTATCCTCTTCTTGGAGTTTATCAATAAATTTCTACAAAAAAAAAACACATTATATTGAGATATAAAACACACATTATATTATTTTTGATAGTTGTATGTAATGTCTTATGTCTTGGAACAAATCAGTTTTTGTATGTGCTTTTATAAAACACTCTATTACAACTAAGCTCTAAGCTTCCATATGTAAGTTATATGTTCTCCCTTAATTCCATAATCTATGTATACTAGCTAATTACACTTCACTACTATTCTAACATCCAACTTCTTTCAAATAGGTAATGATTACCCTTATTTGCATAATAAAACAACCATTACTTAGTTGAATAGTATTTACTTGCATGTGGTTTCATAGCACTCACCTCGAGTTCAACATGACTACCACTATGAATATCATGTGCATTCTCATCGAGTTCATCATCATATCCACTATCAACATCATCGCAGACATTAAGTTGTATAGCTTTGCAAAGAGTTCTATTGATAGGGCCTTTTTCTTTTTGTCCTTCTTTCATATAATTGCTCTGCATCATGTGGTTTAATCATCATGCAAAAATTAATATAAGTCAAGTAAAGAATGCAAAAGCTATAAATTTTTGTCCAAAAGAACAATTTAAGCGTGAAGAATGAAAAAACATTGGGACAAATAACTATCAATTATTATATTAATTACCTCAACTTCAGGACAACTAAGACGACTGTGTTGCACATTCTTGTCCACTTCATCACTATCAATATCGACAACTCTATTGACACCCTGAAGGGGTTTTTGTTTTCCTGTTGCTTTGAAAAAATTGCTCTTCATGTGGTTTAACCATCGTGCAAAAAAATATACAAAGCATTCAATAGTCAAGTAAAGAATGTAAGCTATAAATTTGTCCAAAAGAACAATTTTTGGATCACTCCAACAATAAAGAAACTGGGTTGGATTCTCCTACACTCAATTTTCAATAATCTAAATATTAAGAAGAATTTGTATATAAAACTTCCAAACAAGAAGAAATGAGATCAATAGAGACTCTTACCTCATCTGAATCCATGGATTTATGCTCATTCCATGCAGAAACCATAGGGTTAATGGTTTCAACGAACTATGTAACTTGCTGATTGAGACTGAATATGCAACTCATTACCTTTTGGTACCCTAGTTCATATGAGTTGACATGATCTATAGAGGCTTCTACTGGGCATTGAATAGATGGCTGTGAAATCTCTGCTGACGAACTAGATTTCAACTTCATCCCACTCTTAGATTTACTAGCATCTAGTGCTACCATATAATTGACAATATCTTTTGCACCTGCTTCTCTATTACTATTTTCCACCTAAAATACAATGTCAATTTCAACCTATAATCAATTCAATAAAACATTGAAATAAATAACACAATGTAAATTGAACCAAAAATCCATACACTTACTGCAAATTTATCCATTTTGGCGTGCATCCCGCCTTGGCCAAATGTATATCCAATCCTCACATTATCTTTTGCTCTCTTGTCTTTGTTACTCTTTACCAAATAGTCTTTGAAATGTATACTTTCTCTCAATGCCTCCCACTCTTTGGGAGATAGATTGGGGTCGAACCTCTCTTTTCCCAAAATGATTTTTTTTCTACACATGTATCTATAATTGTTCATCGAAAATCTCATCCTTTGGTTGTAATATTTTCTAGAGATTTGTCCACTAGTAGTCTCAAAAGCATTTTCCATTTTTTTGTATAACATTTTCCACAACTCGTAGATCTTGATCTACAAAATTTGATTTGCAAATATCTAAATGGGCCCTACATCTTACACCCAACTTGGTGGCCCACCTTGCAACATTTGGCCCAATGGAATCATCATCTCTCAATACCTCAAGCAAGAATGGATTCTTTCTTTCTAATTTTCTTTCTTTTTCATTCCTCTCAGTAGATCTGTACAAATCTTGACTCAATCTTTGTCTTTTGACAAAAGCATCCACATCTTCTATTAAATTACCATTACCAGTATTTCTGCTTGATCCACTACTTCCATCAAAAGTTCTAGATGCAATAGGTGCACTTTGAGGCACAACAGATGCAAGTGGTCTCTCTTCATGACTTTCATTAACTGAAACTTCATGCTCCTTGGCCACATCAGGTGTGGCATGAGTAGGTAGATTAGTATCGGTCTTCGTGGATTCCACATTATTAAACACATCCTTTAATGTTGAAAAAAGCATTTGCAGACCTAATGTTCCTTTGCCCTGATGTTTTCAATAATCTCTCTTAGACTTAGTCCTAAGATATCATCACAACGTTGCACATCACCATGTGCTATATTAGGCTACACATCACCATGTGCTATATCAGGTTGCACATCAACATGTGCTATATCAGGCTGCACATCACCATGTGCTATATTAGGCTGCACACCATTACAACTATCGTTTTCACCAACTAAATTTTTTGAATCACAAAAGCATTGGCTTCTACGAGATGGCGGTACTATATCTTTTTTTCCTTTTGTTTTTTCTCCACTTTTTCTTTGCACTCTTTTTGTTTCCTATAAAACAAAAAAATATCATATTATGTCTTATATACATAAAGCTCTTGCCTATAAAATTTGATTAAACACTATTAAACAAATAATATACTACTTAGCAGATTTACAACTTGCCTTTTCAAACCAAGACTCAAAAAAATTCATTATTCTTGGCCACTTTTTCAGTACGCACGCTCTCATATTCTGTCTCTAGAATTTGAACATTATGATCACTATCATCTAATTTTTTCCTTACAGTCCCTGTCTTCATTTCCTGAAGTCCAAATAAACAATAAAGTATAAATTAGCAACTTGAATCAATAAAAATTTATTGAGTTCATAAGTTGATAACTGTTGACTTTCCAATCCGCTGATAACTGCAAATGGAAACTTAAAATAGAATTCAGTTTATAGATTAAAAAGAATTTTCTGTCAAAAACCAAGAAGATGTTTACAATTATAGGTATCAGACAAATTTTCCTTAGGGATATATTCGACACAAGAGAAGAACTCATAAAAACATATCACAAGTAGGATGAAGGAAAAACATAGTCTAGTTCATCATGAGGTGTGTTAGAACCTTAAAATTTTGCCTAGTTCCATCATCATAATTAACCTTGAGCTCCATGACTCAAGCCTTGACCCTTATATTCATTTTTTATTTTTTACTGAACATATAAATTTTTTAGGTCTGACTGACACTAAAAGACCTATACGAAGCCTAAAATTCATCACATGTATACTTGAGCAAAAACATGTCCAGCTAAAAAAATTCCAAATTCATTAATAGTCTCTTACTGTGATTCTACAGTAGTAATCTAAACCCTTGGCGAGCTGGCGGTGTGTAACAAACAACATGAACATGTTTACCGCCATACCACGAGAAGGAAAAATGAAGGGTGCGATATAGTGGGGAATAACCCGCCATCTCGTGAGGAAGATCATAAAGGCATGTGGTAGGACGGTATGAACCGCTATACAGTAGAAGGATTGACGAAGCATGCGGTATGGCAGTAATCGTTAATGTACACCACAGTATCATGGGTTAACCAATTCAAGCTTGCGGTATAGAGGTAAGGTTCCCACTACCCCATAGTGAAATGCAAAGAAGCATGTGGTATAGCGGTTTATACCCCTCTATCCCATGGCAGTTATAGAAAGTGGTGGCGATAAAGCAGTATTAAATGCATGAATCACATCAACCGTTCGATCTTGTAAAATCAATGGTGCATATTCAAACTTGAACTATGAGCAAAATATTTGGTGTAAGGTTGATATTAATGTTGACATGACTGAGCTCAGAAGCCATTAAACCAAGAATTCAACATTCTCTTTGCACTCATTTGAAAAAATTATCGTGCGGGGAGCTAGGAGTTCGAGGAGGTTAAGCTCTGCAACTATCGTAACCCGGGTAAGTGCACAAAACTCTTGTGAATTAAGTTTTACGAGTACAAGATTATTTGGAATTCTAAATTTCAGATACACTAGGAGAAGTAAGATAGTTAAACGTCATGCCGCCCAAGAAGAATGAACTTGAAACTAAAAAGGTCATCATGCCACCCAAGAAGAAAGAACCTGAAACTAAAAGTCATCATGTCACCCAAGAAGAAAGAACCTGAAACTAAAAATGAAGAATCTAATGTTAAAAAGAGGTCCTTACACCAGTCTATCATGGATATACTCCCTGAATCAATTGAAAGAGGATTTAAGAATGTTTTTAATGATGTGGCGAGCACAGTTGTAGAAATTCCCTTATCCCTGTCTCCGGGTGGGAACTGTTTTGGTACTTTTATGACAAAAGGGAGGGCAAGATTTTGGTGCCAATTCCATGGGCATTAGATTTGGCCAAGTTAATTTTTCCTAAATGTTTTTATAGATGTAGAGTCCATCAAAGCATTGGCTCAGAGTTATCATCTTGCTACTAGGTCTATGAAATTTCTAGATGGTTCACCATTAGTTGTTGTATACACCTAAAAATGGTCACATCACAATAGTCTGGTAATTAATTAAATATTTTTAATATTTAATTAAATCTATGAATTCAATCTACGTATAAATAAATCTAAATAATTTATTTATATTGTTCATTCTTTCATTTCGATTAAATAAATAAGTTTATTTAATCACTTTTCTTATCCATTTCTTAATTAATTAAATAAACATTACGATTTATTTATATTAATTATCATTAAATATTCTTCTCTTCTAATATTCTTCTAAAGTTCATTCACAATTAAATATCTCAAATATTTAATTAAATCTTCTAAAGTCACATCACAATTAAATATTCCCAAATATTTAATTAAATCTTCTATAGTTCTAAAATCAAAAATCAAACTCACATAAATGAAATTAAATAAATTTATTTATTTAATAAATTTTCATTATCTTCAACAACCGTGAAACAAACTGCCAAAACAGAAAAATTAAATTCCTCTGTTCCTGTGCAAGCTTGTTCCCGTGGGTTGAAGACAAGCATCCATTCTTCTCTCCAACCTCCCAACATCTTCCATCTTCCTCTCAAACTCTCCATCTCTCACCATTCAAACTTACCAGACAACCTCACAGCCGTTGATCCTTGCCAGCCAGGATTTTGCCTACAAAAAGTTATAAAAGGACTGCCGGGTCTTGGCAATCACAGAGAAGCTTTCAATAGAATAACTATAGCCAAATTGCAATAGCATAAGTCTTTTAGCATTCACAGTATTCAAGCATCATAGCATAGCATAGTAGCATAGCATATCATGGCCAATCATTCTCATTTCATAGCATCCACAAACTACAACCCCTGTGCATATCCGTATCAGCATTCTCACCTCCACCAGCATATAGGATAGAGAAGCTTTATCACTTTGCATACTCATTCTACAGATTGCCATTTGGAGAAGCCAAGCTTACACAATCTGAGAGCAACAGCTTCGAACAAATTTCTGGAGATAGAGGAAGATGGAACGCCTCCGAAGAAGCTTCATTTATTTCTTTTGAAATCAATTAAATTAGCTTTCCTTTAGTTTAAAGTTTCATTATGTGTGTTTTGTTTATTTCATTTTGATTATACATATTTAACATACACATTTTTGGCGCCCACTGTGGGGAATTTGCCCCTATTTTAACATTTTTTTTTGCAGGTTTCTCTGACAGGTTACGGCCAAAAATAGCGGATTAGCACAAGAAACACATTTTAGAAATACTCATACCCAGTTCAGCACCCATAAGCAATCCTACAGCGCCTGTGACTCATTCTGCAGCGCCTATGATTCATCCTGCAGCGCCTGTGATTCATCTTGCAGCACCTGTGACTCATCCTGCAATGCTCTTAATTCATCCTACAACGCCCATGAACTCTGTTTTAGCGCCCGTGATGTCTGTTATAGCACACTTTTAAAAAGGATGCAAATTGTAATTTGTAACTTAAGTAAGATTTGACTGAATCTGGCGCGACCGCAAACAATAGGAACTTTAAATCAGAATTAAGCAATCCTAGGGTAGTCACATAATTTAAAATCAAGCAATCCTAGGATAGTCACTTCATTCTTTTTATTTTGGGACTAAAAAGAACTCCATGTTTTTGTGAAGCAACATCTTCACCTAGCATAGCAAATTCTTTATTTGGGCTTAAAATTGAATCTTTGTTTGCTTTTTTTTAAACGGTGATAGGCCTATGCTCTCCCCTTAACTGGGTGATCATAATGCCAAACTCATCTATTTCATTTCATGTAATTTTAAGTTTTTATAATACCTTTTAGAGAGCCTGCTCTTGTGGGAAAAAGTACTCACCCAAGAGGAACGACTCAAGTGGGTTCAAGCCAAAGCCAGGCTATTCCACCCCACTCTAAAATTTAAAGCAAAATTGGGGAAACCCTCTTTTGACGGTAGTGTGCAAGATAACCATCCCCAAAGCCTTTGTTCTAAAGGTAGGGAGGTCTCTCGAGGGAGTATATCATTTGCCGCACCGAACGGAAACCCTTACTATGAACTTAGTGTAGTATCCAATTGAAGTCAGTTTCGAACATCATATTAATCACAGTGTAGGGGAGGGAAGAATCTACCCCCAAGATACTCACCATATAACTGCCAAGGACTGTTTGCTCGGGGATCGGTATCCACTTCCGTCACTCTCAGCACTTGGAAAAGACAAAAACAGCCCTTTCGGGGTGACACGACTATGTGAGTCGACGCAGTTCTAAGATGTGGGTTGTTGATTACTATGATGACCTACTTGAGTACTAAGAGTGAGTCTGCTTGAACTATCTATCATGTGTAAAAACCTGTGAAAACAATTTTTGAAAAACCTTTTGATCATACACTTAATGTTTAAAAACAACTATTCTACAACTTGCTTGATGTGTTTTCAATACATTAATTCAGTAAAGATCATCCAAAACTCACAATTACATTGATCACACTTATCATTTTTCAAGACTAGGATCAAATCTCAAAACAATGCATCTTTTCAAACAAGTTTTTGATTATTGATTCAACTTCCCCAACAGGATTCTGATATCCTTTCATCTTGGAAGCCACAATCAAGAGTTAGAAACGTCATTTGATCATATCATAAGATTTTCATCTTATCAGATCAAGACATTATCATTTTTGCACTTATAAACCTGTGATCTAAGTCTAGAAGAACATTTCAAAAGCATATGCCTGTTGTCCACTTTACAACATGGGTGATAGGGAAGAAAATACTTTTCATAGGTTTCGTACTGGGAATAGTTCAAATGATGAAATAACCGATGAAATGATTCAAGAAGTTGAACATGATCCACAGTTTCACCAAATTTTGGACAAGATGTTAGAGCGAGATAAAGAAGGCTACTTTCTTTTCTTAGCAAACCAAGGTGCCAAATTTCCCTCTAACTACAATATGGAGAAAATTAAGGAAGATCCTGAAAAGACTAAAACTCCATTAAATGATCTTAGTAGTCTTCCCCAACAAACAAGAGCACTCCAAAGGCAAATCAATGAAATAAAAGGGGGCACAACTACAAAGTCCTTTGATGGAAATATGAATGTAACCTCTTCTCCTCCAAAAGCAACATCATCCAAATTCAATGTTTTTGAATTTTTGCAAAGGTTACATAAGAATCCCAAATCTAAGCCATCAAATAAAATTGACCAATCCTGTCATGTCATGCATTTATCTTCATCCCCCATAATTTAAAATGAACCTCACGATTTTCTCACTCAAGATAACGATTCCATTCAATCACCTTCTTCTATCATATCCTCTACATCCAATGATTCATTTCAATCTACACATCTCGATCAAAACATTCTACAAACCCTTCCTATCTTTGATCAAGATCCCATCTCTCAAGAACCATATGATGATCCCCTCCTTTCATTATTCACCCATGATAATCCTCTTCCATCTCAAGAACAAAATGTTCTTCCAAGTTCTTCTTCCACTTCATCTAATCAATCTATACCATCCCATGATTCTATTGCATCACAAGAGCATGATAGTTCTTTTGTCCTATCTAATGATGTCTTACCAATTGATGATCAAGATATGATTTCTACAAAATCTCACGATTCCCTTGCTCATCAAGATCAATATAAGCTTCCATTCAAGGATACCCTTTCATCCCATAAAGATGATTATCCTTCTCATGATCAAGATATTCCTTTCATACCACTTCATAATCCTTTTCCAAGTCAAGATCAAAACGCCCCATCATCCCCATGTCAAGAGCCTATCACACCTATTCACGTTATCCATGAACCCCACACCTATAAATTGGGATCCTCCACCTTTATCCATTCTGGTTTACTTCCAAAACCTATCCTCTCATCCATATCATATCCTCCTCACAATGGACTCGCATCTTGTTTCACAAACAATACATATCCCATTGGTAAACGAATGTGTCAAAGTATGAATTACAAAGGAAAAGGTTTAGGCCTTCATGAGCAAGGTATCCTAGAACCCCTTTCTGTCCAAGCATATCCATATTCTCATGGCCTTGGTTATACACCTCATGCTCAACCTAGGTATCCTAGTCCATCAAACTCTCCATCCATCCTAGGTCCTTATCCTAATCCATCAAAAACTCCATCTATCCTAGGTTCTTATCCTAGTCCATCAAACTCTCCATCCATCCTAGGTCCTTATCCTAGCTCATCAACCCTTCCATCCATATTAGGGTCCTACATTTCTCCATCTCCTATTCTTCAAGAACAACAAAAGAACACATCCTTGATCCACTTTCAAAATTCTTCCTTCTTTAACTCATCCATCATACCTCCATATCATTCACCTCAATACACTCCTTCCATTTCTTTTGGAAGCAATTTGGATGCCAAATGTCAAAAGCTTCAATATAAAACTCCACATGTATCAAAGGATCAACATGTCTCCTCGAAGAGTCATGCAAAAATAAAAGAAAATTTGATCCAAAAATCAAAAGGCAATTTTCAAAGGCCACAAAGGCCCATCAAAGCAAAGGCAATTTCCAAAGGTCACAAAGGCCCATCAAAGCAAAAAGGAAAATTTCAAAGACCACAAAGTCCATAAATCAAAAGGAAAAATGTCAAAGGCCCACAAAGAAAAAATCAAAGTCAAAATTCATGAGGATTCCTAAAATTTTCATAAAAGCAATAAAATCTAAATTGGCATCCAAATTTGCTAATCCAAAAGCTTCCTCCAATTTTCCATCTAATAATCTATCACCTTCCAAATCCATTTTTCCTCCATCACTCCACCACCCTTCAAGGTGTGTGTCAATGTTGATCTTTCCAACTTTTCCATCTATCCATCAACAGGTCTTCCAAACTCCTATCCATTATCCAACATTCATCCCCCATCATTCTCCTTTAATCCAAACTTTTGCATAAGTACTTAGATTCTTCCATCATATCATTAATCTGCCAACATTTAGGATTCTAATTCCCATTGCCATGGTTTATTAGAGGGATATTTGGTTGTGAAATTTGATGCTTAAGTCCTTCCTCCATCTCCCTATCATCCATATCCTATCTTCCATATTCCTCTTGCACTCTACACTTAGGGACAAGTTTCATCCATCGTAGCATTCATGGTCATTATCCTTTTTATGCCCATTCCTTACATTTCCACCTTTGATCTTGACAAGGTTAAGGATCTTCTTGAACATCATATATCTTATCTTATGCCATATCTATCATTTGTACATATCTATCATATCCATATCATGCAACAGGGATCCTTATGTTTCATCATGGCTTGATGAAATTTGTACATATCCATACTCTTTAGGTTAAGTTTACACTGGGGGCAAAATGCAGAAACATAGACTGAACAAGAGAGGGACAACAAGCTTTTTGAAGATCACAAACAGACACAAAATAGTTTGTCAAAACACAACAAACATTGCCGTGTCAAATCAACCACAACATGCTTATTCAATGCCAATTGACATCAAAACAACATGATCCAAACAACTATTGAAACGAGAACATCAATGATGATAACCAATTTGGATGATCTTAATCTGAATAATGTTTGAAATATTTTAAGCAAGATTTGAATGGTTGTTTGATTTTTCTATCATATCTCTAAAGCAATTCAATGATGTACTGAACTAGAAAAGCAAGGAAGGAGTATGATTTTTCTTTGTCTGTTGTTTGCGAGGAAATCATTAGTACTATGCAAATTGGTCGCGAGACATGCTCTACTATGTATCATTGATGACATTTCAGAATTTGCATGGGAAATTGGTTAACTCTTGTTTGTTTATGCAAGCAATACTCAGGTCATCTCGGTTCAAAAATACCTAGATGCTTGTATTAACTTGCTATATCAAAAATCATGAAAGTAATACTCAGGTCATCACTAGTGCTAACATACCCTTTGATGCTTGTATTAACTTTCAACATTTCAATGCTCTATGATGACACAAAAAGCACAAATAAGCTCTCCAAATGGCAATATTATACGGATAACCTGCATGGTTAGTATAGATTGCATTCATGTTAGAATCTGCATTTTGCATTTATAGATTTTCCCAAAAGCTGGCAAAGTATACAATGTCTCAATAAAAAAATCAAAGCTGATCACATGAAAACACTATGAGGTGCTACCCCCATATGTTGTTGGTCTCACACCACCTGCTCCTACATTAGAAGATCAGACCATCATTCAAATCAAAATGGATCATCAAATCAATCAAATCAATCCAATTGGAATACATCATTCGACTATCTGTTTTTAACAACTTTAAAAGCAAATATATCAAAATCATGTTTGTTTTTAACAA
Organism: Sequoia sempervirens; assembly: GCA_007258455.2. Classification (NCBI taxonomy): domain Eukaryota; kingdom Viridiplantae; phylum Streptophyta; class Pinopsida; order Cupressales; family Cupressaceae; genus Sequoia; species Sequoia sempervirens. Next base: position 39,485,035 of record VDFB02000020.1, read on the forward strand.
CTTTAGAAGCAAACATATCAACAAATCATTTGTTCTTCATCATCATGGAACACAAATATATCAAAATCATGTTTGTTTTTAACAACTTTAGAAGCAAACATATCAACAAATCATTTGTTCTTCATCATCATGGAACGCAAATATATCAAAATCATGTTTGTTTTTAACAACTTTAGAAGCAAACATATCAACAAATCATTTGTTGTTCATCATCATGGAAAGCAAATTAATCAAAATCCTGTTTGTTTTTAACAACCTTAGAAGCAAACTTATCAAACAACTATTTGTTTTTAACAACTTTAAAAGCAAATTTATCAGCTACTATTTGTTTTTCAACAACCTTGGGAACAAATTTATCAGACAAACATCATCAAATCAGGGCATCTCAATAAGCAAAATTGGGGCATTTTATCATATTTTATCACAGCAGGGGCAATTTAGGTCATCAATTTTTTTATCTCACATCTTTTCAAGTCATTTTCTTCACATCATCATTTTCAAACGATGAATCGACATCATCTACAAAAATCTAAAAATACAAAAAAAATTTCAAAAAAATCAAAATCTTATCGATTCATCGTTCGAGGGGGCATATACCTATCAACATTTGACAATCAACATCTGGGGCAAATTTCAAAATTCTTTGAAGCAATGCGTAAAACACATCACTTCAAAGAGGGGCAAAATGTATACACCTAAAAATGGTCACATCACAATAGTCTGGTAATTAATTAAATATTTTTAATATTTAATTAAATCTATGAATTCAATCTACGTATAAATAAATCTAAATAATTTATTTATATTGTTCATTCTTTCATTTCGATTAAATAAATAAGTTTATTTAATCACTTTTCTTATCCATTTCTTAATTAATTAAATAAACATTACGATTTATTTATGTTAATTATCATTAAATATTCTTCTCTTCTAATATTCTTCTAAAGTTCATTCACAATTAAATATCTCAAATATTTAATTAAATCTTCTAAAGTCACATCACAATTAAATATTCCCAAATATTTAATTAAATCTTCTATAGTTCTAAAATCAAAAATCAAACTCACATAAATGAAATTAAATAAATTTATTTATTTAATAAATTTGTATTATCTTCAACAACCGTGAAACAAACTGCCAAAACAAAAAAAAAAAATTTCTCTGTTCCTGTGCCAGCTTGTTCCTGTGGGTTGAAGACAGGCTTCCATTCTTCTCTCCAACCTCCCAACCTCTTCCATCTTCCTCTCAACCTCTCCATCTCTCACCATTCAAACTTACCAGACAACCTCACAGCCGTTGATCCTTGCCAGCCAGGATTTTTCCTGCAAAAAGCTATAAAAAGGACTGCCGGGTCTTTGAAATCACAGAGAAGCTTTCAATAGAATAACTATAGCCAAATTGCAATAGCATAAGTCTTTTAGCATTCACAGTATTCAAGCATCATAGCATAGCATAGTAGCATAGCATATCATGGCCAATCATTCTCATTTCATAGCATCCACAAACTACAGCCCCTGTGCATATTCATATCAGCATTCTCACCTCCACCAGCATATAGGATAGAGAAGCTTTATCACTTTGCATACTCATTCTACAGATTGCCATTTGGAGAAGCCAAGCTTACACAATCTGAGAGCAGTAGCTTTGAACAAATCTCTAGGGATAGAGGAAGATGGAACACCTCTGAAGAAGCTTCATTTATTTCTTTTGAAATCAATTAAATTAGCTTTCCTTTAGTTTAAAGTTTCATTATGTGTGTTTTTCTTTATTTCATTTTGATTATACATATTTAACATACACAGTTGTGTTGACTAAAGTGGCCATCATTGAATGTTTTGACCTAAACAAAGAAGCCCTGACAAAAAATGATTTGTAAAGAAGTAAAGAAGAATATACTAGATTGAGGAAAACCCATAGAAGTGATGAAGTCCCCATTTACATGAAAGGGGGTGTGAACAATAGGGTGATTCCTATATCCCCTTCTGCTACTGAACCATTTGAAGTCTCAAATTTCCAATTCTATTTCAATAAAACTTACTTTGCTCTCTATCAAGTACTTGGGATAGATTCAGAAGAGCGAATTCCAGGTAGTTTAATGATGATAGCTATGAGGATCCAAAACCTTGAGATAAACATTGAATATGATTTTTCTTCATATCTTGAGAAAGTATTGCATGAAGCATTTCTGCAAGTCAGGGAAAATAGAGCCCCCATAACATTCAGACAATATTCTTTGCAACAACACTTGAAATTATACTAGAATAAAGATAGATGGAGTAAAAGGATGTGTTTGGGTTAGATTGAAAAGTAGGGGAATTTTCTGCCAGTGCAACAATGGTGTTATATATGGGACAATAGATGTAAGAATTCAAATTATGTGATATTCTATGATGAGTTTGTGTACATAATTATGAGAGTTCTTGGCCACCAACCACCAAGACTACACACACTTGTGCTACAATTGTTAAGACCTTTGTATTTGAAACTTGAGCAAGGCCATACTCATAAATTATGTGATTGATTTTTTCTACCAAATACCACAATAATCAGGATTTATGGATGCCCACAGGCCCCACATATAATACCAAAGTTTGTCCCCATTCGTTTAGCCTTTTTAGAGTTCATGTGGCAGATTCTATGGATGAAAAAGAATGTCATTAGTAAACAAAGGAAGGGTACATTTCTACCCAATTTGACATGTTGGGAACTATCAGTGGGATCTGATACACTTGAAGAGTTGCAGAATTATCTAAAATCAAGGTACGCTTTACAGTCTAGAAAGGAAAGAGCTTTTGACCTTGAGGGTCACATGAATTTTGTAAGACACACCATCCTTACCAAGGCTATGGTTACTCACCAGGTTGAATATAAAGTAGATGTAATCAGAAATTATTTCACCCCTCAACAAGTATATGATAGGAGGAGAAAATGGGAAGTTATGAAAAAGCTTGAGGAAGAAAGAAAGATGAAGCTGTTACTAATTTTTTGCTTCCCACACAAATTAGTGAAGTTTTAGGGGAAGATTATTTGTTGGGGTATAAAATTTTTGGTGTTAAGTCATCCAATGAATCCTTGCTTTCAGAATGAAAAAGTTTTCTACGATTGATTTGTTCAAATAATTCAAACAGTTTAGATTAAATTGTTGAACAGTTCAAACAAACCAATAAACAAGTTTCATTTGGAAAGCAGACATTCAAAAAATGTTATGAAAAGCTGAATTATTCTTCTATAATGAGTGTTTCTGTTGATTATCAAAAATGAATTTCTGATCTAAGAGCAATAATGTAGAAATAATCATTCATTTTGATTGCAAAACTTGTGCTTTAAACAATTGCAATTTCATTATTTTAGATTGGTACACAAATCATTACATATCATGAAACAACTGATTTATTAAAAGATATGTCTCTGTAACCCCACACAAGCCGTGGGTATGACTAAGTTGATTAAATTCAACAATTATAAACCATACACCTGAAGATCAACTAAAAGAAGAAAGACACATAAAAGGAAGGTCATGTTCGTCATTGCCTGGGAGGCTGATGTAGGGTTGATTCACTACTCTCTAGCTTCATCTTCGGTGACTTTAGCTCCTTTTCTCTTGAATTCCAGAACCTGTAGTTGATTGTAACAAAATATCCAATTACATGCTTATCAATAGATCAATGATTTATAGTCATTATCAAATTGAATCAACTTAGTCAACATCTGAAAGATAAATGTAAAACTGCCATATCAAATCATCAGGAGAAATCATTGAATTCACTGTTTTTCTAACTTGTTTGTTTCATGTGCAGATACATGAAAAGAAACGTTACTATTTCATCAAATTACAACATGAGTGGGGAGAAATGTGGCTCCCTGAAGGGTTGAGCCCAGTTCATGATAATGGCACAAGCACAATATGGAGGAAAAGCAATTAAAGCTATTATATAAGCTTTTCAATGATAGTGAATATGAATACATGTTAAGTTCATAAAACATCTCTTCAAGGAACTACAAAATTTAAAGATAACAGTGGTACCAGAGGAGTAAACATCATAAGATCAACATTGTGTTTTGCAGAAATACTAAAAGGCAGCCTCTTATTCTTTCATTGCAGATTTTTTAATGCCGAGAAGAGAATAGATTATTGGTTTCCAAAAAATTCAATAAGTTGATAACAATGAAGGTTATAATGCTCAGTCATCAAGAGCAAAGATAAATGCATTATTTTCAGATTCAAAGGACAACATTATTTCATTTACAAAATCTCTGTAATATGCTATCAAAAGACTCAAAAATGAAGGAAAAATATACACTCTTGAGTATCAAGTATAAGAAAGCTTCCATAAAAGAGAGAGATATTGCTTGTTCAAGGAAGCAACAAAATAAAAGTTCCTCTTACTTGTAATCTGAGTATGGAATAAAATTTTTGATTATTTCAAAGAAGCCATTGGATACAATAAATTCATTGAAAGAATGAACAAGGGCAATCTTCATCAGTTGTGTTGTCCGCCCTCTTTTCTTCAAGACTAAGGCAATAACAGGTGGTGAGCAAGTAAAGTCAATGCCATAGTATTCCAGCGTGCAAAGTTTTTAAATGATAAGGTACAACATATGTCAAAATGAGGTTTTATTATGATCCAAATACTAATACAATATGCAATCAAAGGAAAATTTGTAACAACAGGCGTGCTTGCACCATTCTTTTTGTTACACCCCTTCAATCATCATGAAGATAGTGCATGAGTAACATATTTCATAATATAATGGTTTGTTTCATTTTACATCATTCAATACAATGAGTTATCTGTCAAGTTTCTGTTAAATGTAATCCATAAACATGACAATGAAAAAATGAATAACACCTCAACATTATGTGATAGAGTATTTACAAAGTCAATGTTATGATTTTACAGTGGCTACATGGATACATGAAAGGACAGTGATTAGATTCAACAGAAACATTCGTGTTTGAAGCTTTGTTCTTTCAGGAAAGATGACAGAAGGGGTTTGAGGGTCAAATATTAAGTAGGGAAACCATGAGAGTGTATGAAAAGAGTTTTCTTTCTAAGTATAAATAGAGAAACCCTCTTAGGGTTTTTGTTCCAAAATATCAAATATGCTGAAAAAGCCATAAATTTTTACAAAGAATGCTCAAAATAAAAGCCATTTTATATGTAGTCGACCACAACAGTTATTAAGTCAATTGAGAGTAAAGCTTCCACTTTTTGTATGGAACAAACCCTCAAGGAAAAAGGAAATACAAACTCTTATTCAACACCATTGATGAAACAAATCCTCAAAGAAAAAAAATACAACAAAGTGGTGGCCATTGAAGCAAATGTTGCTTTCTTTTTCATGAAAAAGAATACAGAGCCTTCAAGAAGAAATCTTACCTAGTTGAATTTTGATTCAATCTCCAAATACTTTCTTGAAGATACTTGCATAAAGCTTGAAAGAAACAAAAATTTATGTATTCAAAACCTAGCTAGAGTTTATCTATGGCGGCCAAATGAAGAAGATAACACAAAAATAAATGAAACCATCAGGAAAAGTAAGAGAGGTCGCACCTGTAAGCTTGAAAAAGCTTTCAAATACATGAAGAATTTCAGATTTAAAACTTACCTTTAGATTCTTGCATTAAATCTCCAAAGAAAAGCTTCACAATGGCGTTAAATGCAGATTTCCAACACAAAGGCTCGATAGGGATTGATGGTGGCGGCCTCCTCTCATAGCAAGTAGTTTCCAGGAAGAAGAATGAATAAATAAAATGAATGAATTCCTTTAATTCATTTTAGGGTTTGAAACCCTAGGGATGGTCGATGGATAAACTAAAGGCATTTTTGCCTAAAGATTTTTTTAAAAAAAATCTTAATTCATTTGCTAAGGCCGTGACATTTTATGCTTTTTTTTTGTCAGATAGAGACTTAGTCTTTTATAAGTCTTTTTCATTTGATTTTTATTTTTGCATTTTAAAACAATTTTTGTAAAACTTTATTAAAATGATAGTTTAAATCATTTTAATAAAAGTTATCTATGAAAAATGCAAAATAGAGATTTCAAACATAATTTTCAAATGATGAGAGCCTTTATTTTTTGCATCTATTTCAAAAAATGTAAATCTTTGTTTTAAGTGATAATTATAAATCATTTAAAATAAATAATATTTTGAATACAAAGTAAAGTACTTTTGGATGCAATTTCAAATGAATGGAGCATTGAAGCTTTGCACAAATCATGGAGATGGTTGAGGAAGTTATGCCAACCTATGGAGGGAAATCGGGGATTTTGAAGCACTTAATTATGCGTTCACTTTCAGTTTTGAGTTCCATTTAATTGGAGTTTAGTCAAGGAGTGATTTGAGGCACAAAACTTGAGTTCGTTTTCAGTTATAACCCTCTTTTGGAAGGATTTTCAGTTGCATACGACCCATGAGGTTGTTTTGAGATTCACAACTCTTGATGAAGTTCTCTAGCAGTTACATGCCTTGTTTGGAGGAGAAGGAAGACAACACATCATATTTTGGAACCAAGATTCAAATTCAAATTTTTGGAGGATTTTCTATAAGTTTATCTTCTCTCTCATTTCCAGAGGCTAGTTTTGAGTTTGGTGGCTGCAGTAGCAGATTATTCTCACTTTGTAACTCATTTTCTTGTGTGTTCTTGAGATTTGTAATGTAGATATCTCCTATTTCTTAATAAAAAGCTTATTTCCTTCTCCATATCTCTTTGTTCTTTAGTGTTGATTGTGAGTTACAAGATAGAGTACTGTGTTATCCTTTATTTTATTAGATTCCTTCAATGTTGAATATGAAGAATATCATGTCATAGTGTAGGTCTATGCTAGTGATTTCATTCCCTTGCATAAAGATTTGTGAAAACATCTCTGTTTTCCTTTTTTTAAAGCATTAGAAAAGTTAGAGCCTTTCATTAGAATTATTTTTGAAGGAATGAATAACAGAGTTGTGAGATTATGTGGCTTTATTTATTGAGTCTATGTGAGATTTTGGCAGTTTTCAAATCACTTATCAGTTGGTGAATCACCTTGTTTTCCAGTTTTTAGTGTATGCATTATCCTTCTTACCCTTTCCCTCTGTTAAAAAATTAGTATTTTCAAGAAATATCCAAAGGGAGCTAGCCCATAACCTAGAGGTCTATTCTCACCATAGGATACCCATAGCCTGAGAATGGCTCCATGTGCATAAGATTTAAGAGTTTTTCAACTTGTCTTTGGGTGCTAATTCTTGTGTTAACAATTTTGGCACGCCTGGTAGGACCTTGAACTGATTTATCAGTTCAAAAAGAGCTTATTTTGTTTTTGTTATGGTGTGAGCAACAATTTTCTAGCCTTCAAGAAGGAAAAAATTTCACACTTGGCGACTCCACAACTTTGGTTTTAGTAGTTTTTAGTGAGAAAGCACATGAGAAGTTACCAAACAAGACGAAGTGCAGAACTTGTTGAACATTCAGAGCTACCATCAAGAAGTAACAGAGTTGATAGAAGAACAACAAGCCCTAGTTCAACCTTCAGTAATCCTCTATTTATAAGTTATGCAATTCAAATTTTAGCTAGTTCTACTGTTTCAAGTAGTTCATCAAGTAGTATTAGTTCTCTAGTAGTCAATATGGCTCATCCTCCACCTAGGAATCAACCTTTTCTCTCATTTAATCAAGGAAGCCCCTTGAATTTAGCCCAACATAATGATATTCCAACTGCAGCCCTTAAGAGCTTACCATTTTTTACTGGTGAAGATCAGACAACAACCATTGAGCACATTCGAGATGTGGCTTCATTATGTGGTTTGCATCATATTACTGACCAATACATTGCAGTAAGGCTCTTGGCAGCCTCTCTTACAGGTAAAGCTTTTCAATGGTTTAGAGGGCTACCTGTAAATTTAATTACAACATGGGATCAGATAGGAGAGAAGCAGAATAAGTAGTTTGAGGACGAATTGGACCATCTCTCATTGGTGGAGCAGCTCACTACCATCAAAAGATCTCCTCATGAACATTTGGTGGACTTCAACTATCATTTCAAGAAGACTTGGAATAGCATTCCAGCCTCAGTAAAACCTTCTACTGACTATGCATTTTTTTTTATTTGAAAGCTTTGAATAGTGATATTTCGCTTGCTATACAGTCTATGGGTGGGGATTCTTTACCAACAACATTTGATGTTGCTATTAGAGTAGAAAATAGTTTAATTCAGGCTGGTAAGTTAGCACCTAGACCTCCAATGCCATATTTTGCTGACATACAACCAATTATCCTAGTATTACCATCTACTGTAGCTGTTGTTCCTTCATTCCCAACTTTCAATAATCAAGTAGCAGCTCAAGAGCATGTTGTTCCCACTCAATTCCAAGAGTTGCTAAGCATAAAAGAGCAAAATGATAACATACAAAAGACCTTGCAGACTTTTGGTAATGAGCTAGTCAAGATTAAAAAGCAGCAATATCAACCACCTTACCAAGCTCCCCTTCAGTCTAATCCTCAAATTCAGAGGAGGAATTTCAATCAAAGGCCTTTTCAGCCTTATAATCCCAATGCCCCTAGTTCTTCCAAAGAGGTAGTACCAGTGCCAAATAACATGTCAGCTAATTATGAATGGTGTTTTCCATGTAATCAACCACATAATCAATCTACTTGTTCTAATGGTATTCTGAATCAAGCATTAATGGTGCAAAGTAGTGCTGTTGTTCCAAAAAATTCTTCTCATGAGGCTCATGAACAACACTTTTCTCATGCAGAACAAGGGAATCCATATGTCACCTTCATGAATTGGCAAGGTGAGGAGTTTTGTGGGGTCAATAATGCACAAAATCAGTCAGGTGATTCTATAGCAGCCAATACAAGGAGTAAGAAAAGGGCTGTGGACTTGGGGTAACAACCTGTGATGAGCAAAGATTAGCCTAAATCACAAGTTCAATCAGCACAAGTACAAAAGGATGTTGCTATTCTTAAAGGACAACAAAAGGTTAGTACTGGTAATTTTAACATATTAGATCATATGAAGAAAGCACATGTTAGTGTTTCCATGTGGGATTCTTTAGCTCTTCCTGGGAAAAAAGATCTATTACATGAGGCACTGTTAAAGTTTTCTTTATCTGATGATGTTTCTAATCGTCAATCTTCTAAGGCTGTGTTTACCAATGATTCTCAAGAAAAGAAAGAGCAACATACCACCATAGTTAAGCCACCCCTGTTTTATGTAACTCTGATTATTGGCCAACATTTAGTACACAATTGTATGATTGATTCAGGGGCCAACCATTTTATGATGCCCAAGCAAATCATAGATAAATGGTGTAGGAGCACCTTATCAAATTTTGCCTCCATGAGGAATTTTGTTTTTGAAATTTGATTCAATTTAGTGTCTTAACCTTGTAATAAGGACTTTGAGGTTATTTTCATATGATTAGGAGGTAAATGTTTAGTGTTTTGGGTCAAAATTGAAATTAATGTAAAAAAGATGTCAATATATATCAAAGTTGTCACAAATATGCAAAATTGTAAAGAGGGAATATGAAAATTCATGAACAATGGGAGGTAGTTAGAAGATAAAAATACAGTTGAAATTCCTTTAAAAAGGCTTTGTAAACCATTTTGAGTTCGAGGGTGATTGAATAAAAGATTGAGTTCAATGTAATTCACTGTTTTTTTTACATTTTCTTCATAAAACCATTGATTCCAGGTCATGTACGACTCTGTATGAGCTCAAATGTTTGGATGAATGTTTGTAAGTGTTGATATTCTCAATCACCTTCCTTATGGATTTTATTTCATGTAGATTGGTTCATTTTTGGTGAAGTTATGGTAATTTTTGTAAATACAGTCAAAACCCTCACTAGGGTAAACAATAGATAATAAATGTTGTTTTCTCTCTTGTCAACCGGTGGAATCATCTAATTTTTGGTGAGATTAGTATTCTAAATATGTCCTTTCATATTTCATTGGTTTTGGATAAAAAAGATACAATTGGTGTGGAAGAAATTAAGATTTATGACTGCTACAGTCTGTAAAAGCAGAGTTTAGGGAAATAAATGTATTAGGGTTGTGGAAATCTTTGTGGGAATGGATCTTTGGTGGACTTATAAGCATATGCAGGTCGAGTAGAGACTGTTTGAAGATTTTATTGTGAGAAATTGAACTTGGAAATAGAAGAACCAATAGACCCCTATTGTCAGAGGCTCAATTAGGCCTATCTAAGAGCGGTAAAGCCTCAATTTGAATACTTTTCTTCAAAGTAACCATTATTGAATTTTTGATATGTTTTAGAACCCTTAAATGGGTGTCCAAAAAAAATTTCACAGTCTAATTTGGAGGAGGATCTTGTAAGATAAATGCTGACAGTCCTTTGTGAATTGCTACAAGCATTGGGCAACCTTGATAAGGAATTGTCTTTAAATAATGTAATATGAGTTCTTGGAATTGGTAAATAGTTGAATCAAGTTGCTTTAGACCTGAAAGTAACATCCCAAGTGTTAGATAAAACATATTTGTCTTGAGTGGTGAATTTGTGGTTGAAGCTTGTAAATGTCAATATAACTCTTTTGGGACAGTCATGATAACTTGATGGAAATATGGAAGGGAAGATTATTGTAATGGTTTGTTTTGTTGAATTTAAGGTTCTTGATGAATGGTAGAGACAATGGTGGCCATGTTTGAGTCAGATTTAATGGGAAATATAGTTGAATAAGTGTGCCAAATGACCTACAAGTGAACGGTGAGTTGGAGATGTTTTGAGTTAGTCAAATTAAGATTTTGAAGGTGTTGATTTCTTCCTTTGTACTTGCATCAAATTGGTATCAGAGCCCAGGAAAGATTTAGGCTGGTGAGTTGTAGTTGTGGTTTGTGTTTGGTGTTGTTTTGTGGTTGGTTGCAAGCTATGTGAGAACCTGGTTGCTGCCATTGAGAAGGTAGAGATAAAGTTGAGAAAGGTGGAAGCAAGAGGAAGCTTGCTTGAAGAAGAAAGGATGGAAGTAATAAGAAGATGTTTGTAGGCAGAGGAAGAGAGAAAGAAGAAGAAGAAGAGATAAGCAAAGTTTGACAAAGAAATAGTTGAGTTGAAGCAAGAGTTGAAGAGGTTTGAGAAAGAGTTCCAGGATTCTATGATGAAGCAATGGACAAGTTGGCACTTGAAGGTAACTAGGAAAGTTTCATGGCCTATAAGGAAGATAATCAAGAAGAGAAGAAGACAAATGAGGATGAAAGAACAAGAAGTATTTGAATATGCAAAGGAAGAGTTTATGGATGAAGACAAAGATGGTGTAGATATTCCCAAGCATGAAGGGATAAAGGACCTGATATTATAAGAAGACTTTGAGTTGATTGAAGTGATAATTAAAGAAGAATTGGTATTCGAGGTTTGTGAGGAGCTGAAAATAGATGGAGGTATTGTGTTAGGACTAATGTGTCATTTCTTTATTGTGCTATTGTTTTGGACAAGGATCAAGTTGCAGGTTAAAGGACAAGGAGAGAAACAAGGTATTGTGAAGCATCAAAGCATAATGATTCTAATTTCAGAGGGAGAGCAAGACATGATGCTGATTTGCATGGAAAAATTCAAACCCAAGGTGAAAATGAAGGTAGTTGAGAGTAGTTTCAAGATGGAGTAGAGGTAGAGCATACAAGGAAAGCATGTTTGTGGACAACTTCATATTCAAATGGACTTGAATTTCATTTGGCTGGGAGTTTGGTGTAGGAGCACCTTATCAAATTTTTCCTCCATGAGGAATTTTTTTTTTGAAATTTGATTCAATTTAGTGTCTTAACCTTGTAATAAGGACCTTGAGGTCATTTTCATATGATTATGAGGTAAATGTTTAGTGTTTGGGGTCAAAATTGAAAATAATGTAAAAAAGATGTCAATATATATCAAAGTTGTCACAAATATGCAAAATTGTAAAAAGGGAATATGAAAAGTCATGAACGATGGGAGGTAGTTAGAAGATCAAAAGACAGTTGAAATGCCTTTAAAAAGGCTTTGTAAACCATTTTGACTTCGAGGGTGATTGAATAAAAGATTGGGTTCAATGTAATTCATTGTTTTTTTTACATTTTCTTCAGAAAATCATTGATTCTAGGTCATGTACGGCTCTGTACGGGCTCAAGTGTTTGGATGAATGTTTGTAAGTGTTGATATTCTCAATAACCTTATGGCTTTTATTTCATGCAAAATGGTCATTTTTAGCGAAATTATGGTATTTTTTGTAAATACAGTTAAAACCCTCATTAGGGTAAATAGTAGATAAGAAATGTTTTTTTCTCTCTTGTCAATCAGTGGAATCATCTAATTTTTGGTGAGATTAGTATTCTAAATATGTCCTTTCATATTTCATTCATTTTGGATAAAAAAGATACGATTGGTGTGGAAGAAATTGAGATTTATGACTGCTACAGTCTGTAAAAGCAGAGTTTAGGGAAATAAATGTATTAGGGTTGTGGAAATATTTGTGGGAATGGACTTTTGGTGGCCTTATAAGCATATGTAGGTCGAGTAGAGATTGTTTGAAGAGTTTATTGTGAGAAATTGAACTTGGAAACAAAATAACCAATAGACCCCTATTGTCACAGGCTCAATTAGGCCTATCTAAGAACAATAAAGCCCCAATTTGAATACTTTTCTTGAAAGTAACCATTATTGAATTTTTGATATGTTTTAGAACCCTTAAATGGGTATCCAAAACACATGTCATAGTTTGATTTGGAGGAGGATAGTGTAAGATAAATGCTGATAGTCCTTTGTGAATTGCTACAAGCATTGGGCAGCCTTGATAAGGAATTGTCTTTAAATCATGTAATCTGAGTTCTTGAAATTGGTAAATAGTTAAATCACTTTGCTTTAGACCTGAAAGGAACATCCCAAGTGTTAGATCAAACATATTTTTCTTGAGTGGTGAATTTGTGGTTGAAGCTTGTAAATGTCAATATAACTCTTTTGGGACATTCATGATAACTTGATGGAAATATGGAAGGGCAGATTACTATAATGGTTTGTTTTGTTGAATTTAAGGTTCTTGATGAATGATAGAGGAAATGGTGGCCACGTTTGAGTCAGGTTTAATGAGAAATATAGTTGAATAAGTGTGCCAAAAGACCTACAAGTGAAAGGTGAGTTGGAGATGTTTTGAGTTAGTCAAATTAAGATTTTGAAGGTGTTGATTTCTTCCTCTGTACTTGCATCAATAAAGTGGGAATGGAGTATGATCCATTAGAAAAGGGGGTGGTTTAACTAGATAGTACTGCTGTTAAAATAGTAGGAGTCATTAAAAATATGAGTCTTACATTGCACGCATGTCCAAATTTCTCAATACCTCAGGACATTTATGTCATAGAGTTACCTCAATATTTTGCCATATGTTTATCACGAGACTTTATTGCTAAAATTGGAGGATACTTGTCCTTTGATTGGTCACATATGTTGTTTAGAACTAGATATGGCACCAAGGTTACCATCAAATCATAACCTGTTGCTAAGAATAATATTGAGCCATATAATGCAAGTGCCATTAATAAAGCAACTACTGTTAATTGTGCTCTTTTTAATCAAGAAAATATTCTTCCAGCTAAAGAGACTAGTACACAGATATAGAATATCCCTGATGTTCTATTGGATGACTGGGCAACAAAGAATGTTCATAATTCTTCAAATGAACAACATGAAGAGGTAAATTTGGGTGTTTATTTGATGTATGAATCTGATTTTGTCATTCCTAATCTTGTCAAGAGTGATGAACAACAAGTTGATCAACAAGTAAACGAGGTTTGGAAGCTGTTCTTTGATGGTTCAAGGAGTAGAAATGGTGCTGGAGGTGGTTGTATGCTCATTTCTCCAATTGGTGAAAAATATTATTTTGCATTCAGGTTCACATTTAGCTACACCAATAATACAACTGAATATGAAGCTCTAATTCATGGTCTTCAATGGGAAAAAAAGAGAGGTATTTGTTTTTTACAAGTTTTTGGTGATATAGAGTTAATTGTCAATCAAGTTAGAGGCCTCCATACTACTAAAAATGATCTTCTGAAGTCTTATAAGCATAGATTATAGGATCTTATTGAAGATTTTCAAGCTTTTAATTTGCTGTCAATTCCCAGAACTGAAAAATAATCATGCTGATAGACTAGCAGCCATTGGCGCTCAATATAATATCCCAAATGATATCAATAATTCTAAAGAACAAAAATATGTAAAAGTAATTGTTAGGTCGTCAATTCCTAACAATAATGAGTATTGGAAAGTCTTTGACAGTGACCAACAAATCATTAATTTCTTGAGAGAAGTAGAATTTTTCAATGATAATAAAGAGAAACTCAAACAACAATATGAGGACTAGATCATACAACTGAAAACCAAAAAACTGCCCAAAGGCTTGGTTACATTGGAGTCTATTTTTAATATAGATGATCAAGTTAGAAAAGAAAAAGCTAGCTTGCAAATTAAAGAAGATCATTATGAAGGTGTTGAGATCTTCAAATATAAGCTTTTGGAGCTTGGTAAGGTATGCACATTAGAAGAAAGGCATGCATTTATTTTACTTTGTCAAGAATTCAGTGACATTTTTGCATGGGAATATTTTGATCTAAAAGGTTTTGACCCTTCTATTACACAACATACCATTGAACTTGAACCAAATGCCAAGCCTATAAGACAAAAATAGAGGCCACTTAACCCCAAGCTTGAACCCCTCATGATCAAAGAATTGAATAAGCTCATTGAGAGTGGTATTATTTATCCAATTAAACATACCTCTTGGGTATCCAATCTTGTACTTTTGAGAAAGAAAAGTGGTGAAATCAAACTTTGTGTCAATTTCAGAGACCTTAATAGAGCTTCTCTAAAATATTGTCACCCTTTACCTTCCATGGAACAAATTCTTCAAGTTGTTTCAGGTTCTGAGAGATTCTCTTTATTAGATGGCTTCTCAGGATATAATCAAATCCTGGTTAAGGAAGAAGATTAGTTTAAGACAACATTTACAACAAAATGGGGTACAATGGCTTACAAGAGGATGCCATTTGGTTTGTCAAATGTTGGAGCTACTTTTCAGAAAGCTATGGACATGGCTTTCAAAGGCTTGATGTATAAGATTGTATTAGTTTATTTGGATGACATAACTATTTTTTCAAAAAAATCAAATGAACACTTTGATCACTTGAGAAAAATCTTTGAAAGGTGTAGAGAGTTTGGTGTCTCTCTTAACACAAAGAAATTTGTATTTTCTATTCATGAAGGTAAATTGCTTGGATATATTGTATCAAAACATGGCATCTCCATAGATCCAAAAAGAATAATTGTTATTATTTCTCTTCCTTTACCAACAAACAAGAAAGGTCTGCAAAGTTTCCTAGGTAGAATCAACTTTGTAAGAAGATTCATCCCATATGTTGTTGTAATGCCCCACCACGTAACCTTAAAGAATGTTGCAAACACAACGAAAGTGTAGTAATTTTTTCTTTTTTTTATAAGGTAATATATTAACATGTGATATGATCAACACTAGCGCATACAATCTCTAAGATACACGACAAGGTATTAAATTCAAATTCTACTTATACCAAAGTAAACTATCCATCGCATTTAATCACTACTCATAAATTTAAGATCATACATTCAATAACATTAAATACATCACATGAGATATATGTACAATAATGGTTCATTCTTACATTGCATTCAATATAATAATTACAATACTCATTTCCAAATGAGGTAGATCATACATAAGAGTTACAATTACAAGTTACAAGAATTCTCCTCGAACACAATAGAGGATTGATATATAAACAAGGTATCCAACTGATATAAATGAGACATAAGAGAAAGTACAAATCCAATGGTACACGCGAGCTCTCCAATCAGGAAGTACCCGCCATCATAAACAAGAACTAGGGACCCAATGGTGTAAGGTGCACGTTCCACCCAACCAAGTGGTACCCGTAGGCCCACCCTCTGTGCTAGGAGATAGTAAAAAGGTTCCCTAGACAAAACTGACAACCACTAGACATAGGAGATCTCAAGACTAAACAATACAAGTACAAGACACAACATGAGAGTTACATTGCTTCCAAAATAAAGAATCGAGTACAACCACTATACAATACAATCTGACTGTTGTCATAGGAAGAGTGTCACACATAATTTGCTATGAGTTACCTGGGCGCAACCTTCCTAGGCTACCAGACCCCCATCTTGGGTTACCCTGGCTATCTCTACAGGCCGTCAGACCCTCATACAAACTATGCTTCTCATCTCATCTCAAGCCTAAACAAGCGCATGAGTCATGAGAGAACATACATTATCTTTATTTATGTGAGAGTTCCCCATTAATTCTTTTAAGTTATCACTTGATTAAACCCTAAGTGAGTTACCTTGACGCTCCTTTGTGTTCCGGACCCCCACAAAGAGCCACTCTCCTACTGACAACACTAGGGTCAAACCACATACCATGGGTAAACAAGGTGCACAAAAAATGGTAACAAATATTGACCATACTGTAAAGGTCAACTCAACCCGTTCATAGTACCCGGGTAATCAATTGATTAAGAAACACGCACACTACCCAAGAAAATTCAAAGGGCCAATCCATAACATAAACTACCCCCACATGAAATAAGTTCCTCTGGAAGACTTACTAACTTAATTAACCCAAATTGCCCAACTGATGTAACAAAAGAAATCACAACTTAACAAGCATTTTAGGCAAATAAATACACTATCGTTAGGATTTCCTAAATCCAATTAATTCAATAACACATCACTTGCAATTATTCAAAGTAAATATAATTCCATTTGCAATATAAGGAAATAAAATAAAACTATTTGTTTAATCTCCAATTCCACAATTACACATAAATAAAATATATTTCTCTTTAAATACATTTTATTTAAAATATTTACTTGTGTATTTAAAACATCTATTATATCAAAATACACAATTAAATAAATATAATTAAATATGTATATAATTAAATATGTATAAATACATATAATTTTTATATACATATAAATATATTATTTAATTATTAAAAATTAATTTACAATATCCAATTATTTTAGAATATATATATTTAAATTTATTATTTATTCATTTACAAATAAATCACAATTACCAATATCACTATATATATATATGTCATGTATATTGTAAACAATATATATATTTTATATTAACAATAAAACATAATTAAAAAAATATCGAAATTGCATAATTATCTGGGTGGATGAAATGGTTAGAAAGTCATTTAAATGGCTGGGCAGACAAATATAAAACAACCATATGAGGCTGGCTGTGGCTACCTTCACAACCATCCCCATTAGTGGGGTGCGCTGTTGTGGAAGGCAACACTGGGGGTTGCCTCCACAATGCGCCTCCCACTATATGGTGGTAGTTGTGGGGGTAGGCCCCCAACCCTCCACAAATAATTTTTCCCTTGCAATTTTTTTATAAAATTTCCCCTATGCTTTATCAAATCCATCGTACGGAAAAATACATACAGGCCTTTTTAAAATAAGCAAAATTTCTTCAGATTAATTTCCAGACATATTCATAAAAGCATATATATATATATATTTGTATGTGTATATGAATATATTTCATATATATATATATAAAACAATTAACTCAAATGTTTCATTGGGGAAAATTTTAGCAAAGTTTTCTACTAGAAAATAAATTTATTTTCAGAGAAGCTTTCTACAGGAAAAAGATTCATAAAATTTAACAAATGTTTCCAATTTCCTTAGTTTAACCAGAGGAATTCATTTGCAAGTCTACAGAGGTTTTCTTTTGTTTTCTTTTGAAATTTTCTATTGTTTAACAATAATTTTCTATGAGGCTCTCTATTTTACTGTAAAGTTTTCTACAAAGCACAACATCTTCACAGTAATTTTACACACAAAGGCTATCAACAAGTTTTTCTATAGGAATGTTTTCGACAAAACCTTTACAAAAATTTCACACAAAGAAGCTTTCAATATATTTTTCTACAAAAGCTTTAATCAAATTTTCTTCTTCAGGCAATCTTTCCATTTAACAAATTTAACAAAGCTTATGCTAAATTGAATTTTTATACAGACAATCTTTTCAAAACAAGAAAATAAATATATAAATAACAAGGAACTTGTTTTTCTGAAGCTTGAAGAATTGAAGGTTGGAGCAAAGCTTCGCCTTCTGAGTTCAATTCCAAAAAAAAAAACCCTTTCCAAAATCTCCACTTCTAGAAAGATGCAAAATACTGGGCCAAAAATATTCCTGAGAACTTAAAAAAAACAATTTCCCAGCCAATTTCCTCTTTTTTTTTTTTTTCTTTTTCCGTGCAGTTACTTCTTGCCTTTCATAGTTATGACAAATATTCTCTCTGAGAATAATCTTTCAACAAGAGTGAATAATAAATTGTTACTCACACACATGGCTATTCCAAAATATCTATTAACCAACTTTTAGATATTTTCCCTTTTTTATAATTACAAAGAATTTGTGTTATTATAATAATTTAAAATTCTACAATTTAATATTATCTTCTATATGCAATTTAAAATTCAATTCCACATAATAATATCTAAATAAAATTTAATCTAATAAATCTAATTACCTTATAAAATAAATTTAATCATAAAAATTAAATTACTTTGCAAAATAATTAAATTTAATTAATTAAGTTAAATACAAGGCTTCAAACAATACTATTTAAAATTAATTAAATAACACTAAGATCATTAAAAATATTAATCTAACATTAATTCACAAAATAAACCTTGCATAGATAAATAACAATTAACAAGGCAAATGTAGACGTGACAACCAAACATAGTGGACATAAATCGACGACACACTGTGACTAGGTTTGTGGCTAGACTAGGAAAAACCTCATTACTATCTCCCAATCAACAATACTGTTGAGCCTGGACACGCCCAGACCTATGAAACCAGGTGGAGTCGATGTCATGTACCTGCAATCCTACAATCAAACAAACGTCGTACATGTATTTACATAAATCATGATTCAAACACACCGTGAAGAGAAAATTGTGGAATCATAGGGTGCTCGCAAACGAGTGATGCAATACTGTTCTCTTCACCAATACAATGTCACATCAAACTGACGAAATACATATCAATTAAACTACCATGAGCATAGATAGCAATATCATCTCAATAAACATCTATGCTATCATAAAGCATGTCACAAATAATCACCATCCAAATAGTGTATCAACACATCATAAAATAAATCCACCATCGCTCTACTGTTAGCGATCAAATACATCAAAACAAAGTATCAAGGTCTATCAAGGTAAAAACACACTGTCTAAAACATAAGCAAATCGGAGGGGTACTACAGTTGTTGAGTTATTAGTGCCTTTGACTTCAATGTTAAAAAATAATGTTTCTTTTAGTTGGACTAAGGAAGGAAAGAGAAGTTTTCAGCTTATCAAGGAAGCACTTGTAGTTGCTCCTACTCTGTTAAACCCATATTTCTCAAAAGACTTTATACTGTATGCATATGGAAATATTGATAGTATTGCAGCTATGCTAGTTTAGGAGAATGATCATGGGTTAGAACAACCCATAGCTTTTTTTAGTCAAAGTCTTAAGGATTATGAGCTTAATTATTCCTTTATTGAAAAGCATGTCTTAGTTGTTATCAAAAGTTTAAAGAAATTGAAACATATGATTTCTAATAACATGATTAAATTGTTGGTTGCTCATCCTTCAGTTAAATAATTTTTGCTGAATAAAGATTTGAATAGCAAAAGAGCTGGTTGGGTGACAAAAGTGATGGAATATGACCTTGAGATTAAGGTTACCAAGCTGATAAGAGCTAAAGGTCTATGTGAACAACATATAGAGAACAATAACAACAATATAAGAGAAGAAGAAAATGTTGTTTTAGTTCCTTAGGATGAGGAACAAATTGCCACACCAGTTTCTCCTATAGGTTGGGTGAGAAATGACACATTTCTTGTTAACTAGTGAGTGTCCTCTCGGTTTAAGTAAATAAAAAAGAAGGTACTTTAGGCTGCAGTCAATACCTTATGTACTTTTGAATGGTTTTTTGTTTAGAAAATATTTTCATGGTGTTTTGCTTAGATGCATAGAAGCTTATCAAGTTGATAAAGTGTTACATAAGTTTCATGAAGGATCAGCTGGTCGTCATTTCTCTCCAAGAGCTGCAACTCTTAAGATAATGAAAGGAGGCTATTACTGGCCTACCTTATTCAAATATGCCCATTGATGGGTGATAAAATGTAAGGAGTGTGCCATATTTCCAGGAAAAGAGAAGCTAACAACCTTTTCGTTACAACCAATTCAGATTGAACAACCCTTTATGAAGTGGGGCTTAGATTTTATTGGAGTCATAAACCCACCATCAAGTGTAGGCCACAAGTGGGTGCTCACAGCCACTGATTATTTTTCAAAATGGACTGAACCTGTAGCACTTAAAGAAGCAAATGACAACTATTCTGAACTTCTATGAAGAGCTAATAACCAGGTTTGAAGTTCTTGAATCAATAGTTTCAGATAATGCACTTGCTTTCATAGGAACTAAGATATCTGAGTGGGATGTTAGAAATGGTGTTTATTTGAATACATCTTCTAATTACTATCCTCAAGGCAATGGACAGGTTGAGTCCACTAATAAGAACCTTCCGAGGATTATCAAGAGGACTATGGAAGGTAATCAAAGAGATTGGCATACAAAGTTGAAATTAGCCTTGTGGGATGATAGAATTACACCAAAAAGATCAACAGGATTATCACCATACATGCTTGTGTATGTAAAAGAGGCAAGGGTACCTATTTCACTTGAACTTCCAGCCCTTGATCTAGTCAATCAACTTGATATGATTGAAGAAGAGCCTATGACAATAAGATTGGCTCAGTTGATTGAACTAGAAGAAACTAGAGCTGAAGCAATCAAAAAGATTGAGCAACATCAAGCTCAAGTGAAGAGGTCATTTGATAAGAGAGCATCTCCAAGAGTCTTCCAAGAGGGTGATATAGTGCTAAAGTGGGATGAACTTAAAAGTAGACCTGGAAAACATTCCAATTTTGATGCATTCTAGACTGAACCTTACATCATAATTGAGCGGAAATAACATAATTACTTCAAATTATCTAAGTTGGATGGTGAAGTGGAGCCAATCCTAGTAAATGGGATTCACCTCAAGCATTGCTTTTGAGGTATGATCTGAATCTGTACATATTTGAGTAGATTCTAGATGTTCAATAAGTGTTGCTGCACATAGATTAGTTACATCCTTGTTTTCCCTAAGTGCTTTTTTTTGCACAATTGGTAGTTTACTTTCAATTTTGTTGGGGGAGAAATAAAATCTCTACTTTTAATAATTATAGTTCAATGAAATAGACACCTCTCATTCATAACATGGAATGGAGCTTCAATGTCATGAACAACAAATGTATACTCCATGGAACTATAACTAGTAAAATCAAAGTTACAAATAGTTACAACAGTATGAGTAAATTATGTATAAAACTTTTTTGAGTCAAGGAAAGGAAAAAATAAACTCCATGCCCAATGGATAAGCAAGGAAACTGACCTATTTTTTTAGCACGCAAACACCCCTAAGAGGTTGCCATAAATGTTACTAATGTTTTGCTTCCCGCACAAATTAGTGAAGTTTTAGGGGAAGATTATTTGCTGAGGTATAAATTTTTTGGTGTTAAGTCATCAATGAATCCTTGCTTTTAGAATGAAAGAGTTTTCTAGGATTGATTTGTTCAAATCATTCAAACAGTTTAGATTAAATTGTTGAACAGTTCAAAAAAACCAATAAACAAGTTTCATTTGGAAAGTAGACATTCAAAAAATGTTATGAAAAGATGAATTATTCTTCTACAATGAGTGTTTATGTTGATTATCAAAAATGAATTGCAAATCTAAGAGCAAGAATGCATAAATAATCATTCATTTTGATTGTAGAACTTGTGCTTTAAACAATTGCAATTTCATTATTTTAGATTGGTACACAAATCATTACATATCATGAAACAACTAATTTATTAAAAGATATGTCTCTATAACCCCACACAAGCTATGGGTTATGACTAAGTTGATTAAATTCAACAACTATAAACCATACACCTGAAGATCATCTAAAAGAAGAAAGACACATAAAAGGAAGGTCATGTCCGTCATTCCCTAAGAGGCTGATGTAGGGTTGATTCACTACTCTCCAGCTTCATCTTCAGTGACTTTAGCTCCTTTGCTCTTGAATTCCAGAACCTATAGTTGATTGTAACAAAATATCCAATTACATGCTTATCAATAGATATATGATTTATAGTCATTATAAAATTGAATCAACTTAGTTAACATCTGAAAGATAAATGTAAAACTGCCAGATCAAATCATCAGGAGAAAACATTGAATTCACTATTTTTCTGACTTGTTTGTTTCATGTGCAGATACAAGAAAATAAAAGTTACTATTTCATCAAATTACAACATGAGTGGGGAGAAATGTGGCTCCCTGAAGGGTTGCGCCCAACTCATGGTAATGGCACAATCACAATATGGAGGAAAAGCAATTAAAGCTATTATATTAGCTTTTCAATGATATTGAACAAGCATACATGTTAAGTTCATAAAACATCTCTTCAAGGAACTACAAAAGTTAAAGATAACAGTGGTCCCAGAAGAGTAAACATCATAAGATCAACATTGTGTTTTGCAGAAATACTAAAAGGCAGCCTCTTATTCTTTCATTGCAGATTTTTTAATGCCAAGAAGAGAACAGATTATTGGTTTCCAAAAAAATCAATAAATTGATAACAATGAAGGTTACAATGCTCAGTCATCAAGAGCAAAGATAAATGCATTATTTTCAGATTCAAAGGACAACATTATTTCATTTACAAAATCTCTGTAATATGCTATCAAAAGACTCAAAAATGAAGGAAAAATATACACTCTTGAGTATCAAGTATAAGAAAGCTTCCACAAAAGAGAGAGATATTGCTTGTTCAAGGAAGCAACAAAATAAAAGTTCCTCTTACTTGCAATCTGAGTATGGAATAAAATTTCTAATTATTTCAAAGAAGCCATTGGATACAATAAATTCATTGAAAGAATGAACAAGGGAAATCTTCACCAGTTGTGTTGTTCGTCCTCTTTTCTTCAAGACTAAGGCAATAATAGGTGGTGAGCAAGTAAAGTGAATGCCATAGTATTCCAGTGTGCAAATTTTTTAAATGGTAAGGTACAACAGATGTCAAAATGAGGTTTTATTATGAGCCAAATACTAATACAATATACAATCAAAGAGAAATTTGTAAGAACAGATGTGCTTGCACCATTCTTTTTGTTACGCCCCTTCAATCATCATGAAGATAGTGCATGAGTAACATATTTCATAATATAATGGTTTGTTTCATTTTACATCATTCAATACAATGAGTTATCTGTCAAGTTTCTGTTAAATTTAATCCATAAACATGACAATGAAAAAATGAATAACACCTCAACATTATGTGACAGAGTATTTACAGAGTCAATGTTATGATTTTACAGTGGCTACATGGATACATGAAAGAACAGTGATTATATTCAACAGAAACATTCATGTTTGAAGCTTTGTTCTTTTAGGAAAGATGACAAAAGGGGTTTGAGGGTCAAATATTAAGGCAGCCATGAGAGTGTATGAAAAGAGTTTTCTTTCTAAGTATAAATAGAAAAACCCTCTTAGGGTTTTTGTTCCAGAATATCAAATATGCTAAAAAAGCCATAAATTTTTACAAAGAATGCTGAAAATAAAATCTATTTTATATTCAACTGTAGTTGACCACAACAATTATTAAGTCGACTGAGAGTAAAGCTTCCAGTTTTTGTATGGAATAAACCCTCAAGGAAAAAGGAAATACAAACTCTTAGCCACGACCATTGATGAAACAAACCCTCAAAAAAAAAAAATACAACAAAGTGGTGGCCATTGAAGCAAATGTTGCTTTCTTTTTCAGGAAAAAGAATACAGAGCCTTCAAGAAGAAATCTTACCTAGTCAACTATTGATTCAATCTCCAAACACTTGCTTGAAGTTGCTTACATAAAGCTTGAAAGAAATAGAAATTTTTGTATTCAAAACCCAGCTAGAGTTTATCTATGGCGACTAGATGAAGAAGATAACACAAAAAAAATGAAACCATCAAGAAAAGAAAGAGAGGTCGTGCCTATAAGCTTGAAAAATCTTTCAAATGCATGAAGAATTCCAGATTTAAAACTTACCTTCAAATTCTTGCATTAAATCTCCAAAGAAAAGCTTCACAATGGTGTTAAATGCAAATTTCCAGCACAAAGGCTCGATAGGGTTTGATGGTGGCGGCCTCCTCTCACAACAAGTAGTTTCCATAAAGAAGAATGAAT
This sequence comes from Sequoia sempervirens, assembly GCA_007258455.2. Classification (NCBI taxonomy): domain Eukaryota; kingdom Viridiplantae; phylum Streptophyta; class Pinopsida; order Cupressales; family Cupressaceae; genus Sequoia; species Sequoia sempervirens. The sequence goes on from VDFB02000020.1 coordinate 39,509,410, forward strand.
AAACAAAATGAATGCCTTTCATTTATTTTAGGGTTTGAAACCCTAGGGATGGTCGATGGATAAACTAAAGGCATTTTTTCCTTAAGATTTAAAAAAAAAAAATCTCAATTCATTTGCTAAGGCCGTGGTATTTTATGCCTTTTTATGTCCTATAAAGACTTAGTCTTTTATAAGTCTTTTTCATTTGATTTTTTTTTTTGCATTTTAAAACAATTTTTGTAAAACTTTATTAAAATGATAGTTTAAATCATTTTAATAAAAGTTATTTATGAAAAATGCAAAATAGAGATTTCAAACATAATTTTCAAATGATGAGAGCCTTTATTTTTTGCATCTATTTCAAAAAATGTAAATCTTTGTTTTAAGTGATAATTATAAATCATTTAAAATTGTTGGAAAATGTGCCTCAATCTCATAGGCTGAAACCTCTGAGAAAGCATGGTCGCTGTGGCATTCCTAGTGTCTGGCCGACTGACAGTTCATCTTGTGTTTTGCTCATGTCGCTGTGACTTTGCTTCTGTCTTGCCAAAGGAGCCTATCACTATGACTTGGTGCATTCGCTATAACCCTTTGCTGAGTGGGAATGTCTCAGTGACAGAAGGGTTTGTTATCGAGTGCCTAGCGTATGTCGGTGTGACCTATGGCGACTGGATCATCAGTGTAACCCGTTTGCTTCGATATGAAGTCTTAGCGATGGAGGATTGTCTCACCGATATGTTTTCTCCTGGAGCCGTCGGGGTAACTCAAGTGTGTCGGTATGTGGTCCTAGTGACAAGGAGATGTCTCGCCGATTGTAGTCATCGGGGTGAATTGAACATTCAGGAAGATCTCTTGGCGACTGGGAGATGTCTGGCCGACTGTATACACTCGGAGTAGCTAAAGGGTCTCGATGTGAAGTCTCAGCAATGAAGGATTGTCTTGGCGACAATGTAACAATCGAAGACATCGGGGAGACCCTTGGCCGAAAGGCTTGTTTCGATATGATGTCTCATCAAATATCGGAAGTCTCGCCGACAACACGTGGGGTCATCGGTTCGGTGTGACTCTTGGCGAATAGTGGTTTTGGGATAACATGGAAACCTCGGTAAGAAGTCTTGCCGAAGGTTGATTCTCTCGCCGACAGTGGAACACATCAGTATGAATTGAAGGCTTCGCTATGAAGTCTTGGCGACGGGCATTTGTCTCACCGACGGTGTGGGATGCATTCGGCATGACTCCTGGCGAAAGGTAGGCTCGGGGTAACTTGGAGACTTCGGCGTGAAGTCTTGGCGACAGGTGTTGGTCTTGTCGATGGGGATACAACTGAAGTCATCGGTATAGCTCTCGGTGCTCGGTGAAAGGTCTTGGCGAAGTCAAATGTCTTGCCGACTCGGCAAGACATGGGCACTCGGTATGTGATCTCGGTGAAAGACATAAGTCTTGCCGATTGGTGAATGCAACACTTGGTGTGACTTAGGACCTCGGTATGAAGTCCTGGCGAAAGTGATAAGTCTCACCGATGGGGTTGCTGAGGTCGGTATGACTTGGAGGCTTGGTGTGAACTCCTAGCGAACTAGATTGTCTTGCCGATGGGAAACCTGATGTCAGTATGACTCTTGGCGACTGCTTAGTGTTCAGTATAACATGAAGGCTCAAAGAGATGTCTCAGCGAAAGATGGTTGTCTTGCCGACTGTTGCTCACATCGCTATGACTTTGGAACATCGGTATGATGTCTCATCGTGGTGATTGTATTGCCGATGAGAATATTGATGTTGATGTAACTTGTGAACATCGGAGTGATGTCTTGGCGACATGGCGAAGTCTGAGCGATAGCTTTCTAGACTCAGTGTAACATCTTGCCGATAGTGAAGACTCTTGGTGACAAAGATGATATGGACTTTGTGGCATCTGGGAGACACGGTTAGTGTCTCACCGACATGCAACACAGGTTGAACGCCCTTGACCAAGTGAAGACTATCCGACGTGGTGCGATTTGGACCAATCAGAGAAAGCAGGATGTGAACCGTTTTCTGAACCGTTTCTGTGTGGAAGTTGGAAAACAAAAGCACGAGGAAGTGGAAACATCTAATGAGGCTATGCTGGATGATTCATGTGTTTCGATCCGACAGTTGGAAAAGAATGATTTCGTAGAGCTTGCAGAGAATGAATGTATATACATATGCATTGTACGTTCTGAAGCAAGTAGCTGGAGAACCGAGAGCAAGAGAGAGATAGTGAGGACCGAGTGGCTAGCTGAAACGCCGAGGCCATGAGGTCAAAGCAGAGGATTGAGAGGCAGAGTTAAGCTGCTGGAATCTCTCGTGATCATGATTGCTTTGAAGTGATCTCTCAGGGATAGTTTGCTACCAGTTGTATCCAGAATGAACAAGATGTAATCTCTGAAAGACTAAGAGCCTGAAATCATATTGTAACCGTTTTGTTGCTGAATAATACAATGGCTCGATCTTTGGAGTGTGGGGTTTTTTATCCGAAAGGATTTTCCTCACATAAAATCTTTGTGTTATGTTTTCTGTAGTATCTTTCATCTGTGTTTTTGATTGCTGTTGAACTTACATGTGTTTCTCTCAGAAGGATTAATGTGGAAATAACTGTGTCTGTTTCCGCTTTAGGACATAGTTGTACGTGTCTTTGAGGCAACCTAATCGAAATGAAAGTTACCGAAGGCACTACTATTCTTAGATATTTCTCTGAGATGCACCAATTTTTCCTTACAAGTGGTATCAGAGCCTTCTTTTGGTTGTTGGTTCTGGATATTTCTCCTGTGAAGATTTCTTAGCTTGATGGGTTGGAAGAAATCTGGAGGAATGGACTGATGGATTGATCCTTTGATGAGTGGAAGCCTTGTGGTATTCTGAGACAGCATGCAGCTTGAAGGATGGTCAAGATGGAAAATGGAGTTGATCATGTTGTGATCTGTGTCTTCTGGCTAGTAGCGGTATAACTATGGAGTATGAGGTGGATTTTTCAAAGTGCTTATGCTAGGTGGTGGTTCCTGGTGTTGTAAGGCACTATTTCCTATTAACCTCGAATGCTTGAAGGCTATGGAGTTAATCATTAGATGATTTGCAAGCTTTTGAAATAGCCTTTCTCTCTTTCTTGAATGCATGTACATATTGGTGGTTTTAGAGTTGGTCTAAAAGGGACCTGGATTCTTCTAAACTATTGTTTTCTTTTTTAAGGATGCTTTGTACTTGCATGGCTCTGTGGTTTTGTAGGTTTTACATGGTTAAGAAAAACTTGTGGTCATGTGGAGTTGTTGTTAAGCTATTATCTAGACACTGGCCTTTTGGGGTGTTGCTGGATGAGATAGTTGTAGTTCTGCATGCATGCTTGGTGCATGGTTTGAGGAGGTATGATTTCTTCTCTGCATGGGAGTGTTAGTACGTGGTTTGTCACTCAACATTCTTGTGGTGGTGCTTGTGGGTTTCTTGACTATGGTGCTTGTTGTGGATGTGATTGGCGAATTGGATCTGAGCTTGATCTGATGTTTGAGTCATGTTGTCTACATGCTTATTCTCTTTGAGATCTCATTTTTGCATTTCCAATGTGATGATGGGTTTGCACGTTTCTGTTGAATGGATCTATGGGTTGTGCAATGTTGTGGGCTGTCTTTACCTACATGTTTGCTATGAGACAACTCGAAAGTGGACTGTCTATATCCATGAGGTTGATTCATTGTTGGTACAAACTTGTTAGCTGGCCTTATCTATGGTCACTTGTACATTGGTGTGGTGCTTTGAGATGAGAGGATGGATACTATTGAGTACCTGAATAGTCGGTTATGGGAATCTGTAGCAGGTAGTCATGATGCTTGGAGAGCTCGGATGTCACGTTTCAGTGGGAGCTCTAGCAATGACTGTGGATTCATCACATGGTGGTGAATGGTCTTCTTTAGTGTTGCAGATGTTCCTTGGGAGAGCTCTTTGATTCTGTTGCTGAAGAATGGTTTTCTTTCAAATTTGCATGAACATTACTTGAAGATGTGCAACATCTTGGATCCATGGAAGACGCTTGGAGTCTTTGGTTAAGGTGTTGGTGGTGCTTGACATGTGATATTGGTTTTGAGTCTATTTGTTGTATGTCATGGTATACTCTTGTTTGCACTGGAGTTTTGGAATTGTGCATTGTACTTAAAGACAATGGAGAAGTCACTTGAAGCATGGTATCTCCTAAGGAGATGTGTAGATCATGGTGTCATGATAAGTTCCTGATTCAGCTGATTGGAGCTTTGACAGTGGTCTGAAAGTCCAAGAAGCCTTCACCTTGGTTGAACGCGAGTTCAATAAGAGACCTATGAGGAGATTGCTCTTGGATTAGTCATGATGACTTGTATATCTTGAAGGAGTACTCTCGTTCCCACTCTGGTCTGCTCGTCAATTTATCTGAAAGGTATTTGGCCCATTATATTTTTTTTCAGATGTGTTTTATTAAGTTTACTTTCATGATATGGATCTTGAATTACTGTTTAATGATTTTGGAAGATTCATAGTGGAAGTTGTACAGTTTATTTTATCTCCTTGTTACTAATGAGAATTGGTAGGAGATGATGTATGGGGTGGTTTCCTGAAATGGGAAATGAACTAGTTTGATCTTCTTTGAGATGCTTACATCCATGTTGGTTTTAAAGATGGGTTGATCTTGGTGATTGAATGGATGGATGCTGTTAAGGCTTTCTTTTGGGATATGAAGAAGATCATTCTTGACACAGCTAGCTGTTAGAAGTGTATGTAGGAGGTTGTTCTACAGGAAGATGATGTGCAAAGTTTATCTTTGTGGCCGTGAAGGTTTGTGGTGAGAGAAATGTTTCTTGTGGCAGGTTATTGCAGGTTGTGCATATCATTGTGGATTTTTCCTTGGTACTATAGGGTTACATTTTCTATGTGCTATTATTGATAGACTTGTTGATACCTTTGATCTTTTAGATCTGGATTACTCAGGCAGTGGGAGTTTCTATATGTGTCTTGTCTTCTTCGACTGGTTGGCACTTGGAGCTTGTATTTGCTATTGATGAGTTGGTTCTAATTTGGCATAAGTTTACTAATGTTGATACCTATTGAGGTATGTGAGATTGAATGGTATAGCACGAGCTGTGGGTGTTATTTTCAATCGTGTGGGTTTATCAGTTGGATGGAAGCAATCATTCTGATTGTTGTTCTAACTAGTGTTGTTTATCTTGTTTCTGGATAATGACTTCACTGTTGTGTTCTGTTTGAAGCTTTGAAGTTGATATTGCTTCTGTATAGCATTTGAGCACAGTGAAGTGGTAGCAGTATCTTGTTGGTGATATCACTGGGATCTTTTGCTCGTGTTCATTGGAATGGTGCTTAAACACCTTGGCATTGTATCCTTCTTCCATAGGTGGCATGTTGGAAAATGATAGGATTGTTCCCTGGATGGTGGACATCTTGGATGTTGGAGCTGATTTCTTGATGGAGCATGAGAGCATGTTTGAGGTCTATGTGGTTTCCTGGAAGGCTGTGATCGGATGCTTTGATGACAGTGAGTTGCAGTTGGATGCTTGGTCCTTGTTACAGATAGTTAGGTCGACTGTTATCTGTGGAATCATGTTGATCGGGTGTCTTGAGTGTTGCGGGGTCTGAACTGGTGGAGCTAGTGTGATCTTAGTTCCTGGTTGCTTTGGAGGTGCCTGTGTGATCTTCGTCAAGTGGGAGATTGTTGGAAAATGTGCCTCAATATCACAAGCTGAAACCTTTGAGAAAGCATGGTTGTTGTGACATTCCTGGTGTTTGGCCGACTGACAGTTCATCTTGTGTTTTGCTCATGTCGCTGTGACTTTTCTTCTGTCTTGCCGAAGGAGCCTATCGCTATGATTTGATGCATTTGCTGTAACGCTTTGCCAAGTGGGAATGTCTCAACAATAGAAGGGTTTGTTATCGGGTGCCTAGCGTATGTCGATGTGACCTATGGCGACTGGATCATTGGTGTAACCCGTTTACTTCAATATGAAGTCTTAGCGATGGAGGGTTGTCTCACCGATATGTTTTCTCCTGGAGCCGTCGGGGTAACTCAAGTGTGTCGATATGTGGTCCTAGCGACAGGGAGATGTCTCATTGATTGTAGTCATCGGGGTGACTTGAACATTCAGGAAGATCTCTTGGCGACTGGGAGATGTCTGGCCGACTGTATACACTCGGAGTAGCTTAAGGGTCTCAATATGAAGTCTCAACGATGAAGGATTGTCTTGGCGACAATGTAACACTCAAAGACATCGGGGAGACCCTTGGCCGAAAGGCTTGTTTCAATATGATGTCTCATCGAATATCGGAAGTCTCACCGACAACACGTGGGGTCATCGGTTCGGTGTGACTCTTGGCGAACAGTGGTTTCAGGATAACATGGAAACCTTAGTAAGAAGTCTTGCCAAAGGTTGATTCTCTCACTGACAGTGGAACACATCGGTATGACTTGAAGGATTCACTATGAAGTCTTGGCGACGGGCATTTGTCTCACCGACGGTGTGGGATGCGTTCAACATGACTCCTGGCGAAAGGTAGGCTCGGGGTAACCTGGAGACCTCGGCGTGAAGTCTTGGCGATAGGTGTTGGTCTTGCTGACGGGGATGCAACTGAAGTCATCGATATAGCTCTCGGTGCCCGGTGAAAGGTCTTGGTGAAGTCAAATGTCTTGCCGACTCGGCAAGACATGGGCACTTAGTATGTGGTCTTGGCGAAAGACATAAGTCTTGCTGATTGGTGAATGTAGCACTCGGTGTGACTTAGGACCTCGGTATGAAGTCCTGGTGAAAGTGATAAGTCTCACCGATGGGGTTGCTGAGGTCGGTATGACTTGGAGGCTCGGTGTGAACTCCTGGCGAACTCGATTGTCTTGCCGATGGGAAACTTGATGTCGGTATGACTCTTAGCGACTGCTCAGTGTTCGGTATAACATGAAGGCTCAGAGAGATGTCTCAGCGAAAGATGGTTGTCTTTCCGACTGTTGCTCACATCGCTATTACTTTGGAACATCGGTATGATGTCTCATCGTGGCGATTGTCTCACCGATGAGAATACTGATGTCGATGTAACTTGTGAACATCAAAGTGATGTCTTGGTAACATGACGAAGTCTGAGCGATAGCTTTCTGGGCTCGGTGTAACGTCTTGCCGATAGTGAAGACTCTTGGCGACAAAGACGATATGGGCTTTGTGGCATCAGGGAGACACAGTTAGTGTCTCACTGACATGCGACACAGGTTGAACACCCTTGACTGAGTGAAGACTATCCAACGTGGTGCGATTTGGACCAATCAGAGAAAGTAGGATGTGAACCATTTTTGAACTGTTTCTGTGTGGAAGTTGGAAAGAAAAAGCACGAGGAAGTGGAAACATCTAATGAGGTTGTGCTGGATGATTCATGTGTTCTGATCTAACAGTTGGAAAAGAACGATTTCGTAGAGCCTGTAGAGAACGAATGTATATACGTATGCATTGGACGTTCTAAAGCAAGGAGCTGAAGAACCGATAGCAAGAGAGAGATAGTGAGGACCGAGTGGCTGGCCGAAAGGCCGAGGCCATGAGGTCAAAGCAGAGGATTGAGAGGCAGAGTTAAGCTGTTGGAATCTCTCGTGATCATGATTGCTTTGAAGTGATCTCTCAGGGATAGTTTGCTACCAGTTGTATCCAGAATGAACAAGATGTAATCTCTGAAAGGCTAAGAGCCTGAAATCATATTGTAACTGTTTTGTTGCTGAATAATACAATGGCTTGATCTTTGGAGTGTGGGGTTTTTTATTTGAAAGGATTTTCCCCATGTAAAATCTTTGTGTTATGTTTTCTGTAGTATCTTTCATCTGTGTTTTTGATTGCTGTTGAACTTACATGTGTTTCTCTCAGAAGGATAAATGTGGAAATAACTGTGTTTGTTTCCGCTCTAGGACATAGTTGTACGTGTCTTTGAGGCAACCTAATTGAAATGAAAGTTACCGAAGGAACTACTGTTCTTAGAGATTTCTCTGAGATGCACCAATTTTTCCTTACAAAAATAAATGATATTTTGAATGCAAAGTAAAGTACTTTTGGATGCAATTTCAAATGATTGGAGCATTGAAGCCTTGCACAAATCATGGAGATGGTTGAGGAATTTATGCCAACCTGTGGAGGGAAATCAAGGATTTTGAAGTACTTAATGATGAGTTCACTTTCAGTTTTGAGTTCCATTTAATTGGAGTTCAGTCAAGGTGTGTTTTGAGGTGCAAAACTTGAGTTCATTTTTAGTTATAACCCTATTTTGGAGGGATTTTCAGTTGCATACAACCCATGAGGTTGTTTTGAGATTCACAACTCTTGATGGAGTTCTCTGGCAGTTACATGCCTTGTTTGGAGAAGGAAGACAACACATCATATTTTGGAGCCAAGATTCAAATTCAAATTTTTGGAGGCTTTTCTATGAGTTTATCTTCTCTCTCATTTCTAGAGGCTAGTTCTAAGTTTGGTGGCTGCAGTAGTAAATTATTCTTACTTTGTAACTCATTTTCTTGTGAGTTCTTAAGATTTGTAATGCAAATATCTCCTATTTCTCAATAAAAAGCTTATTTCCTTCTCCATATCTCTTTGTTCTTTAGTGTTGATTGTGAGTTACAAGATAGAGTACTGTGTTATCCTTTATTTTATCAATTTTTTTCAATGCTGAATATGAATAATATCATGTCATAGTGTAGGTCTATGCTAGTGCTTTCATTCCCTTGCATAAATATTTGTGAAAAGATCTCTGTTTTCCTTTTTTTAAGCATTAGAAAAGTCAGAGCCTTTCATTAGAATTATTTTTGCAGGCATGAATAACTGAGTTGTGAGATTATGTGGCTTTATTTATTGAGTCTCTGTGAGATTTTGGCAGTTTTCAAATCACTTAGCAGTTGGTGAATCACCTTGTTTTCAGGTTTTTAGTGTATGCATTATCCTTTTTACCCTTTCCCTCTGTTAAAAAATCAGTATTTTCAAGAAATATCCAGAGGGAGCTAGCCCATAACCTAGAGGTCTATTCTCACCATAGGATACCCACAGCCTGAGAATGGTCCCATGTGCACAGGATTTAAGAGTTTTTCAACTTGTCTTCGGGTGCTAATCCCTGTGTTAATAGAAGCACAGTGATTTCTTGGGTTATTTCGTAGAGGAAGCAAATCCTGCCAAGAGGATTGATATGATAATTGATAAGTTTCATGAATTATATAAGATTGCAGAAGATACAAGGAGACTTGCCAAATTGTGTCGTAAAAGGCTGAGTGGTCTTGTAATTACAGAACCAACTCCAGATACTATTTTAGAATGTCATGCTTGTCCAAGATCTCCTCTTGAATAACCACCTTCTAAAAAAAAAAAGACACGAGAGATAGAGGCACTTGTTTCCTATGAAATAAGTGAGGAGGTTGGAGATACAAAAGAAGCAGTTAATGTGTTAATAAATTTCAAGGATGATGTTGAAGTGGACCAACCTATGCTTGAAACTAAAGCCCATAGGCCTGAAGCTAGAGCCGATATTGAGGTACAAGGAGAAAGAGAAATGCATGATGATGATAGGTTAGTTGCAGCTCACAAGTTCTTGGAAGATGATGAATTTATCAAAACCCTTGAATTTAAAGACTTTCAGGTTAATATGAAAATGAGAGAGTTTGAAGCGAGGGTTGAAATAAATAAGATGGGAGCTAAGGAATCCCAACATGACCAGATAGTAGCCCAAACTTTTAATGAATCAAGGATTGATAATATTGAAGTCAGCCCACAAGAAGCTAGAGAGATGATTTTGAAAAGTAATATACTTATTGTCCCTGGTATGGAATTAAAGAATTTTTTTTTACTTGATCAAGTGAGAACACAGGAGGACCCAATGCTGATTATTGATTTTGACTTAGATGAAGGGGTAAGTGGCACAAGGTATAAGCCTAAGATTGAAACCTTTTCATTATGGGCCAAACAAAAGAGTACACAAAAACCAAGGTTACTAGATGTAGTACAAGAAATGAAAGGGACAACTATGGTGAAAACATTAAAGGATACATCTCCTCTAGAAGTTGCAACCATGACAATGCATTCAACTATGTTCACCCGAGCTGCAGTTAAGGAGATGGAAGCTATATTGGGAGAGTATGAAAAGGAATAAAAGTTTTTAAATGATGAAGTTAATAAATTGTTCATGGAAAATGTGAAGTTGAAGGAACAATTGAAAGGAGCAGGCCCCTCACAAAATAAGGAAATAATGTTATACCACCGTCCTCCTACTCCACCAATTGATATAGAAAGTGCTTCTACTGAACAAGTGAGCATTCTTAGATAGGATATTGAAGAGTTAAAGAAAGCCAACAATGAGGGTAAGGAAGGAGCAAATAAGGAAATCTACAATTTTTTAGAGAAGGTCCTCGAGCATAGGATAAAGCTAATTATGGATAAGTTGGAAAGTGTGTATGATTGCTATAGCTCATTGACATAGGCAATTGATCAGATGAAAACACATCTACCCATACTGGATCCCCTTTTTAAGAACTAGCAGCCCATACACCACACATTGGTAACCTTGTGCAGAATCTTATAGAGTACTGAGGCTCCTGCAACATTAAAACCTATAGAGAAGATGGCCAAAATAGTTATAGATGAATTCCAATATATGCAAGGAGAGGACCAAAAGATCAGAACAAGAATAAATTCATTTCATACTCTGAATTAGTGGTTTGTGCCAAAACTATTGAAAGATGATGACCACTTGAAGGACCTCAACGAATGAAAGAGTGAATTTGGCTAGATTGTTCCATAGTACATCACTTGCATACAAAGGGATGGTGAGTTGAGTCTTGACAGGTTCAAATTAATCATGGATGGAGTAATAGTGTTGGATGCTGGATATTCTAAATTTATCATGGATGGCAGGGTGTTACTAGACAGTCGATGGAAGATTCACCTTGCAAATATATTGAAAATTCAAGAATACAAATGGCCAGATGATTATATAGTGTACGAGTGGGAGCAGAGGTGTATGGGTCCTCCCCCCGAATAGTAGGCCTTGGGGTTGTCATAGTGGAAGAACCACACATTCAGATACACTAATATGGAGAAAGGACCTTGAACATATCTTTAGTGACCACATGTGCCTTACAAAGATTAACAAACTATGGTGTCATGAGTGTTGCAAACTTCATTAGTTATCTACTTTCTCTATTTTATGTTTTGAGAAAAACTCATGTTTAGTCTAGTTTATACAAAGAGGCATGAATTTTGAAAAGATGCCATATTTTGTAATGGTTTGAAGCTTGTTGCTTCTCTTATAAAAGAGAAACCAAGACTAAATTTTGATATCATCATCATAGGAATTTATAGAAACACATATGAGGAGACTTATGTTATATTGTAATATCTATTTGAAGCAATCAATGGACAAGAAGATTTAATCTGGTGCTCGAATTTTGGTCTCAATTATTTGTTTATAATACTATGTATGGATTTTTTTATGTATTTTAGGTTGGAATATAGGGGTATATTATGAATTGGTATCAATTATTTGTTTATAATCATCTGCATTGCTCATTAAATTGCATTGCACATCTTTCAAACTCAAAGAATTGCCTCACATTGCATAACTAATAACTAGATGCTAACAAATGACAAAATTTCAATTACAATATAGTTTTTACAAAGTCAACCTAAGCAGTTATGCAATTACTTCACATTGCATAATTAATAACTAGGACTAGCTGCCAATTGCATTTGCTTGTCATGGCATTCCATGAGACCACATTTCTTTAAGGCATTTTTTCAAACAGTTCACTGCCTTGTCTATGCTACCACATTTTTCATAGATATTTTCTACCAAAGAATTTTATCAAATAGTTCACTGCCTTGTTGCTATGGTTAAAATCCTAAAACAAGTGATTTGAAACAAGCTATGGATGCTTGGAAAAAATCTATCAAAGCATAATAGTAAGCAATAGCATAGAAAAGACAGTGAACTGGTTGAAAAAATGCCTCAAAGAAATGTGGTCTCATGGTGCTGGAATGCCATGAAAATCTATAACAGTTCGTTTGTCATGGCATTCGTCATGGCATTCCATCACCATGAGACCACATTTCTTTGAGGATTTTTTTCCAAAGTTCATTGCCTTGTCTATGCTACCACATTCTTCATACATGTCTACCAAAGTTGTAGGCCATATATATGCTCAACAAGGGTAGGAAGAGAAGGCTTTGGAAATTTTAAGAAAGGAAACTTGCATAGATCCACACGATTCCCATGCATTTATCAAGATGGGTGAGTTATTAATATAAAAAAACCCCAAGCAACCTTAGATTCTCTTAAGACAACAAAGTCTCTTCTGAAGAAGAGTAGAGAAGAAGTACCCATTGAATTGTTAAACAACATTGGGGTTCTTCATTTTGAGTGTGATGAACTAGAGTTGGCTCAACAAAATTTTATGGAGGCATTAGGAAATGGCATTTGCGTTGAATTCATAAATAAAAGCCCCAGTGCCAATTATGCAGTTTTTTCTGTGCGCTTTAAGGATATGGAATTCTTCTATCAACTAGAAGAAGGTGGTGTTTCACTTGAGTTACCATGGGATAAAGTCACAACACTATTTAATCTTGCTAAGTTTTTTTAACAACTACATGACACTGAAAAAGCAAATGTTTTATACATGCCAAAATTGTTCAAGTTCCTAATTATATGGATGCATATCTATGTCTTGCAGCCATGGCTCAGGCTCAAAATGAGATCCAACTAATCCTAGAATTGATTGGGGATGCAATTAAGGTGGATAAAAACTCATCAATTGCTTTATGTGTGCTTGGAAACATGGAACTGAAAACAAATGACTAGCTTAAAGCAAAAGAAACAATTAAAGTAGCACACCAACTTGTCTTGGCTAATGAAGCAAAATGAAAAGTTGATGAAGAACGAAAGATTCATATGGAAAGGAGAAAGCAAGAAGAAGAACTTTGGCGGGTGATGCAACAAGAGGAGAAATTTGAACGTGTGAAGGAATTATGGAAGAGTAAGCATAAGGATAGGGATGATGATGATGATGAGGTTGGTCAGTCTGAGAAGAAACAAAAGAAGGAAAAGAAGAAAAAGAAGGATAAGGACCACAAGGCTTATGATTCTTATATGGAGGAACCTAATGTTGCCATGGAAGATGAGGCAAATTATATGAGCGATAAGGCACAAGATGATGCGGAAAATGCTCAAGATCTTCTTGAGCTGCAAGTCTAGAAGACTCTAATCATGGCGAGACAAATTCTCTAGTTTCAACAAATTCATGAAGGGGACATGCATACTCTAATTCTGAAGATGATGAACCATTGCAGAAATAGAGTCCGAGAGAAGATGATCCATATGATGATGATGTCTAGGATTTCTAAGCTTTAACCAAACCTAGCTCCTATTTTCCAAGAAAAAAATCCCCAAGGCCCATGGGAAATGAATGATGAACATTTGAGTTTCAACAGACTAAAATAGGTTTCCCATAAAAAACAAGAAAAAGGAAAAATGAAAAGATAACATATAGATGATTCATTTGAGGTTTTTGATAAGATCTCATTTAACTATGTCAAATGGATTTGGAAGGGACAAAGCATATTTGATTGACTAAAATTTTGAGTTAGCCTATCCATCGTCATTGTATGCATCATCTTCTCTTGGAATCTGTTGAAACTCAATACTCATCATTCATTTCCCATGGGTGTTGGAGATTTTTCTCTTGGAAAATAGGAGCTAGGTTTGGTTAAAGCTTAGGAAGCCTAGACATCATCATCATATGGATCATCATCTCTCAGACTCTATTTCTGCAATGGTTCATCATCTTCAGAATCATAGTATGCATGTCTATGTCATGATTTTGTTGAAACTAGAGAATTTGTCTTGCCATCATCAAAGTCTTCTAGACCTGCAACTGCAAGAAGATCTTGGGAATTTTCTGCATCATCTTGTGCCTTATCACTCATATAATTTTCCTCATCTTCCATGGGAACATCAGGTTCCTCCATATAATAATCATAAGCCTTGTGGTCCTTATCCTTGTTCTTTTTCTTCTTTTCCATCTTTTGTTTCTTCTCAAACTAACCAACCTCATCATCGTCATCATCCATGTCCTTACACTTACTCTTCCATAATTCCTTCACATGTTCAAATTGCTCCTCTTGTTGCATCACCCGCTGAAGTTCTTCCTCTTGCTTTCTCCTTTCCATCTGAATCCTTCATTCTTCATCAAATTTTCATTTTGCTTCATCAGCCAATACAAGTTGGCGTGCTACTTTAATTGTTTCTTTTGCTTTAAGCCAGTCATTTGTTTTCAGTTCCATGTTGTCAAGCATAAATATTAAAGAATTTGATGAGTTTTTATCCACCTTAAGTGCATCCCCAATCAATTCTAGGCTTGGTGCATTGTAGAAACATATTCCAAGAGAAGATGATGCATACAATGACGATGGATAAACTACCTCAAAATTTTAGTCAATCAAATATGCTTTGTCCCTTCCAAATCTATTTGACATAGTTAAATGAGATCTTATCAAAAACCTCAAATGAATCATCTGTATATTATCTTTTCATTTTTCCTCTTTCTTTTTTTTTAATGGGAAAACTATTTTAGTCTTTATTTTAGAACATTTTTTGTGTCCTTGAATGTATTATGCTTTATCTTTCTATCAGATTCTAGATTAAAAGAACCTATAATTGAAAATGGATTAATTCATCTATTTTTATTTTATAGTCCCAAATAAGTGGATTAAATTATTCCGTTGTTAAACAAATCTTGTACAATGTAATGTCCCCTTTTCGAAATGAAACCAAGTTAAAACTTAAATGCTCATCGTTCATTTCCCATGGGCCTTGGGGATTTTTCTCTTGGAAAATAGGAGTATAATAATAACTCAAGAGGATCTTAATGTCATAAAAGGGGCCACTTAAGTGTTGGCACAGAGACTAGGAAATGTTTATGCTGAAAATGGGGCAACCATTGTGCTAGCTGAAAGGGGTCAATTTGATATTGCAAAGGATATTTTTACACAGGTACAAGAAGCTGCTGTAGGAAACATCTTTGTTCAGATGCCTGATGTGTGGGTAAATCTAGCACATGTTTACTTTGCACAAGTATAGTTTGTGCTTGCAGTGAAAATGTTTATGCTGCAAATGGGGTAGCCATTGTAAAGTGTTGGCATAGAGACCAAGAAATGTTTATGCTGCAAATGGGGCAGCCATTGTGCTAGCTGAAAGGGATCAATTTGATATTGCAAAGGAAATATTTACGCAGGTACAAGAAGCTGTTGCAGGAAACATCTTTGTTTAGATGCTTGATGTGTGGGTAAATCTAGGACATGTTTACTTTGCACAAGGAAAATTTGTGCTTGTAGTGAAAATGTATCAAAATTGTTTGAGGAAATTCTATTTTGGCACTGCCACCCAATTTTTTTTATATTTAACTCGAACACATTATGAAGCAAAACAATGGCAAGATTGTAAAAGAACATTATTAATAGCAATAGAACATTATTAAGAGCAGTAGATTGCAATGAGAGTTTCAAATTTGTTTTTAATGTAATGAGGGTTTCGAATTACCTTTGAATTTGTTGCAGAGGACGTCCCCAAATCTGATTTCGCTATAGAGGGCCTCAATGAATTCAAATTCGTTGTAGAAAACTCTGAATTCCTTACCCTTGCCCGCCTTTTCAAAAGTCTCCAGGTCGTCTCTGAATCCTTATCGCCCATGCAAGTAGCTGCTATGACTAATCAAAATGACTCATGTCAGGCTAATGAATGAAGCGAGGTCTGCAATGAACAAATGAAGCGAGGTCAAGTGAGACGAATGAATCTACAATGAACGTGAATAATCATGCCAATACATCGTGCCAATAATTGGCCTACTTGTTTTTTAAATTTTTTGTCTAATTTGGATTTGATGACTAACTATTTAGTCATTTTTATTTCTGTGACTAAATAATTTTTTAGTCAATGACTGATTAGTCATTTATTTACTCATTTATAGCTAAGTTGCAAAAAATGAGTAGAATTTAGTCATTTTTAGTTGTTGTGACTAAAAATTTTAGTCACCTACTCATTTATTTGCCAAATTCTACTAGTGAAAAGAACCCAACAAAGAAACCAACTACATATTTCTATCCTCCATAATCAACTTTTCCAAGGCCAAAGAATACTCTAAGGACAAAAGTCCCAAGTAACCCACATCCCACCTCTCTAAATGCTTAGAGGCCCAATTTTCCAAAAGATCTGCCACTCTACTCCACTCTCTAGGAATATGACAAAAGGAAATAGAGTCCAAAGAACAACATAGGTTCAAGATTTGCTTAACCATGATGGCTAGGTGCTAATTAGCTCCATCCAATCACTACTCATTCAACATATCTACCATGATCTATGAATTAGATTCACAAATGATTTTCCTCCATCCAAGAGAACAACCTCTTTCAGTAGCATGAAGAATCGCTAGAGCCTCCATAAGGTTGTTAGAATGATGCTCCTTATAAATAGAGAACACCACACCTCCATTACTTTCTCTACCAATCTCACCAATCCCTGCATGCCCTAGATTTCCCTTGGAAGATCCATCCATATTAATCTTCAGAGTCCCATGAGGAGGAGGAAGCCATCGACCCTGCCGATGAGTCCTCTTTTTGACCTGTCAAGGACCCCTACGCAAAGAGTACCCGGACCCTCCATCCTTCAAATTCAAATTCCTTACAAAAGTAACATCATAAGGATCCACAACAACTAAAAGGTCACATTTAACAGAAATAATCTCCTGTATCCTGCACAAAATCTTTCACCATAAATGAACCACCACCAAATTCACACCCTGAAATATCCTTCTATTCCTTTTTAACTAGAGATTCCAAATAATAAAAGTAGGGCCAATGATCCAAACAATTTGAAGAAAGGATTTCCTAGTAGGAGGAAAACCCATACTTCCCAGAATTCAACCAAATAAGTGGCATGGACACAAGCACGATTCCACATTTCCCACCAGAGGTTCCAAAGCTCTCTAGAGTAAGGACACTAGAAGAATAAATGTGAGGCACATTCCTTACTATTGGAACAAAGAACATAGATAGGACCTTGGAAGCCTCTCTTGTGAAAATTATCCTAGGTAAGGAACCTAGTTTGGACCACCGGCCATAAGAAAAATTTACATTTAGGCCAATAAAACTTATTCTATACCTGCTTCCACCAAGGAACACCAACCTTCCCATCCAACTGCTTGTCCAACTCCAAGTACCCTAAGGCAACTAAGAATTTTCCCTTCGGGTCATGGCCCCAAGCCAAAGTATCTCTCCCCTTAAGGGAATTACACATTCTACAAGCCAAAATCTTAGCTATCTCTTGATGCATTTCCTCAATGCTCCCTAATGACCACTCCTATGAATCCTTCCAACGAGACACCTCCACTTGCCCCAAAACTTGAACAGTTTTAAAATTCCCCACTTTACACCACCCGGCTGCAAGCATACTATCACAGAGGGGTTGTAAATGGGGATATATTGATAAGATAGGGGTATAGTAATTCCAAGAATCATGCCAAAAAAGGGCCTCATATCCCTTATTGAAAATTTTAAAAATCCCCTCCTTGATCAACTTTGCCCCTGTCTTGAGAGTATTCCAAATCATAGACCCCTTCCCAAGAAGACCATATCAAGGCACATCAAAGGAATTCACCCCTAAGAGATACTTATAAGTAAGGATTCTAGCCCAAACTTGATCTTGGAAAGTGCACCATTGCTAATATAGCTTGGCGGCTAAAACCTGACCATTCACCCTCATCGGCTTGAGCTCGAGATCACCCTCTTGTTTCGACCTGTAAATAGACTTCCACTTCACCAAACTGCACTTCAAAGAGTGTAAATTTCCTACCCAAAGAAATTGGCAGGAAAGGGCATCAAACTCTTTAACAAAACTTACGGGGGCAACCTACACAAAGCACTTGTAAAGAGGAAGATCCTAGACAATAGATTTCAAAAGGTTCACTCTCTTAGAAAATGAAAGCCATCTATAAGTTCAATGACTTACCCTCTTATGAAACTTATCCAAAATATCTTGCCAACAACCTCTAAGATGAGAACCTATGGAAAGGGGGGTCCCAAGATACACTAGAAGGAAATAACTAATATGAAATCACCGTTAGGAAATAATGCATTCAACCCACAATATTAATCCATTTCCTACATAACCCCATGAGAGATAAACATGCATACAAGTAGCCATAATGCATAGATCAAATAGACAAGCCACAAGATAACACAGGATATACCCTAGGAAAACCCTCAAGAGGGAAAAACCAGCCTCCAAAATCATCCATACTCCATCATATTATTCAACAATAAAGCAATACAAGAGTGACAATGAATATCTCTTAAGCATCAAGCCTTCAAATGCATCCTCATGTGTCCAAGAATGAATCCACACATCCCATTCCAAGCTTCACATATGCACTCCTAAGAAAGACTCAATAATGACAACCCACTCACCCAACCAACCTTAACCACTAAATACGTGCTTGCTTTTATAGATTCAAGCTCACATAAATACAACCAAGTGGTAAGATAAAACCATGTGAACACAAAACCACTAACCCCTTATTTAATATTGGGTACTAAGTTTTCACCTTTTTTAATTATTTCTCCAATATTAAATTATTATCACATGTCTCTCACACATTAAATAATAATTCAATGTTACAGTACAACATAAAGTGGCCCCCAAATAATTACCTAGTGTGATTAACCACACCACCTAGGTGTATCACAACTAAATAATTATTTAATTACAAAATTATAATAAATCAAATTATGCAATGGCGTACAACACCATATCCCAACATTCTCCCACTTGTTGTATACATTGCATAAGGGATCAATCAATGAAATACATCATCATGGACATACATGAAACCACATGAATCTATAAATTCTCTCATGATCCATCAAGATACTTGCAATAAGAAAAAAGTAACCACCATCTCAAGCAAGAAATCCTGTCATCCTCCAATGTGCCACATATGGAAGAGAAGGAACATGCCTAGGTGAAGCTGCACCAATCCAAGAACACAAGCATCAAATCCAAGTGATAACAAAGGCTCCAAACAAGGTGTTGTCAAATTTAAGAACCTACATGATTGGAAATAACATCCACAACACATGCTAATACATCCAACCATCCATACCTCCTAGGTATCAATAACATCAACAAACTCATGCCAACAACATATGCAACCCATAAACCGCAATCACAAGCTCCCTATACCAAACTTGTTAATGAAGAATATACATATCTAGGAACTCCCACTGCATGGGTAATGTAAAAGCATATCAAGTCTACCAATCAACACTATATCAAGGTGTGATAAATTATCAACAATGAAGTACCAAGAACAATAACAATGATCCACACATGCATAATCTCTTAAACATGTTGCCACCATCCTCCAAAATCACATAAACATGAACCTCTAGGAAGGAACCGTGAAGAGAGAAAACCTCTAAACCATAACATATCCTTTTACCACACCTAAAAAGTGTAATGCTATGTCAAGTATGATCTCCTAAAAACCCACCAAATGAGAAGCCTAAACAAAACCCAAAATAGTGTTCAATCTCTTAGATCAAACACAACATATGAATCAATGTATAATGCCAACATGGATATACACCTCTCTAACCAAGAAGATAAAACTCAAAGTATCATTCCCAAACCAAGGAAATCAGCCCATAAAACATCTCCTAAACTCCTCATCAATAAATGATATCATGAACTCAAATGCACAAGGAGATAACCATACTAAACATCCCTCAAAATGAATCCTCTAAAAATAACAAACCATAGCTCAAGATCCATATCCATGAAAGATAAAGCAATATAAGCTCATGTTATCCAATCCTCAAATGAGTCTCCAAAATCAATCACCATGACTCTACTCAATCCCATAAGAAATCAAAGCACAAAACATAAACACATCTGAAAGAAATAATGGGAAAATACCTCTCAAATGATAAACTGTTGAGTAGACCAAGAGTGGGGAATGAGAATGCTCCTCCAAGATAACCAAGTCATCATCACTCACTCCAAGAACAATCTCCTCTATCGGTCCATTATGAACTCACGTCTATATCCAGGTGAAAGCTCATCAGTCTTCCTACTGAAACCTCCAAAGAGTAACCATCTCAAGCAAATGTCTCTAATCCCAAGAGAACTCCAGCCTCACCTACTTCGCTAAGTATCCATGAGCACCTGTAACCGATCAATGCATGCCAAAATCCAATTACAACATAACAATATCATGAAGTAATCAAGCAAATGATCATGTACTCAATACAAAGAGAATCACCAAGATCAATGTCAAAGCTCCAACTGCAAAATCAGGAACCTATCAGGAGAACGTGATCTAACCGTATCCTTCTAAGAGATCACATGCACCAATACATACATCCTAGTATCAAGAGAACCCATATCATGCCAAAACTCTAAGCTAACATGAAGAGTAAACCATGACATAACAACAATCATACTCTAAACTAAGAAAGTACATCTCAAATCACATGAAGATAACCATCACCAATGATGCATCCAGACCACTGCTAACAACTCCTATTGAACAGTGATACTAAGTTATACATGGAATCGTGAATACCATCCAATCCATGAAGATCATCTAGGTCTACACACACAACTAAAATGTCACTAACATCAATTGAAACCAAGATCTCCAAACCAAGAATATACATACAACCACCAACAAATCATCAAAAACCAATCCTACATTGCCAATTCATCACTGTCAAAAACTCCCATTGAAAGTGTATAACCAATAAATGCACCAAGCGATCATGACATCATGATCAAACCACATGCTACAAGTCCCATAAACTAACTAATCAGGTACTCTAACCATCCATCTTCTCATCCCAAATCAGCATACCAATGCACAAATGACCATAGAAAATGCCAACTAAAAAAGTATGCAACAACAATGAATCAAACCTAGTGGATATAGATAGTCCACATTCAAGTCATCCTAGTACAACCCAATAGACTGTACACACCTACAACCTGCATAACTTGTAGATCCAACCACTAAAATGTGAAAACTCATCACCATATTAGTAACCTACAAACTGAGATATCAAAGAAGATAATCCCATAGACATCAAGACTCAAACACCAAATCAACCACATATTTTATTTTCCAACCATGTCCACAAATGAGTAACCATAGTCAAGGAACCATACAAGCATTAAAGAGATAAAAACAACCTTCTAACACCAAACCAAAACACCACCAAACAACCACATACATGATCATGTCGTGCCAATGCATAAATGTACCTACATACCCATGACACTATAACCATAGCCATCATTGTACCTGCACTCAACTATCATCCATACAAGACTCCAAGTCTCCACTTGTGTCAACCCATGTCCTTAAAACCAAAGACAACCAGTGTACCTATCACCATCAAATTCCAAATCTAAAAACACCTGTAAACTTGCACTAGGAAGCACCAAACTGATAATCATCTGTAAAATCATAAATATCATATAAAAACATGTACTCCCTCAAGGTTTCGCCTCTTGACTTTTTCAGATGCTCACACAATCACCCCGAATCTCAGGCTGCTACAAGTGATAAAATAATTAGTATACATTCCCTATACCACAAACTAATAAACAATTTTAACTATTGTGTAGTACATTTTCCATGCTCTCCAACGCCTATTTGAAATAAAAAATCTGATTACATATGCAAAAGTTATGACCAAAATTGTGCAACTAAGAACATCTAACTTCCAGGCCCTAAAAACTAATTAAAATAGGAAAATCATGGAAAAAAACCTATATCGGTGCGTAGTGCTTAGAACCAGCTTTCCAACAAGTATAAGAAGTCGAAAATCCAACTCTGTGGGTGAAAGTTATGCAAGTTTGAAAAAAAACTACCTATTTGGCCATGTAGAGCAAGCTAGCTAGCAGCCCTTAGGTGGCGGCAGTGCGTCGATGGCAAGTGGGTGGCAGACTCCAAATTTGACTTAAATTTAATTTAATTTTTCAATTCAAAAAAAAAATTCCACCGGCCCCCCTTATGGATCAACCACCTTTTATATTCTAGTTTAATTATTTTAAAATCTGGTGGGATTAATTTTGTTGCGGATTTTTAAAAGTTTTAAATTTATATAAAATTTTTTGATGGTCGAATTTTTGTTGGGCCCATTGGATGGGACTTCCGACTGAAGCTGACAGCCCATCGGCGGCCAACCAGCTGCAACGCACAGACTGTCAGTCCGTGCAACTGACAACCGTAGGCTATACAAAGGGTAGGGGGGTTTGCAGACCCCCCAATGATATATATATATATTTTATGCAGGATTTTTAAAAATTAAAAGGCCGCTAAAAGTTTTCACTACATATATATTTTTTTTAATATTTTTGACCTCTGTAGACATCGATGGTTGTACGACTGTACAAAGGGCTATGGGGGCCAAAAAATTGACTTTTTTTTCAACTTCTCCAAAATAGTGCAAATTTTATGTCATTTTTCATGTCTCATGCCTCATGGATCCAATGGTGAGGTTCATTTTGTCTCAAGAGGTCATCCATGAAATTTCCCCTACAAAACCCTCATATGAAAACTCAAACCAAGAAACCCTTTTGACCCATATTTTGAAAACTTCATATCTGCAATAAATCCAACAAATCTTGACAACCCAAAAGCCCAAATCTACAAATAAACACCTGCAACATGTGTTCCATATCTTGTATTGCCTCAAATATAACATGCATGTCCATGGCTTTAACTTTGCAAAAATCTCTCAAACTAGGGTTATAATAAAAACCCATCAACCATGAAAGCTCTGTTACCACTTGTTAGGAAATAATGCATTCAACCCACAATCTTAATCAATTTCCTACATAACCCCATGGGAGATAAACATGCATACAAGTAACCATAATGCATAGATCAAATAGACAAGCCACAAGATAACACAAGATATATCCTGGGAAAACCCTCAAGAGGGAAAAACCCAACCTCCAAAAGCATCCATACTCCATATTATTCAACAATAAATCAATACAAGAGTTACAATGAATACCTCTAAAAAATCAAGCCTTCAAATGCATCCTCATGTGTCCAAGCATGAATCCACACATCCTATGCCATGCTTCACATATGCACTCCTCATAAAGACTCAATAACGACAACCTACTCACCTAGCCAACCTTAACCACTAAACATGTATTTTCTTTTATAGATTCAAGCACACACAAATACAACCAAGTGGAAAGATAAAACCATGTGCCACAAAGCCATGTGAAAAAAAAACCACTAACCCTTTATTTAATATTGGGTACTAATTTTTCACCTTTTTTAATTATTTCTCAATATTAAATTATTATCCCATGTCTCTCACACATTAAATAATAATACAATAGTACAATACAACATAAAGTGGTCCCCAAATAATTACCTAGTGTGATTAGCCACACCACCTAGGTGCATCACAACTAAATAATTATTTAATTACAACATAAAATAAATCAAATTATGCAATGGTGTACAACACCATATCCCAACAATCATAGAATTTGAGCAATCCTACTCTAAATAAGCCGATGAGTATTGAAGAAAAAGATTGAAGACTTATCGTCATTAATCCTCTGACAAGAGGCAACCAAGTAGACGTCCAAAGTTCTTAAATTCACTACCTCATTTATTCTTACCATTCCCATCAAAATTGTATCATAAACAAATTGCAGGTGAGAGTGTAGAGGAAACTATTACCCCAACTCCAACCTTGAATCAAACCTTGTTTAACCCGAGATTTGATAAATCTTCCCAACCCCTCAGCCATAATAATAAAAAAATAAGGAGATAGAAGCTCCCCTTGGAAAAAACCTCTAGAAGCTCCAAATAACTTTGACGGCTCACTGTTGATAAGAACCGTAAAGGAAGAAGATGTTACAAAATTCATGATCTAGTTAACCCACTCACTACCAAATCCAAAGGCCTAAAGAACTTTCTGTTAAAAATCCCATTGGACTCTATCATAAGTTTTTGCCATATCTAGCTTGATAAACATGGCCTTCTCCTTAGAGGAAACCATAGAATGAATGACCTTAGCAACAATGACAATCTCATCCAAAATTTGTCTGCCAACAATAAATCCACCTTGCTCTTAGAAAATAAAAGAGTTGATCCAAGGCTTAAGCCTTTCCGCAATCAATTTGGTAATAATTTTGTAAACCATGTTGCAAAGAGCAATGGGTCTAAACTAGTCTAGAGAATTAGCACCCTCCCTTTTACGAATAAGATCTAGAAAGGTGGAATTCATGGATTTTAGCATTTATTTATTCTCTTGCGACTCCCGAACCACCTCCAAGAGATCCATTTTGATAATCTCTGAAAACTCCTGAAAAAATTCAATTGGAAATCCATCAAGGCTTGGGGCTTTCCCTTTTTTCATTTGACACACGATTGTCTCTAATTCTTGTAGAGAAATGGGCCAAAGGAGGGCCACATTCATATCATTAGAAACTAGAGAGGGAATACAAGCCAAAATAGAGTTTTCCTCCTCACTCGCAAGAGGTGAATCTTTAGTGAACATAGCTGAAAAGAACTAAGAAGCCTCCCTCAAAATCTCCCCCAAAGAATAAAGTCGAGTCCCTTTCAAAGATAGTAGAGAAGTAATAAGATTTCCATTCATCCTAGTAGCCACAAAGTTATGGAAGAAGGCAACATTTATATCCCCTTCCTAAAGCCAATTAATACAAGACTTTTTCTTTCAAAAAAAATCCTCACGCAGCTCCCAATCCTCAAGCTCCTTAGAAGCTATTGCCTCCTCCCGACCCAAAACATCAATTAGGCCATGATCCCATATTTCATGGGTGATAGAATCCAACCGATCTTGAGCCACCATTCTTTTGAAGTGCAAGTTGTTGAAACTCTATCTATTCCACTTCTTAAGTCAATACTTCACATACTGTAACCTTTTAGCAAAGGAGTAAATAGCCCTACCAAAAGCATGCCTCCCTTTGAGCCACCATTTAGTCATCAAATCCTGGAGTGAAGGATCACACAACCACATGAGTTGAAACTTAAATGTTGGATTCCTAGAAGCTCTAAAAGAACCAATTGAGAGTTTAATCGGTCAATGGTTGGATCCTCTTCAATCCAAGATCTCGGACTTGGAAGCCCACCTATCACCAACCCAAAAGCATGAAATAAGGAATTTCTCTAGCCTCTTTGAAAATCATCCTCACCAATTCTTCTATTGTTCCAAGTGAAGATTTCATTATTCGGTTTCACATCAATTAGATTCAGGAATTCAATGTTGTCCCTTAAGAGAGAAGCAAAAGGATCCATCCTAGTTATGCCTCCTCTTTTTTCCTCTAAACAAGAAATAGCATTAAAGTCACCTACCACTATCTAGGGAAGAAGAGGGGCAAGGGCCTAGACATAGCTAACATGAGCCCAAAGCTACAAATTTCCCAAGAGATCAATAGGCACATAGAAATTAGTGAAAAGACAAGTTTCACCAGAGTTCAAGCAAGAAGCAACCATAGAAATAGAAGAACTAGAAATCCACCACTGGGGAACAACCTTCCTTGGATCCCACAAACAAGCCACCCCACTAGAGCTACCAAGGGCCCCAACACATTGACCAAAACCACGATTCCAGACCCTAGACACTCTTTCCAACATACCATCAACTATTAATTTAGTTTCTTGAATAAATACAATATCAGTAGAATGCCTTGATCATCTCACAAATAGACTTTTGTTTAGGGATGCTATTCATACCCCTCACATTCCATGAGATAATAATCATTTATGAGATTGGGAGAAGTAGGCATCTAAGGTTTTCACCAATCCAGAATCCACCAATGATTCACCCCTTAATTTAACCTTCTCGTGGTCTTTCTTATGCCCCACTTTAGAAGATTTCTCTAGAGGCCCCTTTTTTATGGTCTTTTGCTACAGATCCAGGGTATGCACAACCCCATTGTTCTTCCTATAATTTGAAGACTCTTTCACTAAAGAAGGAACTGGATCCACCAAGGCACCAACCTCCTTAAAGGCCAAAGTATCACTTGGATTTGTGACATCCTGAAACTAAGAAGGAAGATTTGTTTCCATCTAACCATCCTGCAATTTCATCTAAGGAAAATTCTGGTTTCCACTCTCACCAATTTTTGCCAAAGCCCCACCCAAGGCGCCCATATTGGAGTGCATCTCAGTTGGAATTCCCTCTTCTTGAACTAAATCCTCTAAAGCATCAAACCAATTAAAAATCTCATCATTTTGTCTATCCTTGAGGGTTCTCTTCAAGCCTCTTCCCTTATTGCAAGAATTAACAAGAATAAATCCCTCCTTATTAGCAACCCCATCAACCATAGGGGCCTTCCCTTTATCATTCCTAGGTGTTGAGTTGGAGGGAACATTAGCAACAACATTTTCTTGAAAAAACCGAGGACATTTCCTTTGTAGATTCCCATACTCATGACAGATTCGGTATCTAAATAGAAGGGTTTCATAGTCAAGTTGTTGAATCCAAGAAGAGGATCGTAGGAAAATTTCCACATAATCTAGCAAGGGGTTATTTAAATCAATTTCAACATAGATTCAGGCAATATGAGATTACCCTTTTATCTAGAGTTTGTTGAGCTGGGCCACCTGATTTGCCTAACAAAAGAGCAATCATATGCAAAATATCACTCCCCCAGACCTCAAGCGGAAGCCGAAGAAGACAAACCCAAACAAGGACCCTCAACATAAGCTCCTCCAAAAAATTGAATCCCACATGCCAGGGTTTGATGAAGAGACCAACCTGATTATAAAAATAAGGGCCTCCTTCAAAAGCCTTATTTCTATTAGTCGTGCACGAGAACACAACCAAAAAGTAATTGTTGACAACCATCATTATCTCTATATTGCCTTTAGGATTCCATATTTTCCGGAATCAAGATTCAAGAACTAGTAGAGAAAGATGAAGCCCCATAAATAAATGCAAATTAGAGCATGATTGCTCCAATAATTAACATTACCTGCAACTGACTTTGGTTGAGTCACCAACATAGGATGATCTTGGCTTCTCTCCAAGTACCCAATCACTTTCTTGATTCTGGGTGGGTCTTTCAAAGATGAAGAACCTACCCCAAATGAAAAGTTGTTCAAATTCTCTATGACCTTTGCATGCAAAGACAAATAATGAATAGTTGAGTCCATGCCTCAAAAAGCTACCACCTCCGAGAAAACCCCACCCCTCCAAGCAAACACAAGACCCAAAGGTTTTATAAATCAAATGCAAAAGGAAAGCACAACCTCCACCCAACTTCAACGAAAAACCCTGCCAAAACACAAGGAACTTAGAGAATAAACCACGGAAGAATAAACTCCAACACCCCCCACATAGCCAAAGGAGGGAACAACAAACAACAATAACTAGTTTAGTTATTTTATTACATAATATATCTATATTATGCTGATAGATATTTTTAATTTTTGAGGGGGTTACATCAGAATAATTTTTGACATGTCAATGGAGTTACATAGACACTTTCAGTTCAGTAAGTTAAGATCTCTATTTGTGTTTTCCCATTTCCAGTTATGCTGGATTATTTTAGTTTTCTTTGGATCATGTCCAGGTGCCTAATATACGCCTAGAAAATGATATCTCTCGATGTATAATATATAGATTAATATATTAAGATAGATAAACTAGTTATATTATAAAATTATATGAGATTATTAAATTACTTTAAATGATTACAAAGAATAATAATAGATATTATAGTATAATAACAAATATTTAAATATATTTAAAAATATTAAAATTTATTAATGTGTATTTTTTTATTGAAATGTAGAAGCCAACAACATAATGAAGAATATTTTTCCTCAATCAAAGTTGCAGGCTATGATATATAATATTAATGTACCTTAGTCAAAATCAAGTACTACATAACATTACATTCAATGTTAAAGGTATTGCTGTTATGAAATATAGTTGTGTAGGGGTAATGGCAAAGAGTTTGCATTATGACAGATAACAAACAATCATATGTGATAATAAAAGCACAACAGAATGCCGCACATTACTTAGTAAAGCAGTAATTCATTAGCAAAGCAGTAATTCAATGGCATATATAATTGTGTATGGTTTATATGTGGCTGCAGACAAAGAAGACAATAAAGACCATGGATGAAAAAGTGGGCGAGGCAGAAGATGCTGTAAAGGATATTGTAGAAATAATATCAGGGGAATACGTATGCCGAGGAAGACATATAACAAATTTAATAAATTGATGAGTTGGAATTTTCAAATGAACAGTATGTAAAAAATAGAAGTTTATATGAATTATAATTGTGAAATGTCACATACGGCACAAGAAAAATAAGAAAATGAGATATGTTTTTGTTTAAAAATAGCGATGTTTCAACTATACAGAAACCTAAATGCCCTTTTTCCCTGGCAACAAGGAATTTCTATTTTCTGAGCAACTGAATATTAACTAACTCAAATATTGTTTTCATGGATACATATAATTCCGTATAGGAAAGTAAGTCTAATTTAAAAAATAAGTAAATATCATATGAAACAATATCCTACTTTATCCTACAAGGAGAGTGCTGCAAATTATCTAATCCATATATATTTTAGCAATATTTTGATATTTTGATATATACATTTCTCTAATTTTAATTGCCTCCTAGTTTTTGTATATGATGACAATCTAAAATTTTTTTAGGTTAACTACCCAAATATTGCCTAAGTTATTACCCAACTTACCCGAACTTGATAAAAATAATGTTTGAGTGTGAGTAATATGCCCATCTTTGAAAGATCTTAGCATTAAAATATGAAGGTTAGTGCCATCACTAAAAATACTAGCCCCTCATGACTAATCTTGGTGTTTCAAGCTCCATTAGAATGATTGCACACTAAGTAGAACGGTGCCTATGAAGAGAACCTAGACGCTTGCATGAAGCTCCCTTTTTGTTTATTGTTTAACTTGGGCTTCATATCATTGCTTTATTCTCTCAGGCCTCGTTGCTCGGTCATTTCTTACCACATTGCAACCAACATGTGGGGTTTATCTTGTGGTAGACAACCAATGATTTGCTAAAGTTGTCAAATAAGCCCTTATGCTCCAAGTAGTTCTTTAACCACAATGCATGTTCTATAGTGGACAGTAAAATTCTTATGCAGGGTTCTTTACCCGCACCAGGACCCCATCCTTCATAAGGATTGAACGCACATGATGGAACGGTGCCTTTTATCTCAAAAAGGGAAAATAATCAATATTTTTTTTAGCGTCCTTCAAAGGGTTAAGCAACACAAGTATTCCTAAATAACATATGCATGCTTGTCCCCATTAATGAGCAACTTGTGTTTATTAGCGAGTAGAATTTAAAAGGAATTTTGATTATAATCACCTCGTTCATCTGCCCTAATCTTCCATTAAGTTCATTGATTTTGGAGAGCAGCTTGTGAGAGACCTATGAACAAAAGCCATCAAAATTTAGAGTTCTTCTAAGTCTTTTCCAACGGTTGTAAGAAACAACATAGGTGAGTGTTTCCCTTTTGGATGTGTTCTTTTTTATTTTAAAGTGATTTTTCTTTGCTCTTACACATTGTTAAAAGTCTCTGTACTCTTACACATTGTTAAAAGTCTCTCTAGTGAATTATCTTGTTGGTAATTTTTGAATCTTAATTGAGCTCCTTTATTTTTACAATTTGTCATGCCTTCCAAATAAAATTTAATCTAGTATCTAATTGAATTGTTATCTTAGGCAATGCAATCTTTCAAAATAGTCATAAGTGGGGGTTTTTGACTAGTTTGCTAGAGGATTGTAAAACAAATTTGAGACCTTGGTACTTTAAAAAACAGGGTGAATTATTTAATACATTCTTCAAGAAATCATGTGGCTGAATACCTTTATGTAACACATGGAGATTTGATTTGGGGAAGGTAGTGGTTCCTAATTACTTTTGTATCCTTGAATCAATCAAGTGTGACTAGGATGTACAACCCTAATGAATAAGCTATTTATGATGTCAACGGTGGTAAAATATTCATGATTAACAATGAATTGTTTCAAAGAGTTTTTCTCATGAATCTTCAAGCTAGGGCTTTGTTGGACATGAAAAAGATGGGATTTAATAGGCTCATAATAAAGTATAGGGAAAATAGGTTATCAAATTAAGGGATAAGGGAAAAGGAGATAAATTGGAGCCAATTCCTAATTTAGAGATTGGGACCCTAGCTATGTAGTTTTTTATTGGATATTTTCAAGATACATCTCAATACATGTGTGAGGTCATCAGGGTTGATGTACACCTCATGATTTTTAAAATACTATTGGTATTTTCCTCTAATATTCAAAGCATACATCTAAATACCTTGTATGATTGCGCAAGATTTTTGACTAGGCATCTACGTGAAGGGGTATAAAATGTAAAAAAGTAGGGGAGTGAAAAATATTTGAAGAGGTATTCATTTTTATGCCACATTTATATGTATGCATTATCTGGTGAATGGGACACCGAGCTTGATGTCCCTATGACCTCTCCTATATTTCCTAGTGGGATTCTCAATCTTGTGCAATTACAGACTCCTCGCCTAGATAGGCCCAATTTGGATGCTCATTATTATATCTTTGCATATTTCTTTGATATGCTTTCATTGAGAAGATTGGGTTTTGACATAACTAGGCCCCCATAGGATTTCCTTGAATTACTCAAGCCTCTAGATAATAAGAAAAATCCAAGTGAAGATCATAACTGGGGGGATTGGTTCTTGCATGAGGGATACATTACCATAAGAGTTTTTGGTTCTAACCTCATGCCTCACAAGTTGCCAATTTGAGTATCATCAAGGATTACATATTTGAAGGAAATTTAGAAAATGAGCAATGCAAATTATGAACATTTTAAAACTCATAAGAGGAGGGGAATTCTTTCTTCTTAGGCCAAATTCTTATTCACTATAATACATAAAAAAGGATGTGATTGAATCTTAGATATAATATATAAGTACAATATGGAATATGCAAAATTAAGAGCATATGATCTTAAGGGTCTCATCCAAATGATGAGAAGGAAAGTTGGCTTGGAAGGATTTAAACATAAATATGATTAGTGTGAAGATCTTATCAAAGTTGCTCGTATAAGATGGAAAAGGATTCAAGGAGGAAGAAGTATAAAATCAAATTAGATGAAGTTAGACAAAAGGAAAATGATCTTGATTTTAAGGGTTTCTATGTAGAGGTCCAAGACCCTATTGAAAGGATGTAGATCATGTTGGATAATGTTGACACCTTGAGTATTATACATCTAAGAGCTAATCCAATTGATATCCTTGCACCCTTTGTGATTGCCCCTATAATTCCTTACATCCATATTACTAGGCTTGAAGTTTAATAACATCATGGTATTTTTTAGTCTAGATAGCTAAAGGGTAAGGAGATACTAATTGAAGGAGCTTTTGACATATCACAAGAGGTAAAACAAATTGTAGATTCTTTGTAGCCTATGGTACCATATAATGAAACATAGGGATTTAATGAATTTGATCTCGTGGGAGGCAAATAATAAAATCTATCAAATATTCTGAGCACACATGAAAACTTTAGGTTGTTGCTCCTTATGCTATCACAGTATTGGAGGATATTGAGGGGAATTAAAATTGTGAAAAGGCATGTGAGAAATTTGTGTCAGATGATTAATTCATTAGACCAAAGAACTTAAAATTTGTATTCTCAAATTAAAAATCATGCCAATAATTATTTTAATACTAGACAAGAATTCACTAAATCTTTTGGTCATGACCCTGATTTAATAGACAATGCTTCAATATTTAATGTGCCTTTTGATAACATTACACTTGAACACGCCAAAATACTAGTATGAGAGAGTGGTTGTTTTCTATTACTAGAATGTGATATTGCTATTGAGAAATGTGACTCAAATTTATTGGCTTGATTGACTTCCTGGAGCAATTATGTTTTCCTCCTTCATCGTCCTGAGTTAAGTCGCGAGGTTCTAAAAGATCATAACTTGGCGACATTGAGCTTGTCACGGGATTGTTGGTTTTCCAAACCTTGGAACCTATGTTACGGGGTTCGTGAGTTTCATAACTTCCCGACATGGTGATCTCCTTGTTGTCGCAGCTTCCAGGAATTTCCTAACCTTCGACTTGAGGTTGTGAAGTTCAGGTTTTGGGTGACAGAGCGATCCCTTTGAGTGTTGGCGAGACATGGCGTGATCGGTAGGACTTCAGAAGATGTCTCCTCGACATTCTGATAGAAGGCTGCAAGGACCTTGTTGGAGTGACTTAACGTTGTCACTGGGATGTTGGATCAAGTCTCTTCAACATGCAAGTGGAAGTTAGCGACTCGATGTCGGTGTGACTTCAGGGTGTCATCGAGAC
The DNA here is from genome assembly GCA_007258455.2 of Sequoia sempervirens. Taxonomy (NCBI): domain Eukaryota; kingdom Viridiplantae; phylum Streptophyta; class Pinopsida; order Cupressales; family Cupressaceae; genus Sequoia; species Sequoia sempervirens. Next base: position 39,541,840 of record VDFB02000020.1, read on the forward strand.
TTTGGTGAAAGTCTCTTCGACAGACCAGTGGTAGAGTGAGCTGCAAGACCTTGTCGATGTGACATCGGGTGCTGGAGGAGAGATGGTCAAGTGTCTCTTCGACACTCTGATGATTGAATGGTTGGTGAACTAGATGCTCGTCGATGCGACGATGCGAGTTTGGTGTGAGATTGTCTGATGCCTCTTTGACACCTGGTAATTAAAGTCTTGGTGATTCCACTAGAGAAATGACTTGCATGACGTTAAAGACTTGTCGATGGGAGATGAAATCATCGGTGGGAGTCTGTAAGATGTCACAATGACAACTTGATGTGTAGCATTGGATTGTCATTGGTGAGAAGTTGTGTCTTCGGTGAGATATTGAAGCTTGTCTCACTGATGGAGCAATGGAATGATGCAGTGGTGAACTCACTTGTCACTAGGATAGTGCTTCATCGGTAGGACTTCAAAGGTGGTCTCCCCGATACGATGATGGCTAACTCGGTGACCTATATAGAATGTCTCAGTGGGACCCGATTGATGATTAGTTAGAAAGCGGTGATTGGTTGCATGTTTGTGACGGTTAAGTTGCTCGTGGCTGGTTGTCCGTCACGGTTAAGGTTTCTTGGAATGATTAAAGGTAGAACACAAATGCCTTTGTGGCCATTTCCAGACTAGCCGAGAGAAAGATGGATCTTGTAGAAGGCGAAGGTCGAGCGACTATGCGAAAAAGAGGCTGAGAGGCCAGTGGTCAAGTTGTGAGGCTATGTAGCTGAATGAGATGTCTCTTGCTGAGGGAGGTGGTTGTGATGGGTTATGCTACTGGATTTTCTCCAAAATGGAACAAGATGTAAATCTCTTGTAAAGGTTGTGAGCCTGATATTGTATTGTAACTGTATTTTGTTGCTGAATAATACAATGACGATTTGGGCTTTTCGAGTGTGGGGTTTTTTACCCAAAAGGGTTTTCCCCACGTAAATTTGTGTGTCCATTTATGTTTTTCTTTCATGTTGGTTGATTCTACAAATTTGAATATGTGCATAGTGTTGAATCTGGTTAATTATGTATGTGTTTTTCTCATAAGGGTTAATGTGGGAAATCAACTGTGCCTGTTTCCGCATTATGGCATAGTAGTTGTGTCTTTGAGGTAATTTGAAGAAATTAAAATCACTAAAGGCATTGCTATTCTTAGATGTTTCTATCTGAGATGACCGATATTTCCCTTACAAGTGGTATCAGATCCTTTTTTTGGGATTTACTTGTGCACGCATGTGCAAGTTTGTGTGTTGCATGTACTTACATGAAATCACATGTGTCTTGCATGTCCCTGCATGTTGATGCATGTAAGAGTTCCTGGTGTTTCAGATCTGTGGATTCCTTCTGTAAAGATTTCTTAGCTTGGAAAGCTTGAGGAGATCTGAAGGAGTTGGCTGTTGATTGATCCTTTGGTGAGTAAAAGTTCTTGCTCTTTTGAGACAACACACAATGTGAAAGACATTGCAGATGGAGAAACTGGAGTTAATCGTACTGTAATGATGTGGTCTGATGCTCCTAGTTGGCAGCGAATGATCCTAATGCAAGGGGTGTGAGTTTATGCTTATGGTTGTGTTGCAGCAAAGTGTGGTTCATATTGGGTGTTTGTGTGAGAGGCTCCCTGATGGTATGGAGATGCTTGGGTTGTTATTCAACCATGGAGTACTATGCTTGTGGTGGGTGCTTTGACCTGGTATTGAAGGTGTTGTTCTCTGTTATCCTGATTGCATGCAAACTATGAAGTTGATCTCTGGGTGGTCTAAAAACTTCTAAATAGTCTAGCTCTCTCAAATGCATGTGCATGTTGGTGGTTTTGGAGTTGGCTTGAAATGGGCCTGGAGTTCCTAAACTGTTGTTTCCTTTTAAGGATGGTTTGTACTTGCATGGCTCTATGGTTTTCTAGGTTTTACACGATCAAGCAAAACTTGTGGTTAGCTGCAGCTGTTCTTAAGCTATTTTCTAGACCCTGGCTTTTGGGGTGTGATTGGATGAGATAGTTGCAGTCCGACATGGTTTGAGGAGGTGAGATGCCTTCTCTACATGGGAGTGTTGGTACGTGATTTGTCACTCAACATTCTTGTGGCGTTGCTTGCTGGGTTCCTAGACTATGGTGCTCATTGTGGACATGATTGAAAAATTGGATTTGAACTTGATTTGGTTTTTGAGTCAAGTTGTCTACGTTGTTATTCTCCTTGACATCTCAGTTTTGCAGTTTCCAGTGCGATAATGGATTTGCATGCTTCATTGATTGAATCTACGGGTTGAGCAATATTGTGGGTTGTCTTTACCTACATGTTTGTTGTGGGACAACTCAGAAGTGGATTGTTAATATCCACAAGGTTTAATTCTGTGTTGGTGTAGATCTGTTAGTTGGCCTTGTCTCTAGTCACTTGTGCATTTGCGTGGTTGCTTCTAGATGAGAGGAAGGATGGCATTGAGTACCTGAATATTCAACTATGGGGACCTGTAACATGTGTATCACAATGTCATGAAGAGCTAGGTACACGTTTTAGTGTACGCTTTTGATAGTGATGGTGTTGTATGCTTGGTTTGGAGATCTTGGTGCTGCTTGGCATTGTTGTCAGATGGAGATGTTGTTGATTAGACCTGGAGGTTTTTTAGGTTAGTAGATGTTTGGTCATGATGTTTGGAAAGCTCGGGTGTCATAGTTCAGTGGGAGCTTTAGTAGTGACTATGGATTTATCACTTGGTGGTGAATGATCTTCTTTAGTTTTGTGGATGTTACTAGGAGGAATTCTTAGATCTTGTTGTTGCAGAAGAGTTCTTTCGCATTTGCATGGACACTATTTGAGGATGTGCAACATCTTGGAACCACAGAGGATGTTTGGAGTCTTTGGCTAAGGTGTTAGTGGTGCTTGATAGGTGATGTTGGTTTAGAGGTTTGGCATGATGTATTTCTCTTGAAACCATTGTATGTTCACTTGGAGCATGGTATCTCCTAAGGGGGATGGTAAGATCATGATGTCATGATAAGTTCCTGGTTCAAATGTTTGGAGCTTTGACAATGTTCTGGTGATTCTCTATGTTTTGGGTGCATTGGTCATATGCTTGAGAACTTCATGATAGTGTAGTGATGCAGAGTTCAACATGAGATGATCAGTTGTAGGTGCTCATGGATACATGGAGAATAAGGTGAGGTTGTATTTCTCTTATGAGAGAAGTGTTGTTGATGGTTACTCTAATGAGATTTTAGCAGAAAGTTCGAGGAGCCTACACCTCGATTGGACATGAGTTCAACATAGACCAATGAGGATATTTCTCTTGGATGAGTCATGGTGACTTGTATATCTTGGAGGGGCATTCTCATTCCCCACTCTTGGTCTACTCAGCAGTGAAGTCTATTTGAGAGGTATTTTCCCATTGTATCTTTTAGATGTGTTTTATGCTTTCTTTCATGATATGGATCTTGAGTTGTTGTTTAATGGCTCTGGAGGATTCATAGTGGAAGATGGAAAGCATGTTTGTCTCCTTGTGAATTTGAGTTGATAAGAACATTTAAGAGATGCTTTATGGGTGTGTTTTCCTGAGATGGAAAATGAAGTAATTTGATCTTCTTTGAGAGGCTTACATCTATATGTTGTGTTTGATATCTTGAGGTTGAACGGTTTTGGGTGTTGTTATAGATTTTCTCTTGGGGTTGTGAAGGAGATATTACTTGACACAACTGGCATTTAGAGGTGTATGTAGGAGGATGCTACATGTTTATGATTTGTAGTTTTTCTCTTTAGTTTGGTTCTTCTTCCTATATGTTCAAACTCATATGACTTTAGATGTGAGACTTCTATGTGGATCCATGATGATCACTAGTTTGTGGTCATGCGTTGTCTCTTGGGTGATGACATGGAGTTTCTTGTGTCTCTTTCTTCTATCAGATATGGAGAACATGGGAGAGCTATGGAAGATTGTTGAGAGAGATGCTTCTTGTAGCAGTTGGTTGTAGGTTTTATAGATCTTTGTGGATGTTTCCTTGGTACTACATGGTTACACTTTCTATGTGTTTTCATTGGTAGACTTGCTATGCCTTTGATTTTTCAAATTTGGCATTACCCATGCAATGGGAGTATTTGGTTGTGCTTTGTCTTCTTTGACTAGTTGGAACATGGAGCTTTCATTTGTAGTTGATGGGTTGGCTATGAAGGTGGCATGAGTTTTCTGATGTGGATACCTTGGAGGTATGTGTGATTGGATAGATTAGCAATTGTTGTGTGTGCTATTTTCAGTCGCGTGGTTGATCAGTTGGATGGCAACAGTCAGTTTTCTGGTTGTTGTTCTAGCTGACGCTCTATCTTGTTTCTAGAGAATGACTTCATAGTTGTGTTCATGATTGAGGGATTTGAAGTTGATGTTGTGTTGCTTTTGTATAGCTTGTGAGAATAGTGGAGTGGTGGCATTGTTGAATCCCTTTTCGTCTGTAGGATCTAATGCTTGTGTTCTTGAGACTGGTGCATATATGCCTTGGCTTGTTCCTTTTTCCTGTGATGGATGGCTGGAACCATTGCCTGAGTTGGTGGACATCTTGGATGTTGTTGCAGGTGTCTTGGTTGGTATGTAGTCTAAGCATTGTTTAAGATTCTTGAGTTTTCTTTGGAAGGAGCCAGTAAGTTCTTTGTTAACTGGGAGAATGTTGAGAAATGTGACTCAAATTTACTGGCTTGATCAACTTCCTAGAGCAGTTGTGTTTTCCTCCTTTATCGGCCTAAGTTAAGTCGCGGGGTTCTGAAAGATCATAACTTGGAGACATTGAGCTTGTCGCGAGATTGCTAGTTTTTTGAACATTGGAACCTATGCCACGGGGTTCAAGTTTCATAACCTCCCAACATGGTGATCTCCTTGTTGTCGCAACTTCCAGGAATTTCCAAACCTCTGACTTGAGGTTGTGAAGTTCGGTTTTTGGGCGACAGAGTGATCCCTTTGAGTGTTAGTGAGACATGGCATGATCAACAAGACTTCAGAAGATATCTCCTTGACATTCTGGTAGAAGGCTGCAAGAACCTTTTCGGAGTGACTTAACGTTGTTGTTGGGACGTTGGATCAAGTGTCTTTGACATGTAGGTGGAAGTTAGGGACTTGGTGTCGGTGTGACTTTAGGGTGTTGCCGAGACTGTTATCCTCAAATTCAACGCACTCAATTCAAGGGATATCCCCTACAAAACTTGTCTATTTCGTAGCCCACATACTCTAAGCACACAAAACAAGGTGAATTGCATTGGTCCTCGTGCGTGGTCCCCCATCCTCAAAAAGTCATTTTAAGCATTAACCTTTGTTAGTTCGTCAAAATTTGCATTTTAAACCAAGTTGTGAAAATTTAGTTTTGGGAGTTAGAATTTTTTTTGCACATGTAGGAGCTCTGTTTATCGCCGCTCTTACATATTTCATGCCTTAGTCATTTTCTGGCACATTTAGGAGCTCTATGTTTTAGCGCTTCTACATCTCAAAACACAAGTCACATGTAGGAGCTCTGTTTTTCACCACTCTTACATATTTCATGCCTTAGTCATTTTGTGGCACATGTAGGAGCTCTATTTTTTAGCACTTCTACATCTCAAAACACAAGTCACATGTAGGAGCTCTTTTTTTCACCGCTCTTACATATTTCATGCCTCAGTCATTTTTTGGCACATGTAGGAGCTCTATTTTTTAGCACTTCTACATCTCAAAACACAAGTCACATGTAGGAGCTTTGTTTTTCACCGCTCTTACATATTTCACACCTTAGTCATTTTCAGTCACATGTAGGAGCTCTATTTTTCACTGTCTTACATTCAAGTGTCCTTCCCACATGTAGAAGCTCTATTTTTCATTGCTTTTACATATAACATGCAAAAGCTTTGTTTTTCACCGCTTTTACATATGACATGTAAAAGCTCCGTTTTTCACCGCTTTTACATATGACATGCAGAAGCTCTATTTTTCAGCTTTTACATATGACATGTAGAAGCTCTGTTTTGCACCACTTTTACATATGACATGTAAAAGCTTCGTTTTTCACCACTCTTACATATTTCATGCAGAAGCTCCATTTTTCACTGCTTTTACATGAAACTACCCAAATCCTTTAATATGTTGAAGTGCTGATTTTTAGCGCCAAGAATAATTTGAAGACAAAGCTTTCTCAATAGCCTCAAGGAACAAAATGATGGATTTCCAGCTTATTTTAGATTTGAAAGGCATCGGAAAGTCTTCACTCTCATTGGAGGAGTCAATCTCAAGAATCCTTGTCATCTCCAAAGTACACCCCAATGCCAGACAGTGATGAAGTGCACATCATCATGAAGTTTTCATGGAGAAAGATGTTGAAGAAGGCCAAATTTTGCCTTAGATTAGATTTCCCAGTTTTAGCATTTTTCATGCTTTATGTAAATAAGTTTTGACATTTTACATGTCATTTTGCAAGATGTAATTACATGTAAAAACAAAGATGTTTTCCTAAAAAGATGGACAACATGTTTGAATAAGTCGACTTGTTAGGTGAGATTTTCCTAAATTTTCTCACAAACATTCCTAGATTTGCTCTTCCCTCTCTTTTATAAATGAGAGGATTCTTTTGTAATCTTTATCTTCTATCTTTTGCAACGAAGTGCTGCCCATTTTGAGAAGGAAATACATGAAACTTTGTGTTCATCTTTGTGTATCTATTTTGATCAATAAAGAAGAAAGTTGCATACTAGACTTTGTCTTGGATCGATTATCTTTTGGATTTGATTGAGATTGGCAGTGATTAGTGAGTGAGATCTAAGGGCTTTGAATAAATTTGTGTTGCACTCTTTATTTGAATTTGTGATATTGTTTGGATAACTATTGGTGGATTATCTACAAGACTTTGTGCTTGTAAATGTTCATGTTGTTCATGGAATTGTTGTGTTGTATCTAAAAGACTTTGTGCTTCTAATACGACACTCGTTACATATCTCAAGGATCCATTGGTGAAAAGCTACAAAACAACTTTGTGCCTTCATGAGATTTTCTTTTCTTATTTTATTGTTTATTATTATCACGGTGGTATCTCTAAGCTTTGCTTTGACAAGATAGAGATATTGGAATTACTGCTTTTTTTTTAGTTTAAAGATTGTATCGAATTAGAACTACCAACTGTGAAGCATTGTAAAACATATTCTCTGAAAAAAGAGAGAAGTATGAATGTGACACACCCCCATCTCTTAATTGTAGTGTACATTTTGTGAATACTTAATTAGTTAAATTACTTAGTTTCAGTAAGCAGTAAGAAGGGCACCTCCCCTTTCTGAGATGAGAGATTACATCTCACATGGTTGTGGTTGAAATCAAGGTTGTGTAATTTGTTAAAAAGGGATTACATAATTTTCACCCAACAATTTTTTGTCGACTCTACTGGGGACACAATATGCATTTGAAAGCCTCATGCTTTCATTTGAAGTATACCCATCTCCTTTTTCATTCTAATTTATTTTATTGTAAGTTTTTCAAGCTTTCACCAAGGACATGTAAATGGCTGCTCAAGGTCCTTGGGGAAATGATTTTGGTCCATTGAGTCTAGCTCTACCCCTACATGCTCTTTCTGAAGGCTCACGGAAGAAATTTCCCAAGTTCTTTGGTGATGGACAACAACATCCTGACGATCACGTTGCTACTTTCTACATAGCTTGTGGAATTCATGGTGTTGAACACGAAGATGTATCTGTAAGGTTGTTTGTGGAGACTCTCCAAGGTGTCACTACAGATTGGTTTTATCATTTGGTGCCACATACCATCACAAACTGGGAAAAAGTTTGAAGAAAGGTTCAAACCTCTTGAAGACGCTCATGCTTTGTTGGCTTAGCTCACCCAATTGAAGAAAGAATCTCACATGCCTATGCGTGAGTTCATTGCTCACTTCAACAAGTGGACACAAAGAATTCCAACTGCTACTCAACCTACAACTGAGAATTTGAAATTTTTATTTGTAAATGCTCAAATTCCTGAGGTTGGTTTCCTATTGAGAAGAGCAGCCCCAGCTACTCTTGTAGTTGTGTAGACCTTGGCGACATAAATTGAAGATGATCTCATTCTTGCCAGGCAAATAAAAATTGAATCAAATGAATCTGAAGAAAGCCCTTCTTTGGAGTTATTTTATTTCATCACAATGATGGATCCTATGGTGCAAAGGTTGGAAAATGAGCTACTTGTTTTCAAAAAGCAACTAGCTCAAGGTGTGTTTTCTATGCCTCGCAAGGACGTACCAAGGAGGTCACTTTCAAATGTTACTCATAATTTTGCTGTTGGGAATCAACACAAGATATCTTCACCTATGAAGAGGCTTGCTCTTGAGGCACCATTAGTAAAAGAAGTAGCAAAGCATCCTGACTCCAATCCAAGTGATCTTGCTATACTCTTCCGGGAAAATGAAGCAAAAATAGTTGGCGACTCCCAATTCTGGTTTATGTAGTCTCAGAAAGCCATTAATGAAAAGCAGGGGGATGAAAGTCATTTTGTTGAAGTTCAAGTGAATGAAGACAATCTTGTCTTGAGATTTGAAAATATGGACATGCATGAAGGTCTTAGTCAAGTTGAAAAGAATGCAATTGTGTTTCGAGGTCATGAACTTGAACACGTGTTGCATAAAAGAATTTCCCAAAGGCATGATGAGGACCTTCTTATAAACAATTCTGATTTTCCCAAGTCTGAAGATGGTGAACATCATATTGAGGTATATAGTGCAATCATATCTTCATCTGAATCACATGAAAGAGATCATTTCGATCAGTGTGAGGTTGCCATGGTTGATGAATCAGTTGTTCAAGTAGCAACTGGTAAGAAGCATTCAATCTTTGAACGATCGAGGGAATGTCCAATAAGACATCTTTCTTGGTTGGAGTCCAATGGGATGACAGAGGTTCCACTTGCACCTGAGCGTGAAGATAAACTTGAGGATGTAACTAAAGATGTATTTGTAGATGTGCAGGAGTAGTCTGAATTCAATGATTCATTTTGGAGCAGTAGTATATCTAATATATTTTCAAAGGTAGTTGAACCTGTTCATCTCTTTCAAGAAGCAATGCCTCAACTTCATCTACATGTAGTTTCCAATGATCATGGAAGGAATTGCAAGCTATTGAAGAAAGGAAACTATTTTGTTGAACCTATGAATGGTTTCATTTGAGAAGGTTTCATTCATAGCTAGTTTTAATTAGGTAGGTTTTTACCTTTTCAATAAGTGCATTTGCATAAGTTTGCGTCTTGTTTTCATAGATTTGCTTTGTGTTAGTCGTGCTCGATTTTTTTTCCCAATGGATGGATAAAGGCACTTGAAGTCTATAGTTCTTCTCCCATCAATCGTTTCTAAGAATGACTAAAGGAAGCTTCCCAGCTGGAGCCAGTTGTTATCCTCGAATTCAGCGCGCTCAATTCAAGGGATAACCCCTACAAAACTTGTATGTTTTGTAGCCCACATACTCTAAGCATGCAAAACAAGGAAAATTGCATTGATCCTTGTGCATGGTCCCCCATTCTCAAAAAGTCATTTCGAGCATTAACCTTTGTTAGTTCGTCAAAATTTGCATTTTAAACCAAGTTATGAAAATTTAGTTTTGGGAGTTAGAAAATTTTTTGCACATGTAGGAGCTCTGTTTTTCACCGCTCTTACATATTTCATGCCTTGGTCATTTTCTGGCACATGTAGGAGCTCTATTTTTTAGCGCTTCTACATCTCAAAACACAAGTCACATGTAGGAGCTCTATTTTTCACCGCTCTTACATATTTCATGCCTGTCATTTTTTGGCACATGTAGGAGCTCTATTTTTTAGTGCTTCTACATCTCAAAACACAAGTCACATGTAGGAGCTATGTTTTTCACCACTCTTACATATTTCATGCCTTAGTCATTTTTTGGCACATGTAGGAGCTCTATTTTTTTGCACTTCTACATCTCAAAACACAAGTCACATGTAGGAGCTTTGTTTTTCACCACTCTTACATATTTCATGCCTTAGTCATTTTCAGTCACATGTAGGAGCTCTGTTTTTCACCGTCTTACATTCAAATGTCCTTCCCACATGTAGAAGCTTTGTTTTTCACCACTTTTACATATGACATGCAGAAGGTCTATTTTTCACTGCTTTTACATATGACATGTAAAAGCTCTGTTTTTCACCACTTTTACATATGACATGCAAAAGCCCTATTTTTCACTACTTTTACATATGACATTGCAGAAGCTATGCTTTTCACTACTTTTACATATGACATGTAAAAGCTTCGTTTTTCACCGCTCTTACATATTTCATGCAGAAGCTCCATTTTTCACCGCTTTTACATGAAACTACCCAAGTCCTTTAATATGTTGAAGTGTTGATTTTTAGCGCCAAGAAGAATTTGAAGACGAAGCTTTCTCAATAGCTTCAAAGAACAAAATGATGGATTTCCAGCTTATTTTAGATTTGAAAGGCATAAGAAAGTCTTCAATCTCATTGGAGGAGTTAATCTCAAGAATCCTCATCATCTCCAAAGTACACCCCAATGCCAGACAATGATGAAGTGCACGTCATCATGAAGTTTTCATGGAGAAAGATGTTGAAGAAGGCCAAATTTTTCCTTAGATTAGATTTCCCAGTTTTAGCATTTTTCATGCTTTATGTAAATAAGTTTTGACATTTTACATGTCATTTTGCAAGATGTAATTACATGTAAAAACATAGATGTTTTACTTAAAAGATGGACAATTTTTTTGAATAAGTCGACTTGTTAGGTGAGATTTTCCTAAATTTTCTCACCTAACATTCCTAGATTTTCTCTTCCCTCTCTTTTTATAACTATGAGATTATTCTTTTGTAATTTTTATCTTTTATCTTTTGCAACGAAGTGCTACTCATTTTGAGAAGTAAATACATGAAACTTTGTGTCCATCTTTGTGTATCTATTTTGATCAATAAAGAAGAAATTTGCATACCAGACTTTGTGTTGGATTGATTATCTTTTGGATTTGATTGAGATTGGCAGCGATTAGTGAGTGAGATCTAAGGGCTTTGAATAAATCTATGTAAACTTTGTGTTGCACTCTTTATTTGAATTTTTGATACTGTTTGGATAACTATCGGTGGATTATCTACAAGACTTTGTGCTTGTAATTGTTCATGTTGTTTGTGGAATTGTTGTGATGTATCTAGAATACTTTGTGCTTCTAATACGACACTCGTTACATATCTCAAGGATCCATTGGTGAAAAGCTACAAAACGACTTTGTGCCTTTGTGAGATTTTCTTTTCTTATTTTATTGTTTATTATTATTATCATGCTGGTATCTCTAAGCTTTGCTTTGACAAGATAGATATATTGGAATCACTAATTTGTTTTTAGTTTAAAGATTGTATTGAATTAGAACTACCAACTGTGAAGCATTGTAAAACATATTCTCTTAAAAAAAAGAGAAGTATGAATGTGGCACACCCCCATCTCTTAATTGTAGTGTACATTTTGTGAATACTTAATTACTTTTACTTAGTTTCAGTAAGCAATAAGAAGGGTACCTCCCCTTTCTGAGAAGAGAGATTTCATCTCACATAGTTGTGGTTGAAATCAAGGTTGTGTAATATGTTGAAAAGGGATTACATAATTTTCACCCAACAAAGACTTTGTTGAAAGTCTCTTTGACATGCATGTCTCTTCGATGGAACATCGGTATAGTGAGTTGCAAGACCTTGTTGATGTGACATCGGGTGCACGAGGAGAGATGGTCAAGTGTCTCTTCAACACTTCAATGATTGAATGGTTGGTGAACTGGATGATCGTCGATGTGATGATGCGAGTTTGGTGTGAGATTGTTTGATGTCTCTTCGACACCCGATAACTGAAGTCTTGGTGAGTCCGCTGGAGCAGTGACTTGCATGATGGTAAATATTTGTCGGTGGGAGATGACAATGTTGGTGGGAGTCTGTAAGATGTCACAATGACAACATGATGTGTAGCATTGGATCCTTATTGGTGAGAAGTTGTGTCTTCAGCGAGACACTGAAGCTTGTCTCATGGATGGAATGATGGAATGATGCAGTGGTGAAATCACTTGTCGCTGGGACTGTGCTTCATTGGTAGGACTCCAAAGGTGGTCTCCTCAATACGACAATGGCTAACTCAGTGACCTGTATAGAATGTATTATTGGGACCCAATTGATGATTAGCTAGAAAGCAGTGATTGGTTACATGGCTGTGATTGTTAAGCTGCTCGTGGCTGGCTGTCTATTGCGGTTAGGGTTTCCTGGAATGATTAAAGGCAGAACGTGAATGCCTTTGTGGTCATTGCCAGACTGGCTAAGAGGTTGGGTAGCCAAGAGAGAGATGGATCTTGTAGAAGGTGAAGGCTGAGTGGTTGTGTGACAAAGAGGCCGAGAGGCTAGTGGTCGAGTCGTGAAGCTGTGTAGTTGAATGAGATGTCTCTTGCTGAGCGAGGTAGTCATGATGGGTTATGCTGTCGGATTTTCTCCAAAATGGAACAAGATGTAAATCTCCTGTAAAGATCGTGAGCCTGATATTATATTGTAACTGTATTTTGTTGTTGAATAATACAATGGTGATTTGGGCTTTTGGAGTGTGGGGTTTTTTACCCGAAAGGGTTTTCCCCACATAAATTTATGTGTCTATTTATGTTTTTCTTTCATGTTGGTTGATTCTGCAAATTTGAATATGTGCATAGTGTTGAATCTGGTTAATTATGCATGTGCTTTTCTCATAAGGGTTAATATGGGAAATCAACTGTGCATGTTTCCGCTTTATGGCATAGTAGTTGTGGCTTTGAGGTAATTTGAAGGAATTAAAATCACCGAAGGCATTGTTGTTCTTAGATGTTTCTATCTAAGATTATAGATATTTCCCTTACAATTGTTTCAATATTAGCATTTGGTGCTCCATGAAGAAACACACAAGGTGGGGATGTCTGTCAAGATAACAAACAAGCTAGAAAGTTTTATTCAAGTTTAAAATATTGTCACTAAGAAACCTTGACATTATGGATCATTGCCTTGGAGCATGATAAGCCTTAATTATTGGATAAAATTTAGGGAATATTAGGGTGATCCCACTATATTGGTTTACAGTTTTTGGTCAAACTGGACATTGAACTGATTTTTTTTAACTAAATCTTCACTTTCGGGCACCTATAGCGGCTAAACTATGAGGAATTTGAAGATGATGCACCTATAGTGATTTGTGACATTTTGTCTGTAGATTCTAAATATTTTTTTTTCAATTTTTTTGGAATAATATTGCACTTCTTTTTCCATCTCCTTCGAAAATTAGTCTTTAACAGTAAATACCATTTTTAAAGAGTGACATTACTAGCTAACACATAACTTTTTTTCTATGAATGATAAAATTCTAGTTTTTTCGAATTTAGATTTGTAACTACGATATCTAAGTGCATGGAATTGCTTTCGTAGCATTTCATTGAGTTTTTTTTTCTTAATTAAGTTTCAAAGTCAAACTAGTTACAATTTAGACATGATTTACTGGCTAAAACATAACTTTTTTGTATGTATCGAAATTCATTTTTATTTTTTTGTTGGATCAGGGACATCAATATCTAGTGCAATGATATTTTTTTTTGATAATTTGCTAATTTTCCACATGTGCAGAACAAAGAGCTTGATTTTCAGTGAAAAACCTACATTCACAAGAAATAAAAAATAAATATTAGAATAAAATTAAATTTATTTTAAATTATACTTTTTGGGAAGCTTATAATAAGGACTACATACTTCAATTTTTTTTTTAAAATGAATTCATTTGATCCCCCAAAAGGTAAATCAAAAGTGGTTTTTTATCAACATTTTGATAGGTGTAAAGGAGACTCTGTTATAGGTATGGTTTAAAACTAGCGAGGTTCTATCCAAGGAGGTTTGATATAAGGTGGTTTGATCAAACCCTCTTCAATTGGAATCCCTCAAATGGAACTTTTTAAGGCTTAAATCATTATTCTTTTCTCATATGTGATTTCAACAAAAATCAAGATCTCCCAGAAATTGTAAACCAGTATTGTGGGATCACCCAATAATGAGTCTTCTTATTGTCAAAATAGTATTAGATACATTGACACTTGAAGTTGTTTCTCTTATGGTTTATATTGTTCAGTTTAGTGAAGCTGTAACACGAAAAATTACAAGGATATTGTGATGCATTGCTTCAAGATGCCATACGGTTGAATAAGGAACTAGGAGAAGAAAATGTCAAGTCTAAAAATTACTTGTAGTAAAGTCCTTGAGTGCAAGAATAGCTTTTCCTAAAGAAAATTTTCCCCATGAAGGTTCTTCATCTTAGGGAGATAGATGTGCATTATTGGAACAAATTACAACTCTTCAAGAAAAAAGTAGCGGAACTTTTAATCTAGACAAGAGATTAAAAATCTTGTCAAAGGAATTCTCAAAGATAGTGTCTAACTTGGTAAGGTTGACTAATGACCTTATCAAGTGCCATAAAAACTTGAGTAAAGCTACTGGGTATGTGCATTATGTGAGCCCCAAGTTATTATATTTGAATATTAAATGGATCCCAAGGGTAATGATAAAGAAGATGATTCACAAGGATGATAAATATGACCTAGTGAGTCTATAAAAAAAATTAAGCTCTGAAAAAAAAAATCGAGTGATGTTTCTACCTTTTTGAATAAATTGAAAACACTATTGAAAGATAACGAGGTAGAATTTTGGGCATTGGTCAATTGTGGCATTACTAATGTTACGTATCCCAATGGGAAAATAATGAAATTAGATGTCTAGAAGGACAATTTTGGGGATTTGATACCTTTGTGGATTACTCAAATTCTACAAGGAGATAAGGTTGATCCTAATTTAGTCAATTTTCAAATTGACAAGGCCTTGCTACTGGAAAATAAGATGGAAAGTTTCATTAAAGAAGTGAGTATAGCACTAGATGCTAGATATGCCACCAATATAAATAAAATTAAAGCCATTTTATAAGTAAAATGTCCAACTAATGAGTAATTCAATAAATGGATAGATAATTTTACAAAGGAATATTAATGATTCATTTATGTCCTTTCATAAATAATAGTTATATCTACACAAGAAATGATATGATGTATTATCATAAACTAAAGGAAATAAATGGAAACATGTTTGAAAGGTTGGTGGCAAATTCATTCTTGGATATTAAGCTTTTCTTTTTGTGCTAAAATTTTTCTTTTGAAAATAGACGAAGGGATGACAAATGATTACATATACAAAGATCTTGTTTGTGATGTACTCTTCCTAAGGTGAAATTATTTAGTGTATGTTATGGAAAGGAGACTTATGCATTTGACACAAAGTTTTATCTCAATATAAATTCTTAAAATAGGTGCTACTACTATAAAATGATAGGGTTTGGGAAGAGAATTGTGCTATACTTGGTATATTTTAACTTTGTTTCTTTTCGAGTTTTTTTGTGTACTATATTTTGGTGGTATGATTTATTTTGAGTTTATTTTGTATCTCTAAATTCATCCCCAAGGGTGATTTTCCATATATAAGGCCTAGGTTTCCAACCCCTCCAAGCCCTAGAACATGTTGCTAGGAAGGAGCATTATACTTCATATGGATACATAAATTAAGTGGATAGAGGGCTATAAGGAACTTCTTAGTTACTAATCTTAAATATTAATTAGTTACAACTACTTACTTTTTCACCTAGATAGAAGTTTTTGATGATGCTTTAAGGGGCTTATGTTGTCTTTTGTTGAAGCATAGTGGGCATGATGTTACTATTTGTGGGTGGTATGTTATTGTAGGCATCTTTTTCCTTCTAGAGGATCAAACTGTAACTAGGAGCTAAGAAAATAAAGATAGAGAAATACTCTTTTTATGCATTATTGCATTCTTAAGTTGATTCCTTGTCATATACTAGCTCTTGAATAAACTTAGGTCATGGAAGCACTTTTGGAAGTGCTAACTGCCTAATTGATTTAAAATTGTAAGAAAGGGAGACAAGTTTCAATCATCCATAATATGGGCCTTGCCATTTCTTATAAAGGGAGAACTACTTCTTTGCAATGTGATGGAAAAGCTTTGAAAAGGTGTAAGACATGTTTGATTTAAATTTGAAAGAAGTTATAGAGCTAGTCATATGCATATGTTGTGAAGACTTCCACGTCTTTCTTTTTTGATAATTCAATATAAGGAATATTATTTTGAAATATGAAATTGTCTCCATTATGTTACTTGTTTCTTAAGGAAATACCATTTTCTATGCTCTTATTGGACTTGTGCTAGTTGGTGTTTAAATAATGTTTTAAAACTTCATGTTGAATCTTTCTTTCTATAGGAAATTTTTTACATCCAATATATGGAGTAAAGGGTATCTATAATGTATTACTAAGTAGAGTCTTATTATTTTAAATTAAAATGAAATTGATAACCTAATTCTTGCAAGACAATAAAAAGTACATTAGGTTTCTTAGAATAAACAAGAAGCATGAACTATTCTTTTAGTGTTAGATTTGACACGACTTTGTGTATAAGATATAAGACACCAATCCCATTTGTTTCCTAGTTATTCAAATACAATTTTAGCATGAATACTTAGAAATAAATTTAATAATTAAGGATCCACTATGAAAATAGGGAGAAAACATTAAATTGTCATTAGTTTTATATTTACCCCTTTCTACTTACAACTGTGTGAATCCATGTCTCTACACATTTTAATTCTTCTTTCTAAATGGGAAAGATAATACATGTAGTGACAAATAAATTGAATTTAAAATTGTGTCCTAAAATCCAAGACTAATTGGAAGATAGATTTAAAAGGATTGGTTATGTCAATAATCCCATTTTCTTCTAAAGAGAGTATACTTGTTTCCTATCCTTTGAAGGATTCATAATAGAATGTCCCATAAGCCTTGTAGAGCTCAAAGAAGAAGGGGAGAAGGGATTTCTCTCATGTTTTGTTCTTGTCCTTACCTTGTTTGATTATGATTTCCTTGGTTGATTATGTGAAGTGTGACTTTCCTTAGAGTCTTGGTTAGCAAGGAGATTTTAAAAATAGAGTAAAGGTTTAAAATAAGAAAAATGATAAAAGTATACATTGCAAGAATTCTAAGGGATCATTAACAAAGTGAACTAAATTCTAGGGACTTGTTACCATAGTCATCCCACACCATACAAACTTCTTTGTGCTCACGACCTTCATCAAAGAATCTACAATATTCATCAATGTATCCACAAACTTCTTTGTTCTCACAAGCTCCATTAAAGAATCTACAATATTTATCAATCTATCCATATTATTGAATGTAACCCTCTTGTCCTATATGATGTCATGAATGAAGTAATACTACCAATCAATGTGCTACATCCATGCAAGAAAGATAGGGTTTTTTTCCAAGTTGATGGTAATCTAACTATCACACTAAATCATCATTGTATCTTGCTTTAAAATAATATTTAATAATAATGTTTGAAGCCAAACCACCTCCTTACAAGCATGAGAGTTAACATAAACTATACCCCTTTATTCAAAAAAGAAACCACAACTTGTGTGCTTATGCAACTAATCACACCGTTGAATAGGTTAGACATGTACCTACCACTAAACCTCCTTCTATCTATATCACAATTCCAATCAAAATCCTTAAATTCTTATATATCCACTATCCTTCTCAAATCATATCCTTCCAAGTAGAAAATATAATACTCTAATGTGTCTTTAAGATACTTGTATACCTTGTTCATTGTAGTATAATGCTCTTTTCCAGTATACTAAGACATATTCTTTCTTAGAACCCCATTATTTTGAAAATGCCTAGTTTAGCGTAGATCATATCATACATATGAATACCAAATACACTTGCATAGGGGACATGGATTATATCTTCTATCCCATGTGGGTTTGAAGGGTTTTTCTCAATAGAATGATTTATTTCCATAAGAATGTGAACCCTCATTGGTTTGCATTCATGTGTAGTGAACTACGAAAGAAAGTTAACATACTTCCTCCAATTGATACAAAGTTTCTTTGTACTCTATCTCTCATAATATTCATCCCTAATATTAAATTAGCTTCTCCAAGCTCTTCATATCAATTTAATTGGCCTCATATCATTTTCTAAACCATTAGGAAGTAACAAGTGACCTTACTAAGTAGGGGTCTTTCCAATAGATCTTAAAAGTGAGTATTAGTTTAATCAATAGATTTTAGTCAATAATATGTTTAATTATATTCTAAAAAGGAGGAATTTAGCTTAAAACAATAGGATATAAGTGTAGGCATGTTTATGTTCCTATAACCTACATCAATACATATCACTATATTCTCTTAGTCAAATATGTTGGTGTAAATAGTGACTTTATCAAACTAGTTAGCTATTGACCTAACTAGGAGAGTCCTATTCATATTTCTTAAGTCTCCACTTAGGGACTTCTATATTTTTATCTCACTTCATGTGGTTGAGACAAGTTTTCTCACTTTGTGAGACACCTATTGCATGGCCACTTGCCACTCACTAGAACACTTGTCATGTGAGTTAACAAGTGTTCTATTATTAAAGGGTTAGTCAGTCATTGTGTTCGACTTGACTACTTTCACCACCTTGCCTATTTAAGCAAGGTTACATTGTAAATTTCATTCAACTCTTTTATCAATCTCTTTGATAATGTAAATTAGGTTCATTGTGTGCAAGTGATTTTGTGGAAGTTTCTGGTTTTTACTTTATGATCTTGGAAATCATAACATAGTATCAAAGCCATGCTAGCAAGACCCTTCCCAAAATCTTATATCTAGCCTAGTCTAGAGTTCCATGCAATTTGATTTGCATATAAAAATTATCTCCGTTTGAGCATAATCTTGGATCTCAATCTGAACGTAATTTTTTTGAGGTTAAATTGCATGATTTAGAGTGCATAAACCAGGCATAAGAGAGCATTGGATTTGGAGTTGGAAGTCATGCTGAAACCCCACTCTAAAGATTTGTGATTGTCCTTTGCAAGACGTGCTTTGTTCTCCTTGCATATAGGCATGTCGATTCACATTCAACCTGCTATCATTCATAGGCGGCCTTTCTCATTTCATGTGTGGTCTCTTTGCTCTATTCAAAGAAGCATTGTCAAGCATTTCCATTGCAAATCCAGAATACCAAATCTTTGTTGTGATGCCCGATCCCACCATAAAGGTTGTGGGTGTGCATGTTTTCATTGCACATCGGGTGGTAAGGAAGTATTTATCCGCAATTGAAAAGGAGCAATCTGGTTTCAGAGAGTAGGATGCAGTTATCATAGTTGGCCATGGTTCCAGGCGCGAAGATTCCAATTTAATGCTTCACATGTATAAGGAGAAAACGGGTTACCCAATTATGAAACCTGCTCATATGGAGATAGCAAAGCCAACAATAAAAGAAGCATTTGACTCATGTGTGAATCAAGGTGTTGCCAAAGTTATTATAAGCCCTTATTTTCTATCTCCTAGACGCCACTGGAAACAGGATATCCCAGCTTTGGTTGCAGAGGCAGCAAAAGAGCATCCAGGTATCCCATACATTGTTACAGCACCTCTCGGTCTGCATGAACTAATGGTGAATGTGGTTGAAGATTGAATCAAGTACTGTTTAATTCAAGTCGTTGGGGATTCAAGTGAGTGTAAAATGTGTTTTGGAAGTGGACAATGCCAACAACGGTCATCTTAGAAATTGCATAAGAAAATTGACCTCCAACAACATTTTCATTGCTAACTCTCAAATCATGTTGCAGAGTAGTTATGTAAAATCTTGTTATTCACTTTTGACAAGCTTCAAAGTGGTTAAGAATTTGGGATTATGCCCAAACAGAGATCAATTTTACATGTAAATCAAATTGCATGGAACTCTAGATTAGGTTAGATGCAAGATTTTGGGAAGGGTTTTGCTAGCATGGCTCTAATACCATGTTATGGTTTCCAAAATCATAAATCAAAAACTGAAGACTTCCACAAAATCACTTCCACACAATGAGCCTAATTTACATTATCAAAGAGTTGATAAAAGAGTTTAATGAAATGTACAATGTAACCTTTCTTAAATAGGCAAGGTGGTGAAGGTAGTCAAGTCGAACACAATGATTGACTAATCTTCAATGATGGAACACTTGTTAACTCACATGACAAGTGTTCTAGTGAGTGAAAAGTGACCATGTAAGAGGTGTCTCACAAACTGAGGACACTTGTCTCAACCACATGAGGTGAGACAAAACTATAAAAGTCCTTAAGTGGAGACTTAAGAAATGTGAATAGGACTCTCCTAGTTAGATTAATAGCTAACTAGTTTGATAAAGTCACTATTTACACCAACAATTTGTAACCTTGGATTTTGGAGTAAGTGTAATGGCTTGTTTACGTGTCTCGATGTTGGTGCGAAGCTCAATTTCGTTATGAATTTCTATATCATGATGTACAATGGATAAAAAAAGCTTAGGAACATTTCATTTGGTGCTTAAAATGAATTTAAGAGTCATACTTCATAGTTGGGCGACCTGGTCATATATCTAGGTGATCTTGTCTTGCTCAAAATTAACCCAAGTTGACCAAAATTTGGTTGTCTAGTTGGGCGACCTAGTAGTATGTTGAGCTGTCCTGGTAGTATGTGAGGAAGCTTGGTAGTATGTTGCGGTGTCCTAGTATTCAAGGGCAGCTTGGTTTCACAGGCTAGAAAACTCAAATTTTTGCCTAAGTGTGTTGGGGCGGCCTGGTACTGTGCTTGGACAACCTCATCCCCATACAAAAATCGGTATGTAAACCCTCTTAACCACTAATGGATAGAGGTTTTCTAAGCATTATACCACTATCAAATAATTTTTATGCCTTGTAGTTTTTTCGTTCCAATCATTTTGATCGTCGGAATTCTTCAAAAACCTAGTCAAGTTTTCATGTTTCAAGCTTGATCTTTCTTCTTGTTTAAATGAGTCCTCGTATGGGAAAACCATGCAAATGGAAGTTCCTCCTCATGGTCCCAAGGGTCTAGTGTGTTGTGTTCTTTTCCTTTTGGGTTGTCATTGAGAGCTTGAGGCTTTTCTTGCCTTGTTTTGTGTGTCTTCTTCTGAAGTTGCCCGATTGTCAAACCTAGGGTTAGGGAGATTGTGCACCTAGTCTTGTGAAGTCATGGGAAGGTTGTAATACTTTGTGGTTGGCCTTTTTGGCATCCTCCATAATCCTCATAGGTCATGTGGTGTTTTGGATTAGCTCCTTCTCTTGTGTGGTGTCGTGATGCAACAAGATGTCTTGGGAAGTGTGAGGTTGTTTGGAAGTGATTCATTGTCATTCTTGTTTGTGGTAGGTTGTGCCACTTAGTTAGGCAACCTCTTGTGGAGTTTTCCTCTATGTTTAGAGTTGTTTAGTGTGTCTTGGTGTGGATTGAAAGTTGATGATTCCCTCATCCTATCCTAGTGTGGTGTTATGAGAGAACATGATTGCGGTTAGGTAATCGATCATCATGTGAGTGTTGTCCTCTCTCTAGTATGTTTATCATGGTGGATTTATCCCACAATCGGTTATTCTTCCATTGCTTCCACCTTTCTTATGCAATGTTGAAATTCCTTGTTGTCTCTAGCATTGTGTTGTTGTGGCACTTGTGTGCACATTGTCGTGCAAGTGCAACACGTCATTGTTGCATTATCGGTGTTTTTTTTTTTGTTTCAAATAAAAATCATCAAGTTTTGTTTTGAGCTTGTCGGCTCGAGGCATTACATCTAGTATTAGAGCCCATGTTCCAGCATTGGGATCTCTAGTTCATATTCTTATCCATGTGGTTGTTAGTGCTTGGTGTGTGATCATTCAAGTGCTTGTTTCGATAATTCAGTGTTTGGCTTCATGCATGGGTGTTTTAGGTGACATTTATGAGGGATTGGTGTGAACCAACCCATGTAGTGTGTTGGAGGTGGAAGAGTGCCTCCTAGACCCTAATTAATTTGACAGGGATGGGAAGATACCCCTAGTTAAGAGTCGCCTGAGTGGGTAATGATCACTCTCTAGTGCATTGCTCGTTGTATGAAAGCATTTATTATGATCCAATGTGTTAAGAAAATATAAATGTAATAAAATAAAGTTTCACTTGAAGTGGCCCAATTATAGGTTCTTCTAGATCACTAAGAAAGTGCTCCTTGTATAGTTTCAAGAGTGACACTGATCTTCCCTATTCCGTCCAATAGGGATGAATCCCCTATTTTATGGTAGTGACATAGCATAAGTCAAATTACCAATGGATGTGATGATTGTTATATTTCTTAGTTCAAATATTGTGACCATAGTGCACATGGTCCTAGTTCTCCTACCATAATTCATCTTCTCCTCAACACAATTTTAGAGAAGCTCCAAGTTGGCCAAATAGTGCCACACCTTAGTCATTTCTCCTGCTAGGGTTCCTTCTCAGCCACCTAAGGAAGTGCAAAATAATGAGGATAATCTAGATAGTTACCCTATTATATGGGAGAATATTCTTGATGGACAAGAAAGTTTGGATTTGTGGAAACTAGATGATTGTGACCTATCTCTTGCTACTAGTTTCTATATCTCTTACTACTTAACAAATTTATTTCTCTTTGGATATGTATAAGGCTCTACCTTACCTAGACTTTGAGATGTGACTATCTCCACCCACTTTTTTTGTGATATAGTGTATTTTTAAAAACTCATTTAATTGATATAAATGCTAGCTTTCATCCCAAAAAATATTTTGGGTGTGATAAAAAAATGCATGGAAAATATGTGACAAAAAGAGAAGAAAATACTAATGTAAAAGGATTAGAAAAAGATATTACTTGAAATCATACAAAAAATGTGAAACCACAATTAATAGATAATATGAATAATTTTATTAGTTATATGTCAAACATATTTTTGTTGTATATTTACCTTATATAATGATATTTTCATTCTTGCAAATTTTATTGAGCCTAATACTAATAATAAAGAATAAATTCAAAAATAAATGATGGCCAAAAAAGGTTGAGAGACAAAATCGTAATGAAAGTAGGAGGCCATAAAATAGTATACCTTTGATTATGCATTAACATAATTCATTAATATAACCCCCCAAAAAAGGACATGGATTTATGTTGATGGAAATCTTTTACCTTTTTGCATTTAAATGAGATGTATGAAAAATATGGAAGAATATATTTTAGTTGATTTCATATAATATGTAGTTTGAACTCTTAAAATGTTAAAAATTTATAATATGTACTTAATAGATATGGGCTAACATTAAATTTATAACTCTTAAAGGATTTTGCAAATGATATATTTATGTGTGAAATTGTAATATAATCTTTTAAGATATTGGAAGAGGATGTAGAATAATTTTAGGATTCATCTTATTATTATGATTTAGCTAACAAAACAATGTTTTATAAAGTAACTATCTTTCTTGTAATATCTAATCATCATATACAAGAAAATAATTATCTTCTTCTTATTATGTCTTTTTTTTTTATGTCATTACAAAATGTATATATTATATTCTTTTTATAAAATATGCAGCTTATAAACAAGTGATAAAAATAAATTATATTGAACACTTTTTTTTATCATGCATCGTACATGAGTGATATATTAATCTAATACATTTATTTAGAATGATTCTTCTATATAAAATAGTACAAGGATGAAGATCCCAACATGTTTCATTTTTATGTAATTTCCTATTACGACGAGAACACTCCACATCTTGAATTGACTTATTTGTAATTGTATTATCTACAACACTATTTGTGTTTTTTTTAGCTCTAGCATATGAAGACTTCATTTTTTGAACTCATTCTTGATTCAATGGACTCTCTAATTCCTTGTCCATACTTTTCCAAACCTTTTCCATCACGATCCATTATTTTCATAATCTTCAAACCAACATTTTTTGTAAAACATCTTTTGTTCTTATCATCACAACTAACAAGATTTGAAGATAGAAGAAAATTTTATCTCCAACCTTACACTCTTTATTTGAAGAAGCTTTACCTATATCACTTGTATCAAATGATTCATCAAATGAAGAAAATAAATCATTTGTATCACATGAGACATCACTTAGTGAAGGTTTAGACCTTAGGCAGTCATTGTCCTTTTAGTATGTTGCAAGCAATTGATCCAACTAATTATTTTGTTCTTTTAATTTTTATATTTCATCCATTTGAGAATAATTATTCTTTTGCAAGGATTATAGATTATTTATCAAACCACTTCAATTTCTCTTCCAATTCTTCTTTTTTATTTTTAACTTTCACTAAGCCTTCTTCCAAAATATGTTTTTCATTCATTAAGTTTTCATTTTATGTCTTCACTCTTTTATGAATCTTTCTCATTGAAACAAATGATTTCCTTACACAAATAAATTTTAACTGCGTTGAAGAACCACTTGATTCAACAATATTTTATAAAACAAGTAACTATCTTTCCTCCAACATCTATATATTGTGACTATGAAGTTAAAGATGTATTATTTTTCAAGGCTTACCATGGGTTCTAGGCTCACCCACCTTGGGGTTTCTAACCCTCGCTGCCCATTTTATGGGCAACCAAAGAATTTTAAGCACCTCTTTTGATTTTTCTCTAGAGGTCAATAGTTGTGGAATTGAATTCATGATTTCTTTCAACCCTTTTAGCCAAAACCTTTCTGCTGGAACATGGTTCTTTTGGGGGATTGGCCTCGCATTCCCCACAAGTATAACCAGATTTGACACATTTTCAGGGTGGAAATCCTCTTCAACATTTGGAAATATAGAATTTTTTTTATTTTTGCTCATGGCCAAATTGATAAGCATGTTTCATTTTTTGCTAAAGCTACTATATGCTCTAATGTGTTAATACAAATTCAAGTGCAAGCTAATAAAGTTGCACTTGAAGTACCTCACCTTTAGGAGCTCTTGGATCACTGGGGGAATGCCCTTTGCACTGTTGCTCGTGTCTCGCCCTCTCCTACTTCCTCCCGAGGTCATTCACCTTCTTGGGGACATTGTCAAGGTAGGAGTGGCTCCACTCGGGAGTCTTAGGTGGTTCATTCCCGTCCCCTCACCCAGACTCGACATAATGATGGTTCACAGTCTCAAAGTTGTTTGCCATTCCCTCCTCAAGCTACTCGGGGTTAGCCTTCAAGAGGGGCTTCTGGTGGAGATGCCTCTAGGTGGCCCTCTAGTAGAGCTCCTGGTTGGCCACCTATCGACTCTTCCATATGGCTTCCCTATTTGGATCTAGTGATTTTTCCCACTTAGTAGGAAGATAAAGACAATGATGATGAGGGATAGGCCCCTCCTAACTTCACTCCAGACTCGTCTATTGTATGGGGTAGGCCTAATGACAAGGACCCCCCCTCTGTTGGCACTACTCTCACCGCTTAAGTGACTTTATTTCTTTTTCATGTAGTTTTTTTGTGTTTTTGGGCTGAGCCCATGTGACTCTTTGGGGTGTGCCTTCTTACCACCGACCCTTTTTTTGTGAATATGTGTATTTTTATATTTTAATAGAAGTCGACACCTATTCATAAATAAAAAAGATGTATGTGAACTCAATAGAATGTTTACAATCCTCTAAGATAGATGAAATATTTAATTTTCCATAAAACCCATTTTGCATTAGATCATTAAAACGGTTGGAAGCCATGCTTTTAGTTTTGAGTTCACAAATTTAGTAAAATTATATGGATATGGTTCACCTCAAATTCGAAGATTATGGAGGTTGTGAAACTTATAAACCATTATTTTTCAATTCCATCACAAACCATAGGTCTATGTATGTATCCTTCAATTTGTGATAAATAATAGTGATCTTGGATACCACAACCACATAACTGTAAGATGCATTGCAATCATTTCATCAATATTGTACATATCAATAATTTTAGTAAGCTTCATCTACTTTCAATGATTTTTCTTACAAATAAATGCATTGTAGTATGAAATCCAAAATTCAGTATCATATAAAAATGTGTGCAATAAAAACAAGAATGTTTTTTGTAGAGAAATTTATTTTCAAAATAAGAACAAGTTTTATCCAAATAAAAAATCTATTTCAAATTTTATATTTTGTGAAAATTCAAAAACACTAATATTTTTAATAGCTAGCACCTAATTTGGAAGTACAAATTCCTACTTAAATAAAATTGTATGCTTTAGTCTTCTAATACAAAGAAAGGTACCTTCCTAGGAACCTTGCTTTGAAAATTTCTTTCTTACCCTTCTCTCTATCATGATTCTATCTGTCCAAATACATGGATAGTTAACCCATCAAAGCTTATCTAGAATATATGGCTCAAATGTAACAACAATCTTTAGAACAACAAACTCAAAACTAAAAAGGGTAACTCAAATAATATAAAATGTAATCTCAAAAATTTTCATGGCAGTGATCTATGAGAACTCTACCCATCTAAAGCCATTTACCAATTGAGATTCCATCCTATTAAATAATTGACCACTACTAAAGCCCCCTCCCCTAGTGGGATCAATCATTGGGATCAAGTAAAAGTAGATAGAAATAAGGAAACATGGATTCCTCCTCCTCCCTCCAAGTAAAACTAAGCTTTTATAAAGCTTCTTGAGGAAATATGGGACTATTTGAAGCTAGGGACAAATTAGGCAACTTACCATAACAAAGCAATCAAATTGTTTGAATGACACAAACAGCGAAGCAGAAGTATATGCCTACCAACATAGAATCCAAATAACAAGAGTAGTAAACATAAACGACATACTCATTGAAGGAAACCCCCGAGTGATAATTAGTACAATAAAAACCAGAAAAGCCAATCACTGAAAAATAAGCTACACCCTCCAATAGACTTAGTCATTACCTACTAAACGACTTTTCATCCTACAAAATTTGGCATTCTTACAAAGAAGCAAATATGGCCATGACACCCTCACCAATATGAGAGTCGATCAAATTCAAGACATTATAGAAAACTCCACCTCATCCATTGAAAATCAAGCTCTATTAAGAGCTATGTCCAAAGATCACAAAGCAAGATCATAATTTTCAAAACAAATTCAAAAGAGGCATGTCTACTAACGCATCGTCCACTGCCATTTGGCCCATCCATTCAATATTAATTTTTCAAATGGGAACTTAAATAGGGAAATCCATTACTAATCTCTCTCAAGATCCAAAAAAACTCCAAGACATGGCCATATTAACACTTCTCTGGCGCTCTCATCAACATCCAGACCAACAATAATTGGCAAAGACAGTTAGCCCAGCACACTGTCCAACAGAATGTTAATCGACCTCATTCTATAGATTGCCCCCTACAATTTCAATTTCCATCAGTCTCCCTTCCATCTCAGGCCACTATTTGTAAAGGAACAATGTCAAGCAATAGGAAAATCTTTCTTATCTCCCCCAAAATGGTAATCACCCATTATGGAGCTGCTAAGCATGACACTATTGGAGCACTACTTTATATAGATTATCCCCATGTAGAGCACGCCCTCAGAGCAATCCTAGGTGAGGAAATTTTCAGAGGAGATGCCAAGTCAATTTACTACTAAAAAATTACATTGGCCTTTCTTTCTAACAACATGGACCTAGCTCAAGCCTTAGATTTCTTAGACACATTACCCTTGCAGTACTTTTAGGCTTGCTTGCTTACTCCCTCAGTCTATCGCTAAGTTATTTACAACGTACAATGATGTGATGGGGGAAGCTCCTGTGGGTGGACTCTTCACCCATGAACTGATCTCCAATAGTCACATTGCATCTTGTATCTATAATGCCATCTGAATCGGGGTTACCTGCAATACTGTCATTGATTTCATCAACTCTCTGCACACACAATGGAAATGAATTCGGGAGCACTAGTAAAGAGGTCTTCTAAAAAAAATATGCTCTCCACTTCCTCTATAGGAAGGCTCCCCCTCCACAACCAATTTCCTCCTCTACCACTTCTCTAACTCCAAAACTTGGACCTCCTCAACTCCACAACAATGCATCGTTGAATCTATGTAAATATTTTTTTGTTTTTGGTTTTTTATTAGTTCTCTAGGCTTTATATCTCTAAGTATTATCAATAGAACACCAAGATTTGGAACAGTAACATATATTTCATTTTTCTAAGTATTTTGATGATTTTTCTTCAATCGACAATCATCCTCATCATGCCCTATCACAAACATTCCTGTCAATTGGGATTAAAAAATGTCATTCTACATTCTCCATCAGTGATCAATCTTGGTTTGTGTGAAAGGATACCTATCAAATCGTACACAAGTTTCAATCAGAGTTTCAACAAGCTTAGAGTTTCAACAAGCTTTGATTAGTCTTTGTCTGAGTAATTTTGTTTCAAGAAAATTATTTTCATCAAATACACATGAAAATATCAAGTTTAGCAAGTCCTTTAAGTGTGATTCAAAGGGTTTCTCATTAAGCAAGTGCTTCATGTTGTTATTTTTATCAAAGTTATTTTTATTATACAATTTTATTAAAAAAACTCAAATGTTCTCAACAAGGATAGTCTATATAACAAAATCAAAGCCAAGCATTTAGAATTGTGAACTACAATGAAGAATTGATGTAAAAGATACAAAATTAATGTTGTTAAGATATCAAAAGTGAATTGTCGAAGTTTCATAATTTTTCAAAGAATGTGTCATGAATCAATATCATTCAATGTATCTAAATCTATAGTTTTAGCCCATGCTCATGCTATCACCTTTTCTTTGAATTTCATTATTTTAATCCATGATATTTTTAGCTATCCTTTAAATTTAGTGTTTATATTTATAGTTTAAAGTTAGCTAGTGTTAGATTGTCTATCTTTAGACCCTTGTCATGCTAGAGATGTGAGCTTTAAGTGGTAGTTTGGAAATATTTCTACTCGCAATTTAATTTGAGATTATGTGAGTAATTTTAGTATAAATTGATAGGATTTTATAATAAAAATTGTATTGCATGTAAATCATAATTCTTAAAGTAAAAGTAGTAGTTGCATTTTTATTTATTTTCATACAATAGATTTGTAAACATTATAAATAAGTATCATTTGCATTTATATTTCCAATGGTAAATCTCTAAACTATTTGTTACTAAAATTGTTGTTCACTAGATATTTGTTATTGTTATTTCAGAATTCATTATTTCAAATAAAATTTATTACATCTATTTTGCTTCTAAATTACTATTGAAAGTATTTCATATTATGTGTTATTTTGTTTTTATACATTAAATATCACTTAACAATTACTGAAAGTTTTATATGCAAAGGTGTTTAGTCTCATGTACCTTTGAATTCAACTACCACATTTACCTTATAATTTTTGTTTTATGTGTTTAATTATATTTTATTCTTGTCTAATTGCATTGTTTAGTCTTTACTTTTAACTAACGATGCAAGTCTGTAAATATAAGATCTATTTTTAGTAAAAAAACATAAAAAAATATTTTCCTTGAGTGGAGGAGTGTCATAGCCTTTTGCTCTAGGAAAATCCAAAAGCGCTCTTTTAGTTGTGTTTAGCATAATTATGAACAACCACATTACTATTGAAGGTATTTCATATTATGTGTTATTTTGTTTTTATACATTAAATATCACTTAACAATTACTGAAAGTTTTATATGCAAAGGTGTTTAGTCTCATGTACCTTTGAATTCAACTACCGCATTTACCTTATAATTTTTGTTTTATGTGTTTAATTATATTTTATTCTTGTCTATTTGCATTGTTTAGTCTTTACTTTTAACTAACGATGCAAGTATCTAAATATAAGATCTATTTTTAGTAAAAAAACATAAAAAAATATTTTCCTTGAGTGGAGGAGTGTCATAGCCTTTTGCTCTAGGAAAATCCAAAAGCGCTCTTTTAGTTGTGTTTAGCATGATTATGAACAACCTTGAAAAGAATTTTAAAAATTATATATAACAAGTATATATTATATAGATTAGGTTAGTTTTTATTCATAGAGAGTTTCATCTTCTAATTTGAAGAGTGGTTCTACTACACATCTTTTTTATTTTGTGTTACACTAAAAAATATGAATTAAAATACTAATGGTTTTTGGCAACTCTAATGAGGAATGATATAAGACTAACATCTTATCTATCATATCATTCAAGTTTGGCACAAATTTTCCAAAGTTCAAACAAATACTTGATTAGAAGAATAACTACAAGTAATGGTTGATCAAGAGGGTAATTGCACTAACAATAATAACTTACCTCCATTATTGCCATGAAAAAATCACATTGCTCCATTGGCATTGATAAAATATCATGAGCTTCATTGTAGATCAAGAAAGAATATTCTAAAATTATCTAATGATGGAAAGAAACATCTTAATGAATGTATTTCAACATGCATTATTATGTGTGCAATTCTAAATGTAACACACTAATATTTTGTAGTTCGCTTATTTGTGAAAACATTAGAAGGCACAACAACTGATTGGTTTCATCATCTTACTATTAATTCAATTACTATTTGGGAGTTCATAAATCAAAAATAAAAATTATGCTTTAAACTAGCCAAAGATAGTCATATCTTGTTTGAATAACTCTTAAATGCTAAGAAAGAATATAGAAAACATACGAGAGATTGTGTTGCTAGATTTAATCCTCTAGTTATCAAGATTGTTAGCACTCTAAATCCTTCTTCTAATTTTTATTTATTTATTTCATAAATGTTCTATCTTAAGAAAGAAGTTTTCTTTCTCAAGACAAGTAATACTACTAATTGAAGGATGCTCAAGAATATCCCATCAAGTAGGAAGATCATATGATCACTTCAAGAATAATTCAAAAATATTCAATCAAGACATACATATCTTCTAAGAAAAAATGATTCTTTCATCAATTCTATCAATGATTAATCTCTTTTTCCTACTTTGTAACAAGGCAATTAGTAAAGGATTTTTTTTTTTTGCATGTACATATTACATGTTCCATGGAATGGATCAACATAATAGAATAATTTCTCTTGAAATAAAAAAGGCTCGCACAATTTTTAAAAAATTTAAATAAAAATCAAAGGTCTTTAGGTGATCCTCAATATATACTAGATGAACCCAATTATGGCTTTGTGATGGGATATACCCACTACGAACTTGATAAGGTAGGAAATCATTTTCATGATTATAAAGTAGATGATGTCATGTACTTACATAATTAGGGACTATAAATAGAATAAGAATATCCAAAACAAGCGGATATTTTTCCTAATTCACTCAAATTCTTCA
Source organism: Sequoia sempervirens (assembly GCA_007258455.2). Taxonomy (NCBI): domain Eukaryota; kingdom Viridiplantae; phylum Streptophyta; class Pinopsida; order Cupressales; family Cupressaceae; genus Sequoia; species Sequoia sempervirens. Next base: position 39,572,983 of record VDFB02000020.1, read on the forward strand.
ACATTGAAGATGGATTATTGATGGAAGAACAACCTAATTCTACACAAGTATGTCATTTATTCTTTAAAGAGGATTAGACCAAGTCAAATCTAAAGATAAAATTGAAGTTCCAAATACTAAGCAAGAAGTCAAATATTGTAGAGAAGATGACGAGGCAAATAACTTCTTATGTTTATTTGAAGAATTATTCAAAGAATTTGTGGCAAATATAATCAAAGAATAGTAAGATATATTTCACTTTTTGAATTTTTAAGCTTCAACTTCAATAATTTCTATAAGAACCAATTGTAAAATAAATATTAGTCGACATTTGATGAAGAAATAAATAATCTCATGTTATAAATTGATGTTTCAATCAACATCTAATTCCATTGTTAGAAGATCCAAATGTTTATTTATATGATGAAGTTGTTGCTTCAAAATTCACAAATTCTAAGAATGGTTTTGATATTAAAAATATGTTCTAGAAATTTGATCTTTTTTATGATTCCAATGAAATATCACAATTAGATAAAGAATAATTCCATAGATATAGTTTATAGTTCATCTCTAGAGGCAATCATCAAGTTGTAAATATATTTAGAGGATTTATTACCAAACCTTGATTTTCTGCAACACCTAGAGAATGGTGATTCAATAAAGAAAAATAATAAATTTCCTCTTGAATTTTGGTTCATCCTTGTCCCCAATAGTTCACATACACATCAACACAAAATTAAAATTTTAACATACAATATCAACTTGTGACCATATATCAAAAGAAGGATGGTTGATCAAAGAAAACAAAATATTGTTAGAGATACATATTCACACTTACACCCTAACAATAATATAAAATAGCTACACAGTTGACAATGAGGATACTAATTGTTTCGTCCCTCTTAGAAACATATTATTTAAATTTTATTACTCTAATGAAGTTGAAGAGACCTAGTTTTTTTAAAGACTGCAATATGAGATGATGGATGGCAAAGTTCACAACTAGAAGAGGATTTTTTTTCAATATGTATAATTTGGTAATGATCTAATGCTTGAATTTTTAGACCTTTATAGATTGTCAAAATGAAGATGATGAAGAAATTTTTCTACCGCAAGGTGTGCAGTTGATACCTAGTGCAGACATTGTTGGAGCTCAACTTGAAAAATGATTTTTTTCTTAAGTCCTAGACCCATTTCTACATTTTCCCTTATTGTGCCAATTATATATAACCAGTCTAAGAAATTTTTAAATGGGTCCCCTTGGTCAAGTTTTCCTTAACCTTTTTCCGAGCTTTGTCCCCATGTTCCTATCAAATATTGGAAGTTACAAAAAAGTAGAAAAGGTTTAAATCTAGGAAGGTTTTAGTTATTTTCGTTAAATTTTATGGATTTCAAATTTTAATAGATTACTCAACTTGTTTTGGTTTTCTAACCTCCTATCCTAATTTATAGTCCTACATAGAAGTTATTCTAAGTCTATTGGGTCCTTCCTTCCTTTCATTTTTCTTCATTCCATTAGTTTTCAAGATTTTGACAAACATCCAAACTTCAATTTCCTTGTCTTCACCTCTTGACCTCTCATCCTCTTCCACATCACCACATTCTCATGTTATCTTATTCCTTCCCCCTTTCCATTTTGCAAATTTATTGATCGCATCTAGACTTCCATTTCCTTTCCATGTCTCAACTTCCCATTCTTTTCCACATCCCTGCATTATATCATTCCTTACTAATAGTTAAGTTCCATCTACTTTGTGGACTTGTAAGATTCATTCAAACTTCTTCCCATTCCATTATTCCTCCCAACCTCTGATCCTTCTCCACTCCCAATTTCTATGTAACCCTTTCTTCCTTCATATTTCCATCTTGTAGACCTACTAGATTTTTTAGACTTCTTATATTTATTTACCATCTCCAAATAACATGACCTCCTAACCTCTAATCAAGTCCCATCTTTCACCCTTTTGCTTTGAATTTCATGTTGTGCACTTGTGGGGTTCCCATTAACTTATTTTGTTTCCCCTCTATCTCAAAACATTAAGACCTATGGATCCCTCTAGTTCCTCCAAGATTCCTCTAGTTCCAGCTCCACTTCCCTTCGCTAGTTCTAGATGTTGTTCTTGTATTCCCTCTAATACTTTTCTTACAAAATTTCATGTGACTTCTAAAATACCATTTTAATGTCTCATCCTAACTTCCACTCCTACATAAATTCCCACAAAGTGGTCTAATGTTTTTTCTAATCATTTATTCCTACAATAGAGTTCAAGATGGCTTCCAAACATCCAATCTTCCATCCATACATCTTGTCCTAACCTCTATTTTTGTATCTTTTTCCTACATTTCTCCCAAATAATTTTATTTTCTTAATTATTTCTTATGTAGAATTTTGATGGAATTTTGGACTTCCAATGTAACCTCTATCCTAACCACCAATTATGCATTGTTTCTCATTTCCTCTTGTTATGCAAATTTATTTTGGGATGTTTTCACGTATGATTCTACATCCTTCCCTTGCATGTTTCCCCACTTCCTTGACTAATTCATTTTTATCCATTTATGAAGCTTTTTCATACTTCTAGACTTCTAATGTAGTATATTATCTCGACTTCTAGTCTTGTAATGAAACCTCACATCTCTTGTTATAAATGTAATCAAGGAAATCAAAAAATAAGAAAATAAACATGAAATCAAATACAAATCCTATTTTACGAATCTCAATGCAAACCTCAAATAGATGTTGATTTCACCTACTTAGATCTGGATGCGACTCGACGGTATAACACTATATTTGATTTACGATTGATTATGACAAATTTGATTTGCATAAAGTGTGAGATTAATATGAAATGGTGAATGAATTATCCTATTTATAGAATTTTAGAGTAAAATAAACTAGGATATGAGGATGATATCAAAGACTTGAGTTAACTAAATTGTCTATGGCAACTATTAAATGGAAATTTTTCATTTCAAGTTGATGAGAGGATAATTGTAATAACCCAATTTATTTATCTAAAATACCACTAGTTTTTTTTCTTCCAACTAATAAATGTCCATTCATTCATTTGTATACTCAAGTGCTTCTATCCATATGAGATAAGTATTCATCCAAATTTGAGACAAGAATCCAACTTTATGGGTTAGACATATATTCACATGCAGAACAAGAACTCATTTATCCATTCGAGATAGGCATCCACCAAAATGGAGTAGGCATCTATCATAAAAGATAGATATATTCTCTAACCATATTCTTAGACTCATTAGGACCATTTGAATCACTTCCCTGAAGACCAGAATTCCCCTTGGAAGTGTACCAAGGTTGCCATCATTTAGGGGTATGTAATTTAATATACAAAGGCTTGAAATATTTCCTTGAAATTTAGCCTAAAGCCTTAGGGAGATCAAGTGAATCCATCTAGGATTCCTTTAGAGTATACAATAATTTATTTTAGCTCATGATTTCTTCTCAAATCTACATTCAAGAGTTTATTTGTGAGAATGATTTACTTAATTTATAAATAAGTTGAAAATTCTATTCTTTAGAAAGTCCCTAACCTCACACCTGAAATCCTATGTATTGGGAACATCCTTCATTCATTAGATTTCCTACATACACCTCTTCCAAACATGATCAAGGAGTATATATGTAGTTCTGGTTTATAATCTATGTTTCATGTAATTGTATGAGTGGGTATGCAACCCTTTCTAGGGTCTAGTATACCTAGGAAGTTCTTTGTCAATTACCACCAACTAAGGTGAAACAAGGATGGAAACCTAATTAAAAATATTCTAAACAGACACACTCTAAAGAGGTGTTTGATGTTGATTTTGATTGTAAAACTTCCATTTTTTTCCTATAACCTAAGTTCATTTCACTTTATTCAATAGTTATTGGTTTATTCTATTGGATTTTTAATACCCTACTCCTAAGAAATTTCCTTTTATCACTTCATCTCAAATTCAATTAGTTCAAGATTTCCTTACTCACAAAACCTAATCAAGTTAGCATGGCTAACTACAAATATTTTGATTAACCAAAATAGTCACATGATTAAACAAACAATACATCATAACCTTAGTTATTCAACTAAAGTTTAATTTTACTATAGTAACAACTTACCATTAGTTGAAAGCATTCTCTAGAAATTCAAATGTGTTATAAATATTCTTCATTCTTATTTCAGGGAAGCTTCTTAAAGCTATCTTTAATATAGAACTCAATTCTTACTAAATTTTAATCAATCAAGATAATTAAGAGACCTTACGAATTATATAGAAGGTGTTAATTAGAACTATCATTAATAATTTAATAACTAAACAAAATTTAGAACCCATGACTATAAATGATTTCACTTGCTAAATATGCACAATGTCTCGATAGCTAGATGCAAACCAATAACAAAGATGGAAATCCCACAGTAACTATATTAATTCAAGTGATAAATTTATCTCCTAGAAAAATAATTGATCAAAAAGAATTTAAATATAACATTATGTACTCACCTTTCCACTAAAAATGGTCTACATGAATGCATAGTCATTAGTATTTCATATCATATATGGATCAATAGATCCTCTGTATTGATTCCATTTATATCTATCTAGTTAAAGTGATCTACAAAATTATGTACAACTAGTTTGATATTGATATAGAATAGTTTTTCCAAGATTAGAAGAAATGTTATCACTTGAAACAAAGAAAAAGAGAACCCTAAGTTTAATGTATAAAACCTAGTATTAATTTCTTCCTTTTTCTATGGTTTCATTAGGATGGAGATCAACAAGGTGATTAGATAGACTTTCAACCATGAAGGTGAGCCAATCAGACTTGGATCTACATCTTTTTGATCCTTGGAATGGTTTGGAATTGATTTACCTTGATTAACCTAATTAGACTATGTGCCCTAATATGAAAATTGCAAGATTCCAACAATTTACAGACTATGACAGAGATTTGAGGGCAGATCTAGGAAGGGCAGAGTGTTGTGTACATGCCCTAAAAGTTTGGTGTTGGTCTGAATATGAGGACATAGTTGCCCAAGGGTGTCTAGTTCATTGTATGCCTTTTTCTAAAACTATTTTTGCAATCCTGATGTCAAAATTGAGATCCATGTTTCCGCTTGTAAACTTGTTGGATAACTATCAGATAATCTTATAGGTGAGTTTTCTTGAGTTGACAAGGTGTAGGGCTTTGAATGAAATAGTAAATAAATGATCGTCAATCTTTCTTCAATCCTCTCCAAACCTAAAATCTACACATTCAAAGAGAGAAGAAATGTTGTGTCATTTAGGGGCTTGCCTTAGTCAAACCCTATGTTAGTGTTTCCACTTCCACAATGGCAATGTCAATGATAAAAGGATAAATGATATGAAGGAATGATGAATCCAAAAAGTGTTGCAACTCACTAGGCTTTAATGGCTTCCTTGAAGGATTGAAGTCATGCACATCACTTAAGGTCTTGGATCTTGTTTACTTGATTTCTTGAATTTCTTGGAGACCTACAACAAGGGTTAGCCTTCATAAACAATGATAACATGAACATGCATAAACTCACATAGGATTTGGCATGATGATTGGATCTTGAATTGTTGCAATAAATTACTAAAAAATTTCTCTTAACTACTCTTGAATTTCTCTTGACAATAATTCTTGCTCAATTTATTTTGTTAGATTTAAAATGATGCAATAACTAGGTATTTATAGGAATTTTATCTAATTCCCGCAAATTAGATCCCAATAGCCATTAACATTTGCAATCTAAATTTCAAATGTTAGAATACCAACACCAACACATTCAAATTTGGATCTCGAAAAAATAGGGGGACTTAGACACCCAAGGGCATCCTAGTCCTGGTCCTATTTTCCAAAAAATAGGTTGTCGAGGGTGAAACATTAAATGAATGCCTTTTTTATATGCTTGCAATTTCTTAGAAATTATTAAAAATAGACTATAGAATGCATAATTTTTGAAATTAGGTGCTTAATTAGGCTCAATAATTTTGGGGGGACAAAAATTGGTGTGAAATTATCAAGGGTGATAATTTTTGACGCTACGTTTAGCCCCCACTTTAGTGAGAGTATGAACTTACGCTCAGACTCACAGTAAAGTAGAAAAAAATATGTCAAGAGGGGTTTGATTGCCCAAATTTTGAAGAGATGGGATGACTAAGGATCTAGGGGGAGTGCACAACCCCCCAAGATCCAATATCCCATGGAAAACCAACATAAGCACAAAGGAACACACACATGTATGATATGCTACAAGACAACATACACAAACATACATGATGAAAACATGAAGCATACATGAGGAAAACACATGACATAACATACCATATAAATGATAAAAAAATGAACACAAGCATGATCCAAACATAATGAAAAAACTAAGAAAATGCACAAAAGGCACACAACAAAAACACAAGGTTAGTACTAAAAGGATTCAAGTCAATAAGGCAAAGAGATCTTAGTCTTAAATTTGTCTCAAATACCAAACATCACCCATCAAATAAATTTTAGTTATTTAAAGGAATGCTCCTATGAGGATTAGCAAGTTGCATTATGCCACATCACTCATGAGCCACATGGATCTAATAGATAGCAAGATGCATTATGCTAAGTGTCCATGCAATATGATGTGTTCCATAAGGCTAACAAGCTGGGTTATTCCATATACTCATGAAACATATAACTTTACTGGAAAACAAGTTGTGTTATGCTCGGTGGCCATGTTAAAGTGTTCATGACTCACACCATAGAAAAGTATGATATTTGCTAGGTGAATCATTAACAAAAGGCACCATAGGCTAGTGAAGTCCATTATTCACTAGGTGAGCCCACAAGACAAGGTAGAAAAATTAGAAACACACTAGGTCTAGTGAAGTCCACTATTCACTAGGTGTGAACCCATTGACAACCATACCAAGAGTTATAGTCCTTGATAACCTTGATAAGGTGCTAAAAATTGATCAAGATATTATGCCAACACAACACTAAATTCAACACACGTGAACAAAGTGAAGCAAAAAAAATGCCAAACTCACTTAAGAAGGTGCACAAAATTTCCTAAGGAGGTGCATAAACAATGACAAGATAAGGCCAAAACATCAAGGGTTGTTATAACAACACCACCAAAAAAGGTGATTTTAAAAAAAAAAGGGGGCTTTTCTCAATATATGAAAGGTCACACCTTAGGGAACATCACACATGACATCACCACCAAGAGAGGACAAGTCATCGAATAGGAACTCACACCTTAGGGCATACTAACCATAGCATTACCACCAAGGGGAATGCCATATGTCAAGAAAGGTCACACTCTTAGGGGATATCAAGCCCAATATCAACACTAAAGAGACACTAACATAGGTCAAGAAGGCCACACTTTCATTGAGAATGTCACACTTCCTAGGAGTTGTATGCTATCATCACTAAAAAGGGACCATTTCACATGCAAATAATAAACGGGGGACTATATGCCCTCTTAAAATGTTAGTCAACTTGCTACACTAATGTTTTAAGGAGAAACAAAGGGATCCCTTTCCAAAAGGAATGCACCTAACACAAGGTTACCTAACCCCTTGCCCCCAAGTGTAGGAAAAAATATGAGCCCAAAATGGATGATAATATGTTGTTCCTTGTGAGATGAAATATGATTGTATAAAGCCTAGTTCATACCCCCATGCATGGTAGTGAGTATTGTGTGATACTACAACTACCACATGGAAAGGAGTGGAAACCAATGCTATTTGTCTCTTTTATGATTAGGTGAAGGTCTTTTTGATGAAGGAGAATAACCAAGACCTCTTGTTGTTTCTTGTGTGTTGATATCTATGGGGACATGGATGCATGACTTGTTCTTGTACACCACATCCTTTTCCATTATAGCCAAATTGTTTCAAAAATTTGATAACCTCTTCCATAAATGGCTTCCATTAATTTAGAAGAATTTGGTTTTTCATAATCACTTTCATTGTAAGTGGATGTGTAATTTTTGTTTTCCTCTTTGTAAAAAGTTGCAAATCGGATGTTTTTGATGATTCAATGATAGATTGTGTCGATATCGTTGCAACTTCTTTCTCTTTTCTTGATTTTGATTACGTAATCTTGTATTTCCCCATGAATGTAGGTGTGAAATATAGTGATCACCAATCATCATCCAACAAATTTGTTATAGATGAAAGACACTCATCTTTGTCTTTACTTTGCAAAGGTTCCACTTCTATAGTTGGTGTCAATGTTCTAAGAGGATTATTCATTCTTGTTTCATTCTATAAACAATTTTCAGATTTAGGATTAAATTTTATCATGTAAACTTTATTATTGTAAGTGTATTTCATTCAATGATGAAGTGTTGAAGGTACACCTTTCATCTCATGAATTTTTGGTCTACCCAAGAGAAGATTATATGAAAGATCATAGGGCATGACATGGATAGGAGTTTTCAATACCACCTTACCAACTTTAACAAGTAATGTTATCACACCAAGTGGTTTTTTTCACACATTATCAAAACCTCAAATAGATAAATCAATTAGTTGAATTTTAGTCTTATCTGCTCCAATTCTATCCAAAAGGTTCATACTACAAACATTAAGCCCTGAACCATTGTCAATAAGGGTATGCCTAATCCCAATCTTGTTAATAATAGTCATTACCATCAAAGCCTCATTTTATTTTTATGTTTTCAAGGGAGGCAATTCACTTTGATGAAAGACCCTATCCTCATTAGAAAAATTCATACCCTCAATTAAGGCTTCTACATTGTTTGGTTGCACACTAGGAGGGACCACAACCTTTTTCAAAGCATTTTGAAGCATGCCATGGTAAACAAGAGATGTTTGAATTAAATCCCACAAAGATATCTTAGTAGGAGTATTACAAAGTTGCTCAACAAGATCAAATTATTTACCACTACGCTACTAGATATTAGGTGCAGATGAAAGGTATGTTTGAGGAAATCTAGGATGGATGTTGGTGTTTGTTTTTCTTGCTTATTGTTTCTAGTGTTATATATGTGAGAAACAATATGATAATTTGGTTGCTTGAAAACATGATTACTAGTGAGTTATTTCACAAAGTTTAAGATATGGCCATGAGATTTAGTGGGAGAGGGATCAATGAAAAATAATAAAAGAGGGGAAATAAACTCAATGTGACATGCTTGTAACAAAAATTCTTTGAGATTCTTAACAATATTTGACAATAGAACATGAATTATGATAACACAAGATTTTTGCAATGAGAGCATGATTTAAATAATTGTCCTACACATCTGATAATTTCCAACACTAAAATGAACAAATTTTTTTTCAAATTTGTAACAAATTAAGAAAAATGGAACCTTTCTTGCACATGCAATAACATCTTTTTAGAATTTCAAATAAGACATTTGTAATAAAAAACAAACTGAAAATACAAAGATAGAGATTTATGCAAAAAAAATTGAGCCACTAGTAGCAAGACAAAGGCGCCCAAGGGTGTCTATGTCCTTGATAGGGATTCTAAAAACTAAAAAGATTGAATGTTTATTAGACTGCTTATGGGTTTTGTGTTTGTTTATAAATAGGTTTGAAAGTCAACATTTCTCTAGAATTTGCTCAATTTAAGACAATATAACTCAAAAGCAAATGTGTAAGAATAAATAACAATTGTGAACGTAATTTTGAATGTACATCTATCCTAAATGATTGAAATAAACCCTAATCTATGATGCAATATGATATGCAATGTTTTGGAATTGTTTATGTCTTTTATGATGCAAAAATGAAACCGTAAATGAACAATGCAAAACAATACAATGCTAAACCTAGATCTAGGGATGAATTACTTCATGTTTCATAAGGTTCATGATGTCAAAATATCAGGTTCACCAAAATGAAATAAAGAAAAAAAGAAACCTAAGTTTAATGTATAAAACCTAGGATTAATTTCTTCCCTTTTCTAGGGTTTCATTAAGATGGAGATCAATAAGGTGATTAGATTGAATTTCAACCATGAAGATGAGCCAATCAGAATTGGATCTACATTTTTTGAGCCTTGGAATGGATTGGAATTGATTTACCTTGATTAACCTAATTAGACTATGTGCCCTACTATGAAAATTGCAAGATTTCAAAAATTTATAGACTGTGACAAAGATTTGTAAGAGGATATGGGAAGGGAAGAGTGTTGTGTACCTATCCTAAAAGATTAGTGTTGATTTGAATATGAAGATAGAGTCACCCAAGGGAATCTAGGTCCTTGTATGCCTTTTCTGAAATTATTTTTGTAGTCCTCTGATGTTATATCTGAGATCCTTGTTTCCACTTGCAAACTTGTTGGATCACTGTTGGATAATTTTGTAGGTGAGTTTCTGTGAGTTGAAAAGGTGTATGGCTTTGAATGCAACAATGAAAAAATGATCTTCAATCTTCCTTCAATCTTCTCCAAACCTAAAATCTGGACATTCAAATATATAGAAGAAATGTTGTGCCTTTTAGAGGCTTTCCTTAGTCAAACCCCGTGTTAGTGTTTCCACTTCCACAATGGAAATGTCAATGATAAATGGATAAATGATGGAAAGGAATGATGAATCCACAAAGTGTTGCAACTCACCACCCTTAAATGGCTTCCTTGAAGGACTGAATTCATGCACATCACTTCAAGGTCTTGGATTGTGTTTGTTTGATTGCTTGAATTTATTGGAGACCTACAACAAGGGTTAGCCTTCACAAAAAATGATAACATGAACATGCATAAACTCACATAGGATTTGACATGATGCTTGGATCTTGACTATTGCAATAAATCACTGAAATGTTGCTCTTAACTGCTCTTGACTTGATCTTAACAATAATTCTTACTCAATACTTTTTGTTAGATTTTAAATGATGCAATAACTAGGTATTTATAGGTATTTTCTATAATGCACAAACATTAAATTAATAAGTTTGTTATATGCTTGTAATTTCTCAAAAATTGTTAAAAATAAAATATAGAATGCATAATTTGAGAAATTAGGTGCTTCATTAGGCTCGATAATCTAGGGGGGACAAAACATAGTGTGAAATTGTCAAGGATGACAATTTTCGACACTACATCACTAACTTTAGTTAATTGTAAGAGATTGAAAGAATCATTAAGATATTTTGCAAACAATCTTATGTAATGGAACTTAAATAAAACATAGATCCCTAATGCAAAGAAACCAAGGAAATAATATCATAACTACTAATCACCTTGATTCCTCATTTAGTATTACAAATCATAATTATCCTTAATCTACTCATTTACTATGAGGGATAATAAGAAAAAATATAATAAATTCACATAGAATATTTTTAGGTTTCCAACATATTTTTTTAACCTAAACAATATTCAATAGAATGATAAGATAATGCACAATATTTTCTATTCAAATAAATTAAGAAAACATAGGATGTGCAACAACTACTTTGTTGAATCAAATTAGATGATAAATGGATAAGAAAGTACCTTGTTAGATGATAATCTACCTTGTGTTAGGTTTAAGTGTATATGGTTGGGAATAGTATGTCATTTAATTGCAATCCTAAACATATTTCATGTATCTCCTAAGTCCTTGGAAAGTGTTCCCCAACACTAGGATTAGGAAGAGATTAAATTCGAATGAAACGAACATATAAATTGACATTTGTAATTAATTCTAAATGATAGGAACATGTGGGGACACCCAAGAAGAGCTCCTACAAAATAGGAGCACATGGGGCACCCACATGGAAGGTGGAACTCACCTTGAGTTAAGTTAACTATTTGGAGAAAAAGATAACACTTCAGTAATGCATGTAAAGATACTAGAAGTTAGGGATTGATGTTTACATGCATGGAGTTCAGTTCAGTTCAGTTCAGTTTAGATCAATCTAGTTCAGTTCAATTTAGTTCAGTTATGGTTCAGTTATCTTTAGTTGCATGTAGTTAGTTTGAGTTGCATGTTAGTTGACTTCAGTTGACTTGAATTGCATGTTAATGACTTGAGTTGCATGGCAGATAACAGGTGATTCATTCAGTTAAGAGGGGATGATCAATCATGCATGACATTTGCATGAATAGTGGAGAGATATGTTTCCGTTAACAAAAATTGACTTGGACCCACCTTGGGCACCCAAGTTGGCATCTTGAAGTTAACACTTTTGCATGATAAGATATTTTATGAGGCTGAGTTAAGTGGGCCCATTCTTGGGCACCAACTTTAAGGAGAAGCTTAGAAGATATCTTTGTAATCAATGTTGAGTTATGACTTCAGTTTGGGATGCCCAAATTGATGAAGGACTTGGTTTGACATTGTTTTTCATGGAAGAACTCTACTTGCAAAGAATAGGCGTAGGTTTTGTGAGATAAGCTTTGTGCTTTGTAATTGTAAACTCTTTGGCTCATTATTGTCTATAAATTGCAGCAAGTTGAAGAGAGTTTTATCAAATTTTATTGTAGGTTGTGAAGAAGAATTGTTGAAGGTAAAAGAAGCATCTCAAGCAAGGATTGATAAATAATTATTGTAATCTTGTTCTAAGGTTAAATAATACAAGAAATATTGATTCTGGTGGTGGAGTTTTTTCTCGAAAGGGTTTCTCCACAGTATATGTTGTGTCATTTCTATCTTCTGGTCTTATTCTTCTACAATCTTCTGTCTATTTCTACAAAGGGTAAAATGAATCTAAATAGATAATCATCCACAAAGAAAGTGTAACAAAGAACACTTAATTAGATCTACAGTATAATAGTTTTACAAGTTCTAAAGCTACATAATTACCTCCATTTTCAACATTTATCACATGTGACCCTTGATTGATTTTATGTCCTGAGTGATATACTGATTGAAGATATTTTCATAGATTTGACACTTAACTTCCTTGAGTTTCTTTATCTCATCTTTAATCTTTCTCGCTCATAATAAATTCATAAATACTAGTTTTAAATCTCAATAAGTATGTTTTCCAAAGTTTCCATCCTTTTCAAAGATTGAACTTACACTTGGGTTAATGGATTTTTAAGATAAACTCAATTATTTAAAAATAAAAGCCTATATAGTAACTAGGTATAGGTATTCTTAAATAGCATTTGAAGTCCAACTTACTTTTTCACTCCATATTTTAATATATAAAACTTAATGAATACCTATTTTCTAACTTATCAAAAGACATATGAAACTATTATTTTAATAAATCACTACTATACAATACCTAACGAATATCAAAAGTGAAATGATTCAGTTATATTTAAAATCAAATTTGATAACTAAAATGAACTATATATGCACATGTAATGTTATTAGTTAATGAATTGAACAAGTCATTACTCAAATATTTCAAAGGATGAATAAGAAAATAGTTTTAAATTTATTTCCAACATTAACCACTTATTACTAAGGAGTACTAAATCATGACCATTGCTATTGCATGCTCATAGAACCCCTCTAAGGAAAAAGATAACTTGAAAAAAAAAATCCTAATGAGATTGATAATAAAACAATTCATCCTTTCTCCTATATTCAACCACTATAGCATAAAGTTTTAATGAATAAAAATATAATCATGCAATTATCAATAACTTGTCAAATCAATATCTTCCAAAGTCCCCCTTTCAAATAGTTTGCTATCAAAATATGAAAGTTTTAAAAGGTAATTTAAACATAATAGCATGGCATAGGTAACTAATGTGAATCCCACATACTGGAACCTAAGATAGATATAACAACTAGTATAGCATGTTTGAGGAGCCTATATTTATGAGAACAAATAAAGTATAAAAAGGTTAAATATATTAATTTTACTGAATTATAGTCATTATATGTTTTATATCCAATGATCCAATTAATATTAAGGTATTTTGAGAAGTGTATAAGGTAAAAGTATTGTTCATATGCATTTCAAAATGAAAGGATCTTAAATAGAATAAAGGTGACCCAAAGAAATAAAAACAAAAAAATTAGAGGTCAAGGATAGACGATGTTGATTTTTATTCAAAACTTGGGCTACAAGAATCAATGACCAGAACAACTCCATTGTATGACTACCTACCAACTATAAAGGGTTTTCAATGAGGAAAACAAACACAAGGGTATTTCTCAAAAGGAAATGCTTTCATTCCCTAGTTAAAATTTTTATCCGATTTAAATATGACATTTGAAATAAAAAGAGAGACATGCATGGAACTATCTTAGTGAGAAAAAGACTAGAACTAGCTTATTTATCTTAAATTCAATAATTTATCTAAAATATGCCAAGAGATATCTTTGTTGAGCGTGTGAATTGTTATAAGTATTTATATTATTAATATGTTTTTTATGTGTGCAATTTTTTTTGTATTTTTCTTATATGATTATCTAAATATTTAATTTGAAAATAATTTATTAAATTTTTTGTTATATTATAATTATTATTTAAAAATTATCATTCAAAATACTTAAGTTTAATATTTAATTTGAAGTTAAAATAGGGTATATTGATTTATATTTATATCATTTTTATAATGTTTATTGATATGTAAATAAATATAATTTTATTTATATTATTATATGGAAATAGAAAATAAATTAAGGGTAAGTTTTTTTTTAGATTTAAATATTTTGAAATAAAAGGTATATAAAATATTTTATATGTGTAATTTGTTGTGTAATAAGAATATAATTTTTATTTTCTATAAGATTAAAGAAAAGAATAAAATTTGGGGTGTGGGGCCCCAATAGTTAAAGCACAAGCGCATAAGAGGTCACCAGGTCTAGTCTCCCTATTTACATTTTGTAATGTTTATTGACAAACAAATATACTCATTTATATTATTATATGGAAATAGAAAAATAAATTCAAAGCTTTAAATATTCTTTTATGTACTGCTGCAATAAGAATATAATTTTTATTTTCTATAAGATTAAAGAAAAGAATAAAATTTGGGGTGTGGGGCCTAGTTTGATTGGTTAAAGCATTTTGTTGCAGAAAAGAGGTCACAAGGTCTAGTCTCCCCCCAAGCCTGTGGTCAGGGTCCTTAGTGTAAGTAAAATTATATATATATCATTATAATTCTATATAAATTTTGACAGTCCCAAAAAAATCTCTAAATACAGTTATACGACCATCAAATTTAAGCCTTGCCTATGGTATCCGAGGGCGTAGTCTAAAAAATAGAATAGAAACAATTATCCAAAATAATTAATTTTAATTTTTATTATATTGTTTCTAATAAAAAAATGAAATTCAAGAATTATAAATTAAATTATTGATTCTTCTTTTAATTTTTTAACTTTGAATTAGTTGGCCTGAAAGATAACGAAATGGGAACTCTAACTTCACCAATGTGACTGCACAAATTGTCCGTCATAGTTGTTTCCATGTTCACTTGGCTTGGTGAATGTGAAGGGGGGATTTAATTCCAATAATTCAAAAATTGGCATGCCAAGGTGACCAGCTTCTCAACTAAAGAAAATTACTACTTATTTATGATAAACATTGCAAACATTAAAACATCGTAAACATTAACGTTTTGGATTTATGC